>CM066576.1:40416504-40937559 GCA_033816785.1 Picus viridis
AAGAAAGAAAGAAAGAAAGAAAGAAAGAAAGAAAGAAAGAAAGAAAGAAAGAAAGAAAGAAAGAAAGAAAGAAAGAAAGAAAGAAAGAAAGAAAGAAAGAAAGAAAGAAAGAAAGAAAGAAAGAAAGAAAGAAAGAAAGAAAGAAAGAAAGACAGAGGAAGGAAAAAGACAGAGGAAGGAAAAAAAGGAAGGAAGGGAAGGGAAGGAAAGGAAGGAAAGAAAAAAGCAATTCTGGATATCTACAAGTTGGCTGATGTGACCCTGTGCCACCTACCAGCGTGCTGGCTGTGACCCAGTGATGTGATACTCCAAGAAGCTGAAAGAGGTGGGCTGTCTCTGCTTTCTTTTGACCTCCCAAGGCAGCTGCTTGGTAGGGACCAAATGGCATGGAAGAAGAATATCTGCCTGACACCTGCTTTCTCCAAACCGCCTGCCACAGTGCCAGTCTGCCCACCAGGCTCCCTTGGGAGGCAAGCCCATGCCTGGCCTCCCCTCCTCTCCATGGAATACCAGGACACGATAGTTAAGATAGTTTCCTCTTCTTCAGAACATCATTAGGATTGGAAGGGGAAAAAAAAAAAGAATCTCTTGCTTGCACATTTTGCATAAATACATGGTAAGTTATCAATTGATGTTCAAATAGCTTAATTGAGTTTGAGGAGGGGAAAGGTCATTTAATTGGTCTATTGAAATGTTAACAGAAACAGATATGGCAAGGAATAGACCTTAATGGCTGCAGTGTGGCACTGATGTCTGCATTCACTTGCAAAATTGTTAATTAGGGCACTTTGGTAGTTCATTTGCTTTTGTATTGATGTGCTTAGTCCAAGGAGAGAAAAATGGGTTTGTGTATGGTATTTCCAGGGGGCAGCAGGGGCTTGCCATGCAGGCAGGAATGAGGAAAATAAAGTGCAGATCAGAGCTGGGTTGTGATTCGTGCCAGCACCTTCCTTAGCGTGCTTCCAGTTAAGCAAGCCATCTTCTAGTGCCTGGGGTATTTTTGTAGGTGATTAAGTTTGAGGTGTTTGGCTTCGTTTTCCTAGTCTTTGTAGTAGTGGACTTGAAGAATGCTATAATTTTAATTTTTTTATATATATATATATATTTGTGTGCATAAAACTTTTTAAACTAGATGAAATGGGCTGTAAAGCAGAGCAAGGAATTAGAGCTCGGTGTTGGCTGAGCCCCTGGAAGAAGGGGTTGTCTCCCTATGTGCATACCAAGAGAACAGATTCAGTTGATATCGCTGGCCTACAAGTCATCAGGGCCAGTGAAATGATGAAACCAGTCCTTAGTCTGTGCTTGAGGTGCGTGGTGCCTCTCTTGCAGCACAGAATCCTTCGGGGCATTGGCATTTGGTAGGTGGGAATGGCAAAACCGCACCCAGCATTTGTTGGGGGGGGACTGCAAGGATTAATCCTGGGGCTGTTTCCTAATGGACTTGCTGTATTCAAAGCTTGATCTTTGAGTTGGCTGCCAGGCTGCTGGACGGGGTAGAGTGTGTAGCAATACCCTGGGTGCTCTCTAAACAGAGACAAAAAATAGCACAAGTGAAAAACCAAGGAGCTACGAACCAGCGCTTTTGCAACAGGGATCTTGTCATCCTGCTGGAGCAGGAGCAGGCTGGGAGAGGAGATGGCATTTTGCAGCAAATAAAGTGCTAATCTTACCAGCTCCTAACTGAAAAGGACTTCCCCCCACCCCCCACCTCTTTCTCTATATTGTAATTTCCTGTTTGGGTGCTGCCTCTGCCAGTGGCTTCAGCAGCAGGGGCTGAGCTCCCGGCGTTCCTGTGGCAATGGTTGACATCAGCTTCATCTACTCCTCTGTATTTGTGAAAGTGCTTTGGGTGCTGATCACAAATACGTGCAGCACAGCTATCTAGTGCTGCTGGTTTAATCCCAGTCCCAGAAAGTTTCATTGTGGCCCTATGCAAATGTATTTACATAGGAATGGGGGCTTGGGTCCTTTAAAGGAGGCAACAAAGTTGGAAGACTGAGGCCAACAAATAAATGAAAGTTTCTCTAAATCCATTGGATAATAGAGGCAGTGTTAAGGCTAACCACAGTGTTGAACTAAACAGAGGGATTACTCCTGGGTTTTGCATCAGTTGTTTTCTGCCGGGTGGCCTCACTTGTCAAAAAAAAAAAAAAAAAAAAAAAAAAAAGAGGAAAAAAAAAAAAAGGGGGGGGGGAGACAACCAAAAAAAAGAGACAAAAAAAAAAAAAAAGGAAGGAAAAAAAAAAAGAAAGGGGAAAAAAAATGTAAGGGGCACGCATTCACATGGCACACTGAGAAAAGAGGGATGCTTAATTCCATCAAAGCTCAGAAATCAGCCATTAATTTATTCTAACCTCCAATTGTTGGTCATTTGTGAAACATCTGGCCTTCAAGTCATAGGAACCTAAACACAAGTACAATGTGAGCTCCTCTGCAGATGGGAGCAGGGCGTCGCGGGGAGCCTGGGCTGGGCGCGCGGCCTCGGCGTGGGCATGGCGGAGGCCTCCTCCGCCGCCGCCGCCGCCACTTAATATCGGGGGCTTGGAAACGTATTAAAATGGGAATCCTTCAGTTAATTTACTCTCAAAATTAGATTATTCTTCATTTGCATCTTGGAAAAGTTCTGCCATTCAAAAGAGTCTCTTTCTTCATGGTGAGTTAGCAGTTAGATATTTAGCAATCTTGCAGCTTGCTAGTCGGAAGGAGTTTCTAATGAAGTTGAAATTTGAGATAGAAAATGTATAAAAGCTTTCAGGAAAGACATACCCTATTTTCCATATGGCTAAGTAATTGTTATGATATTTGTTTTAAAGCTGGACTTAGACACTCCTGACTGCCCTCTAATTTGATATGGCTGGGCCCCGGCGATTCTTCTGGAGGAAACTTTCGCAGTAGAATGCAGTGAAGGAGATAAATAATTTTGCAGCTATAAGCACGTTGCAAAGTATAGGGGGAAAAAAAAAAACCCACCACCCTAGCTCGCTCGCCGTTGCTGTCGTGTGGATGACAGTCTCCAGGTTATTTTGTGCCTCTGCTGGGAGCTGGAACCTGAGCGAAAAGGAACCGACTGATTAAAAGCAGATTGGAAATACAAGTGGCATCTCGGAGCTGGCAGAATCCTGCCTTTTGTTAAGCTTAAAATAATGCCTGCTCTTTAATTCTCAGAGGCAAGGGCTGGGGGGGTGGGGGTTGGTTTCAGTGGGGTTTAATTCTGTTCTTCGTGTATGGCTTAAAACGTTGCAGCATCTCCCGCAATGAGGTTTGGTGCCTTTCACATGGGCCGTAGAGGGAAGTTAGATTTGAAGTGTGATGGTACAATTCAGTCCACGTGATTATGGGGGGGAGCTCAGGGTTTTCTGCCTTCGAGCACTCACCTGCTTGAACTTTTATTGGGTTGTTTTTAAAGCCCAGCCTTCCCTCTGTAGCCTGGCCCTTTGCTTTTCTCTGTCAGCAGAGGCTGACTGCAGCTCTAAGGCTGTTCTGATGGTAATGATAATGATGCTGTCCAAGTGCATGACAAAAAGACAGAATTTTGAAGGTTTTTGTATTAAAGCAGCCCTTTTCTCTTAACATTTGTTTATCCTTCCCCCCTTGCTAAGTAAATAAATCTTTAATCCCCACTCCATTGTAAAATTTACTGTATCCAAATCCAGACCATTGTAGCTCCTTTCAAGCTGGGTTTGGTCCCTTCCTCCTAAAGGGATGTCTGACACACTGTAATGTTAAAAAAAATCCAAAGAGTAAGTGAGAAGTGACTTAACACATCTGAATTCTCAGCCTTTCCTTCTCCCTGCCACAGCTAGCGTGGCCAGAATCGAAGGCACGTGGCCGTGGAGCCCGTGGGAGCTCACGTGTCGGGCCCCGCACCTACGCCTGCGCACCTAAGAGCGACCCACCAACACAAGATAAAAAAAACCCCTCACGTTTCAACTTGGTTAAAGCCCTCATTTCCCCAAGCACTGATGTCCAAAGTACTGGTAGGATAGTGGAGATGAGAGGGGGGGGTGAAAAAAAAGAAGGAGGGGGAGGAAAAATCTCTCTTTAAACAGCTTGTGAAATGTAATGTTTGAAATAGGTCTTTGAGAACCTTGCAGATTATGGCTTGCGTAGTGACTCTCCCCAGCTCTCTGGGAAATGAGCTGTTGACATTCTTTTGGGTCATCATCCGAGATAGGAGGGCAACCACAAGGATTTAGCAGATAAATTCCTCCAAAAAGACCTTTATCCATTTCACTGCAACTTGGAAACGTTCGTGCCGAATAGCGGCATTCATGTAGCCCTTTCGGCCCTTCAAAGTGAGCCTTCTATGTAAAAAAAACCCATACATAGAATAATAACAATAATAATAAATGGCCAGAGTAATAACTTCTTTAGGGCTTCTAAGAGGTAATTTGTTATTTACATAATTCTGGAGCATAAACTCATCTCTCATTCAAGAGGCTCTGAAACAGAGTTGGGGATATTACACAGCAGAAGAGTCTCTTTTGAATTCTAATCAGCCAGATCTGTCTCCAATTCATTTCCAGTTTATTGTAAACAGTGGAATTTAAATTAATTTCTCCTTATCTTGTCTTTTGAAGGAAACAAGCAAC
Source organism: Picus viridis (assembly GCA_033816785.1). Taxonomy (NCBI): domain Eukaryota; kingdom Metazoa; phylum Chordata; class Aves; order Piciformes; family Picidae; genus Picus; species Picus viridis. The sequence continues at coordinate 40,421,097 of CM066576.1, forward strand.
ACAGTTAAAAGATTTTCTTTTTAAGTGCAGCTTGGAGTTGTTGGGGGGGTGGGTTATTCAACTTTCTAAAGCAGGTGTCGGCCAGGGTTGGGTTTTGACAGCTGGACGATGATTTGTGCATTAGCATAGGTGATTATAAAACAAATAGAGTGAAAACCAAGAATGAAAAAGAGATGGGGGGGGGGGGGGGGGGAAGGAAGAAAAAGGGAAAAGAAGGAAAATTTAAAAAGAGGGGAAGGGGGAGGGGGAAAGAAGAAAAGGGAAAAGAAGTGAAAAAGGTGAAAAAAAGGGAAAAAGGTGAAAAAAAGAAAAAGGGGAAGAAGGAGAAAGGGAGGGAAAGTAAAACATAAGGGGAAAGGGGGAAGAAAGGAAGGGGGAAAAGGAAAAAAGAGGGAAAAGGGGGGGGAAAAGGGGGAAGAAAAGAGGGGGGAAGGAAAAACAAGGGAAAAGGGAGAAGGAAAGGGGGAAGTAAAAAAGGGGGAAGAAAAGGGGGGAAAAAGGAGGGGAAAGGAAGAAAAGGGGGAAAAGGTGTGGGGGGGAAGCCCCACAACAATAAAAAACAAAAAACTTTTGACTTGAACTCGAATGATACCATATAGGCTGAATGTGCAAGGCAAGGTTCCCACAATGCACTGTGCAAACCTAGGCTAACAACCACCCCGCTGGGTTGAAAACCTCCAAAAAGAGGAAAAAAAACCCAAGACAAAAGCGGAATGAAATGGAAAGCTTACCACCGGTAGCTTTCAAAACCGACAAACTAGGCAAACTATACATCTCCACCACTCCAATTTTGTCAGAATGCTAATGAGCTTGCTCTGATCTTTACTCGGCTTCCCGTGTTTTCTACATCTTCAAGGACCACATGGCGCTAGCAAAATAAAGACAACTAAATGAGAATTTCGAATGCTTTTTGTGTCAGGGCCCCGGTGCCTTTCAGTTGACGCGCTCGGTGAATATTCTCAACTTAAAAGCATACAACAGGGGGCTGGGGGATGAACTTTTTAGCTGGGGGGGGGGGGGGGCGGTGGTAAGGAAATTTGGACAAAAGTAAATGAGTGTGATGGAGGGAAATATGAGAAAAATTTCTGATTAATTTCCACTCCATAATATCAATGACACCTCCAGCCCCCTCTCCTTGCTCCTTGAACAAGAGATGCTGATAAAAGATGAATGCTGCCAGTGTTGTCCGCCCGCGAATGTTTAGTGGGTTTTTAATAGCGGCGTTCGACATGAAAGGCACCAGGAAGTACTCTGCATTAGCAGTTGAGATCACTAGTTAATAGGATGATGTCTTTTAGCTTTTGTCACAAGATTATTAGAAAGGATGGGTCTCTGTTCTCATCCCGGCATACTTTGGAGTGCTTGTTGAGCACAAGTGCTAAAATACAGGTCCCTGGCCGCCATCGCTTCGCGCGCCGACTGAAAGCCCCTTTTAATGCAACACCTTTTACTTGCCTTTTTTGCCTTTTTACTTATTCTTTCTTTTTTTTTTTTTTTTTTTTTTATGTACCAGGTGATTTGTGTCATTGATCTCTTATCTGCCCCCTTTAGCTGTATTAATCACTTGGAGTGGGCTGCTTCTCAATGGGGGCTTGATGTCGTCTGCGCGTACTACAGATTCCCCATCCAAAATAAATCCCTTCTGCCCCCCGCACCTTCGCCAACCTGATTATCAGGCTGTGTTTAGCAGGCTGCATTACGCCATCCTGAATGCTTCTGGCTGGAGTCGTCCAGTCTGCAAGAAAGTTTTGCGCTGGAGGAGAGGAGGGTGAGCTTGGAGGAGGCATCCTGCTCCCCAAGCCAAGTTTGGTCTTTGGAAAACAATTGAAGTCACAATTCTCGGTGGAATTCTCAGAAGCAAATGGCAGTTCCGTAGCGTCAGAGCATGGGGAGGAAAATGATGAGTGCTCAGTTTTGCTTGAGAGGTGAACTCCATTTCATAGCTGGGTTTGTCGCTGTCTTCAGGCGTGAGAAACATCGGTGCACATACAGCAGGAGAAAGTTGTAGCTACACAGGGTCTCCTCCTGTTTTCCTACCTGATGTAAATCAGAAGGAACTGACAGCACCAAGGGTTGTGGGAGCGGTTTGCCAGCCTTGCTTTCCTGTGCTCACTGTCGTTTTGCTTAGCTCGGCGTGGTTGCTCTGAGATGAGCTGCAGACTTGCCAGCCCATGAGATGGTAGGGAGCCGTCTAACCGTGCTGTGAAAGACAATGACGCGGGCACCCGAGCACCGCAAGAGGAAGGTTGGGGTAACCACAGCAGGAAACTCAGGAGTGCTGCTGACAACAGCATCTTGGCCATTCTACAGTTGGCATAGAAATGAGCAAGAGCATCTCAAAACCTGCCGCAGAGGTGGATGGCACTTGTGTGTCACTGGTTTGGGTTTTTGCTGGTGCCAGTTTGTGAGCCCCCTAGTGCTTAGGGGGCTGGAAAGATGCTCCTGGCAGCAGTTTGTGTTGGACAGAAGAAAAGGGTTTTGCCAGGGACACGGGAGCTGGTGATTTTTATTGTAACATTCACAGGAGTGTGCTTTTCTGGAAGCAAAACAAGATTCTCAACCACTTGCTGAGATGCTTCTCTTTTCCAGTGTTCAGGATCAGAAACTTGCTGCCAGAGTAATGGTATGGGGAGTTTTGGCAGCTGCCAAAACCTTGAGTGAAGAAAGGGCAATGGAGGTGTGCTGCCACGTTGTGGAGGTGTGCTGGGTTTGTAGTTGCCAGAATTGGACACTTTCTGAGGGACAGAGAACTTCTCAAGTTCTTGAGGCTTGTCAAGAGACTTGTCTTCTCCAGTTTCCCTTCTGTCATGTTACCTCCTCAGTCTCTTACTGACAAGCTCCTTCCTTTCCCATCTCCGTCTCCTCCCATTATCAGCTCCTGTGAAGCAACTCGCTTTTGGGAAAGGAAGACCATCCTTCTGGTCATACTTCTCCAAACACCCAGCATTTCTGCAGTTGAGGAGCTCTCTCAGAATGAAAGCAACATAACAAACCCCAGCATTCACAGGTCTCACTCTCTAATTCACCACATCTCTTCACCCATAAATCTGCACACTGGTAGGCAGAAGGAGGAGACCTTTCCAAGCCAGCTCTGGGCAGCATCCATGCTTAGCCTTCTCCAGGCCAAGTCCATTAAGTCATTAAAGCAGCTCATCAGCAGCAATGACTGTATTTGCATTTGTCCTTCAAGTAAGACAAGAGTTACCATGGGCTGGAAGGACTGAACTGCGAGTTGGCCTCCTCTCCATGCACTTCCCCAGCTTGTAGCCTCCTCATTGCCTCAGAAGAACCTGGCACCCAAGTGCTTGGAGCCAGCTCGGAGAAGAGAGCCTGAGCGCAGTGCTGCCCACCTAGCAGGAGGCTGCTCTGGGAGAGCCCTGGGCTTTCCAATAAACTTGCAGCCCTTCCAAAGGTCTTGCAAGGCCAAACAGACACTTGCATCTTTTCAGTGATTCCCATCTTTCTTTGCAGTACTGCGGTGCAAGTGCTCTTTCATGTGGTAGGCACGGTCTTTGGCTTCATGCCTGGAAGCTAGCTCTCTCCACAGTCAGAGCCTGCCTGGAAAGAGAAAGCAGGAGGAAGGCACTTTGGTCACCCTGGGGCTCCCAGTACCACAATGCCACTGCAGTCTGCAGCAAGCCCTGCTGTTTTCTCTTAGTTTCCTCCTCTTTACCACCAAACCCATCCTTGATGTCAGAACTGGAAACGGTGGGGCCCAAGGATACCTTGAGCTAGCTGAACTTCCCCTGCTAGCCTTGGGAAGCTTTGCATCCCAGAAGCACAACCCTGCCAAGAGCAGGAGTCTTCATTAGCACCAGTCCAAGGTCACAGTCACTGCCAACCACTGCAGGCTCTTGCTTGGGTTCAATTCAGCCCTGCCCATTCCAGAAGTCATTTCATGCTGTCCATCACAGAACCACAGAATCTATCTGGTTGGAAGACACCTCCAAGCTCATCCAGTCCAACCCTTGACCCAACACTGAAGAGTCAACGCTAAACCATATCCCTAAGTACCAGGACCACATAGCTCCCTCCCAGCTCCAGAAGAACACGTTGAAGGAATTAATGGCAACATGGCAAAGGTTTACCAGTTTGGGGTAAAAATGGGATGTATGCTGCCTGGTAGAGCACCCTCTACTCTGCTCTGGTGCGACCCCCACCTGGCATACTACGTCCAGTTGTGGAGCCCTCTTACAGGAAGGGTCTGGAGGTGCTTGAGCATGTCCAGAGAAGGGCCATGAGGGTGAGCAGAAGGCTGGAGCTCATCTCCTATGAGAACAGACTAAGAGAGTTGGGGTTGCTCAGTCTGGAGAAGAGAAGGCTCTAAGGAGACCTTTTTGTGGCCTTCCAGGATCTGAAGGGGGCTCCAAGAAAGCTGGGGAGGGACTTCTGAGGGTGGCATGGAGGGATAGGACTGGGGGGAATGGAGCAAAACTAGAAATCGGGAGATTCAGGTTGGATGTTAGGAAGAAGTTCTTCCCCATGAGGGTGGTGAGACACTGGCACAGGTTGCTCAGGGAGGTGGTGGAAGCCTCCTGGCTGGAGGTTTTTCAGGCCAGGCTGGCTGTGGCTGTGAGCAACCTGCTGTAGTGTGAGGTGTCCCTGCCCATGGCAGCAGGGAGGTTGGAACTGGATGCTCCTTGAGGTCCCTTCCAACCCTGACAATTCTATGATTCTGTAATCCAACAACATTAAGATCAGCTGGCCTCTTGCTTCAGGATCTTGCCCAGCTGTCACTGCCAAGGAAATGGGCAGCTGGTCTAAGGAGTAGTTATAAGCCCTAGAGAAAAAGCATCCAGCTCTACTTTGTCCACCTGCAAGTGGAGTAGTTCATCTGCCAGACCATCATCCCCTTCTCATTAGATTTCCAAGCATGGGCTACATTTTTCTTCCGTAGCTTCAAAGGTTTTAGTGCAGCAGTTAGTGTAACTAAATACAGTTAGTATTGTTTCCTGTGCTGCAAGCAGAGGCCTGGTGTGTGCTTTTCCCAGGCCCATGCTTCATCTGAAGCTGTGCTACATGAGAGACTTTGGGTACAAAGAACAGCAGAGGGTGAGAAAGGACAAGCATTGGTTCTGCCCGGGTTTGTGTCCATTGCCCTTTATCCTATCACTGGACCCCCCCAAAAAAAGAGTCCAGAGCCATCCTCATGACCTCCACCCTTTGAAAGCATCACTTTCTTAGAGGAGCCTCTGCAGAGGTTTCAGTTGAATCTCACCTTTTGTTGTCTGGGGCCACAAACTCTCGTGTTTTCCTGGTCTGGAGCCATCATCTTTCTCAAGCCCAAGCCTTCCCTTTCTGTTGCTTCCCTGGTCTTTGCCGGGGGCTGCTGCGTCGGGTCATCCCGTGGGGAAAATCAGCAATCCTGCGGGCAATCCTTCTGTGGACGTTTGGGCCCCGTGATCATGCCAGGTTGCCAAGTGTGCCAGCCACAGCTGTTTATCTCCCTGTGAGTCAGCCCCGCTCCAGGTAGCATAAATCCTCGCACGTGCCGAAATGTGGTCAGGACCTTGACCTTCTGTTTACACAGCTTTCACCGCTCTCTCTAGCCTCTCTGATTTACCATGCTTCCCAAAGCAAAATTACAAGTTTCCTGCTTGATGGGAAGCTAATTTGATGTGTACTTGAGATAAAGGCATTCCCTTGGCGGCAGCTCCCTTTCCTGGAGGGTTGCAGGACTTTGGGGGCTGGAATGGAATCAGACAATGCCCTGCAACCTGGCAGATTCTTGGCAGTCGTTACCCACCCTTATGAGACTCCATTGTGTGGACATCAACGTCTCCGTCTCGGACTACTCTGAGACAGCAAGGTTGTGGCTAGGAATGTGCCTTTCTTATGTTCCTTAGGCATTTTCCCATCCAGTTGAGACTCAGAAAGTTATGCTGGGGTCTTGATTAGCTAGCTAGCTCCTCTGGAGTGTCATCTAAACAATGGTCCCATCCCATTTGTCTCCTGGTGGCTATTCTTGTTAATTTTCAGTCATCTCTAATAGCCAAGGACATCCTCACTCAGGGAAAGGAAGAAGCATTCTTCTCCCAGGTAACAAGTGACAGGAGGAGAGGAAATGGCCTCAAGATACACCAGGGGAAGTTTAGGTTGGATGTGAGAAGGTACTTCTCAACTACACAAATAAGCTCCCCAGGGAAGTGGTTGAATCTCCATCCCTGGAGGTGCTGAAATGATGAAGAGATGTGTTGCAGAGGGACATGGTTTAACACCAGGCACGGTCGAGTTAGAGAATGATTGGACTTGATGATCTTGAAGGTCTTTTCCAACCAAAATGGTTCTATAATTCTAGGGAAGCTGGGCATGGTAATCTGAAATGGGAGGCCTGAAGCTCAAGGTGGAGCAGCCCCATCCATTTAGGTTGTGGGATGTCTACTGCAGGCTCCATTTTGACACTGAGAACTTTGAAGTACGGCTTGAAAGCAGGCAGGGGCCATTTACACATTAACCTGGCCCCAGGATCCAGTTCATCTAACCTCTAAAACTTAAAGGTTAGCTCATAACTTAGAGCAGGATTCAGTTCCCACCTCCTATGGGGGTTTTGTTGTTTATTTGTTCAAATATTTATGGCTACAGCTCTGCCTTTCCTTATTCCCCGTTCAACTTAGTTGTCATTCTTGCTGAACTCTTAGTTTCAGCGTCGCCTTGTGACAACAAGTTCTGCTGGTAAATGATGGGAACTGGCAGCCCAGGCCAGTGGTGTCCTGGGTTGCCTCAAAAGTGTGGGCAGCAGGTTAAGAGAGGGGATTCTGCCCTCTGCTCTGCTCTGGAGAGACTTCACCTGCAGTGCTGTGTCCAGCTATGGAAGGACATTGCCCTAATGGAGTGGGTCCAGAGAAGGCCACCAAGAAGATCGGGGCTAGAGCATCTCACATATGAGAACAGGCTGGGAGAGTTGGGGCTGTTCAGCGTGGAGAAGAGAAGGCCTCAGGATGACCTTAGAGCAGTCTTCCAGTACTTAAAGGGGCTGCAGGAAGGCTGGAAAGGAACTGTTCAGAAGGGTCTGTGGTGATAGAATGAGGGGCAATGGTTTGAAACTGGAGAAGGGCAGATTTAAGTTGGGCATCAAGAGGAAATTCTTCACAGTGAGAGCGGTGAAACACTGGAACAGGTTGCCCAGGGCTGTGGTTGAGGCCCCATCCCTGGGGACATAGAAGGTCAAACTTGCTGTGTCCCTGTGCAGCCTGCTCTAGCTGGAAGTGTCCCTGCTGGGTGCAGGGGGCTTGGACAAGATGCCCTTGGAGGCTCCCTTCCAAGCCAGCGAATACATTCTGTGACTCTCTGATGGCTCTTTCTCTGGGTTCTCAAGGCACCGCCTCCAACTTCAGCCAATTTCCCCGGGTTCTTTGGAGACAAGACGAGGCACATCGGAGCTCTGTTCTTTATTTGCTCTGCATGTCCTCCCTCAGGTAAAGAAGCCAAGCTGTCCGCTCGCTCCTCACCGCAGAGACTCGTAACAACCTGTCCCCCACGGCGGCAGTGCAGCCCGGGCTGCCCTGCGCTCGCAGCGGGCAAAGAAAGGCAGCGGGGCGCCTTTGCAAGAGGCCTTGCTCGGTACCTTTGTGGAGTTGTCTGGCATTTGGGCAGCTCTTGGTGGTCATCTAGCTTCTGTCAACTGACAGACAACCCAGAAAGGGGAGGAGCAGAGCCAGAGCTGGCCGGTTTCTGTCGTCTTTCGCCCCGCTCTACTTCCCGGGCTCTGGCATTCTCCTCCTGGCCTCTTCACCCAAGTGTGTTGAGTGAAGGAAGCCACCTTCTGTTCTGTTGTAAACCTGTGTGTCAACATCAGCCAAGGGGTGAAGAATGGGCTCTGCCTTAAGGAGGTTGTTTTGCATGTAGTTCCGTGGAGGTAAATGGGGAGTCAGGAGGAGGTTTCTGCATTTCACTGCGGCGCACACGCAGCGCACAGGCAGCAAATCACCGCTGCAGATGGCATCTGGCACAGGCCCTGCCTCGCTTGGGGTTGCTGATAGGGACCCTGAGTTGTTTCTCTTCCACAGGTTGTAATTGTTTGGATTATTTTTTTTTTGGCACAATAGCTAAATAAATTTACATTTAGGGCTTTTTTTTCTTTTTCATTTAATTGATTTTTTTGTAATTAATCTATTGGATTATCTTGACAGATTTACAGCCATGTAAAGTGTGGAGGAGTTCCTGTGTTCATCCATTTACACTGTAAACTAATCTTGCCCCTGCATGTTGCTGCTTTTTTTCCCCCTCCTTTTGAGTTGTATTCATTGCTTCATAGGACTTCCCTCTCTGTTTTCTTAGTGCTGTACAGGTTTGCTGTGTTAATCCATGCTGGGTTTATCTAACAACTAGCTGCCCAAACGGCTTAACAATAATGGCTCTAATGGCTGAGCATCAGAGGTGGGTTTGGGAGTATTTTTAGCAGGGCAGGAAAACAAAACAAAACAAAACTGAACTGAACTAAACTAAAGTAAACTGAAAAAAAAGTAAAAAAGAAACTGTTTTTCCAAGTTGATGCAGAGGAGACATTTGTCAAGATGCTTCTTATTTAAATGTTTAACAAATAATTAGCTGGCAGTGTAAACAAAAATCCATTTGTGAATCCCCAAGAACGTGGAGGGGGTGGGGGGGGAAATATTTTCAAAAGACTGCCTGGGAGCTGTAGAAAGTTAAAATGAGCCAAAATGAGTGGCTTATATTGTTCTCAAAAGATGGTGACACAGAAACATGCTTCTAATTCTCCAGCGTGGTAGAGGAGAGCTGGCTCGAGTTGGGTTTGAGCAGCAGTGAGGAAAATGGTATTTGAATTTGTGTGATTAACCACAGGAGGGGAAAAAAGGAAGGGTTTGGGGGGGTTAATTTGCTGTTGTTCAAGTTCTGGCTGTCATTATTTGGCTATCGTTAAAATTTCTCCACTAAGGGTCCAAACCATCAGGCTTTCTGCTGCAGCCTTGATTGAATCCTGCACGGGAGGATTCACGGCTCAGAAGTCAGAGTTTCTGGTGTCTGAGGGCAGAATTTAGTGTCTGTGTTGCTATCCCCGTCTTGGGGTTGGGCTCCTTCCTAATCAGTGAGGAGGGTTCTGGTGGATGTCAAGGGAGGAGAAGAATACAGCACACAGTCTTCACCACTCCACCCAGATAATGCCATTAGAAAATGGCACTGAGGGCTGCTGTGAGAGAAGTCCCTGAAGTCCTGGAGAAAGAAGAAAACAAGAATGTGTGAATTAAAAACATGGAAAGAAGAAAGAAGAAAGGGGAAGAAGGAGGGGGAGAGAGACATGAAGGGAGGGGAAGGGGGAAGGGAAGGGAAGGGAAGGGAAGGGAAGGGAAGGGAAGGGAAGGGAAGGGAAGGGAAGGGAAGGAAGGGAAGGGAAGGGAAGGGAAGGGAAGGGAAGGGAAGGGAAGGAAGGAAGGAAAGGGAAAAGGAAAGGAAAGGAAAGGAAAGGAAAGGAAAGGAAAGGAAAGGAAAGGAAAGGGAAAGGAAAGGAAAGGAAAGGAAAGGAAAGGAAAGGAAAGGAAAGGAAAGGAAAGGAAAGGAAAGGAAAGGAAAGGAAAGGAAAGGAAAGGAAAGGAAAGGAAAGGAAAGGAAAGGAAAGGAAAGGAAAGGAAAGGAAAGGAAAGGAAAAAAGAAAAAGAAAAGAAAAGAAAAGAAAAGAAAAGAAAAGAAAAGAAAAGAAAAGAAAAGAAAAGAAAAGAAAAGAAAAGAAAAGAAAAGAAAAGAAAAGAAAAGAAAAGAAAAGAAAAGAAAAGAAAAGAAAAGAAAAGGAGAAAAGAAGCAAAGCAAAAGCAGAAGGGAGGAAGTAGAGGAGATAGATAATAAATTAGAGAAACCTTACCAGAGTGCTGCTCAGACCCTATCTAAGTCTAGAGCCCCCACTCAGAGCTGAGCTGCCTGTTTGACATGAAGCCTGTTTCGGCTTCGTTTCTGGTTCTGCACTTCCCCAGCCTCTCCCCGAGCGCCGGGCGTGCGCAGGATGTTTGCAGCGCCGTGCGCTCCTGTTTGAGGACTGCTTTCAGAAGTCATTATTGAGCTAGAGGAGAGGCAGCTATGAGCAGAATTATGCCTCCAAGAGAATAAATCTGTTCTGCTAGACAGTTAACCAGGTGAGGTTAAACACGAGGAGATGGATTCTGGTCCCTTTTTGGAAACCTGACAGTCTTCTTTTTAAGCTACAATGTAAAGTGCTTTATCCTGAGATTAGGTATTGTGGCAGAAGCTAAAACTGCCTTTTTCCCCCCTAACCGTGCCAGAATACAACCTCCTTTTCTTTCCGCGCTAACAAGACTGCTTTGCCACCACAGCCCACTCTAAGTAATTAAATCAATCCTTTGTACTTACCGTATTCTCCTCTAGTGACGGTACTAGATCTGATTATATGCTTCATGCATATTCAAAGTACGGCACTGACAGCTCTTTAATGAGCTCTTACTTAATCAGGACGAACAATGTTCATCTTGTTCTTTTTCTTCCTTTTTTTTTTTTCCCTTTCCCCTTCCCTCATACATTAGGAGCTAGGAACAGTTGGGGAAAAGAGAAAAAAAAAAAATAAATGAAACATCCAGCATTCATTTGAAAAATATATTGTACTTTGAAAAGTGTCTAAGCTGGGGAAGTTGCATTCTGCCCTTTAAAAGTCTGGTGGACAAATTGGATTACTAGTATTGGATTAAATAACAAATGGTTAGAGGAGAAATGAGAAAAGCTCGCTGAGATCACAGGCTTTCATATTTTTTGTTACTTATAAAGCTGAAGGGGTCTTTAACCAGTTATTAAAGTCAGGATTAATTTGTAATGGTCCAACTTACTAGCTTTAAAAGGGGTTTGTTGTTGTTGTTGTTGTTGTTTTTCATCTCAGACAATAGCGTAATGCGCATATCGCGGGGGAGAAGCACCAGTTTATGGGGGTGCAGACGGATTTTTCCTCCTCAGATAAGGAGGTTGCACACCTTGGATTCATTTGGGTTTGGGTTGGGTTTTTTTCTGTTTGCTTGTTTCATTTTTTTTTTCCCTCTCTTCATTTCAATAATCTGTACAGCAATGTTTATTTATTTAAGAGGTTTTTCCCAAGTTCTGATTTTTCGGGCATTTCGTCAGCAAGCCACTTCAATGTTGTTGTGCCTTTTACCGCTTGCAAAGTGGCAACAATAACCCCCACCACCACAGCAGCAGGGGTGTTACAGGGTGAAATTGTGTTGAAGAAAGGCTACCCACCCCCCCCCAATTTATTTATTTATGTGTTGATATGTATAAATTGTGAATAGGAGCTTAGCCTTTGTAGTGACCACGGTTAGTTTCGATTTGTCGAAGTGTTTCGTGTGCATCCTTCCACCGAGCGGGGCAGGGGGGGGGGAGAAAAAGCCAACCACTAAAAAAACCAAAACACAACCCTCACACAAAAACAAAATACAAAAGGAAAAAAGGAAGAAGGGGGTTAAAAAAAAAAAAAAGGTAATGTGCTCCTGGCAGTGTGTTTGCTGAAAAGAGTTATTTCAGTTTCTTAGATCTGGGAGTTCATCTTGGTTTTGCTTGCCTGGGAAGAGTCTTCTCTCTCTTTCAGCTCCCTGCGCAAGAATTCACAAAGCTGACGGTCAACAACTGAAATATCAGCATCAGCTGCTATTAATATTGCACACATGTGGCATTTCGCTGATCAAAAAAGGCCTTTGCCAGGGTACAATTGGCCTTTCTCCAAATTGCAAGCTTTTTCTCAGCTTTTTCTTCTGGTTTTTTTTTTTTTCTTCCCCCCTTCTTTCTTCTTTTGTTGCTGCCCGGGGATTTGTGCCTATCGCAGCCGATATCACATGACCGGTGTCAGGGCATCACATGGCTGCAAAGTGAATACAAAAACAGATTAAAAATTCTGGGGGAGGGAAAAGGGGAAGGAAAAAAAAAACCTGCAACAAAACAATCAAGACTTTGTTAACTCACTTTTAAACCAGCCTGTGCCGGGGACGTTGCGTGGGCTTCGGCGTCAAGCCTGGAAAGAGCTAAACAGACACCTGTTCAGATCCGACTTGACAGCTCCAAGCTTTACCTACAGCTCTGCTCCTTGTGTGTTGCAACCCAACTTTGTTAGGGAGGAATGCATTCAGAGAAAGAAGTTTCTGTCTTCGTGTCCTTGCCTTGAGACTGCACAGCATGAAATTCAAGTTCGGCTCCACCACCCGGTCCAGCTCCTTTGGAAAGTTTGCCTCCCGTTTCTTTTGCAGGGCTTGCAACATGGAATGCAGCAAGAGCTCGCATTTACAGCAGCATCTTTTAGCCACAGAGCCCAGACAGCTCCAAACCCAGCAAATTTAGTCTCCTAAATGGAGTAAAATGTTGCTATAGCCACGCACATCTGGCTGTGAGAACTCCTTTTTGCCAGCGGTGTGGCACGGTGGCAACAACTCCCAGAAAGGAGGTTGCAGTGAGGTGGGAGTAGGTCTCTTCTCCCTAGTATCAGGTGATGGAACAATAGGAAAAGGCCTCAGCTTGCACCATGGTGGGTTTAGGTTGGGTATTAGGAAAAAATTATTTGCTGCAAGAGTGGTCAAGCACTGGAACAGGCTGCCTAGGAAGGTGGTGGAGTCCCCATCCCTGGAGGTGTTCAAGAAATGCGTGGCCACGGTACCTAAGGCCATGGTTTAATGGCCATGGTGGTGTCGGGTTGAAGGTTGGACTGGATGTTCTTGGAGGGCTTTTCCAACTGGAGCAATTCTATGATTCTGTGAGCGTGATGCATCACAGGACAGACTGTTCCTTTTGCAGGAATAACAGAGAGGCAGTCTGTCCTCCTTTGCTTTCCCTCTACCCCAAATAAATTTGAACTACTTGGTACATTCCACTGCAAGGTTGCTATTATTGATTCCCCTGCTTCTAAAAGCAGACTGTTAGATGGGCCACTCCTGCAAGGCCTTTGATCTGTAGCTTTAACATCCAAGTGTGCCTCAAAGTTCTCATCCTCTTCCAGGCAGTTCAGAACTGCTTATTGTGAATGCTGTGGCCTAACATTTCCTGCACTAAACCAGAAGCTGGAGGTCTTGGGGTAGAGCTTTTCTGTGTGATGGATTTCTTTCTCCATCACCCAGGAGCTGGGGCCCTGCTGCTTCTGCTTGTAAGTAGGCTGCAGGGCCACCACTACAGGATGCTCTCTCTTTCCCATCACTTTGACAGCAAATCACTCCCAGGAACAGTTTCATCAACCAGGAGCTTCCCAGGGTGAGATGTGGATATGGGAGGTGTCTCACATCAGAAAGGAGTGCATGGTGTAACGTTTTCTTCCTGTGTGGGTCCACCAGCTCTGCTCTAAGCTGACCGCTTCGCTCTTCATCTGCTTTTGCTTCCCTCACGTGGGTGCACCAAGGCGAGGGGAATCGAATGGTTTGGAGAAGGCTGGTGACCTTCCCTTGCACACAGCAGGGTCACAGCAGGGTGAGGAGGTGGTTCTGCATGCAGATCTGGGCTTGCACACCCCCGTGGCGTTGGGGTGTGAACGTGCACATGGCGGGCACGTACATGCAAGCATTTCAAACGCTCCCGTCCAGAAATTGAAAGCGTTCTTTTAGAACACAACAATATTTTTTCTGGTGTCTTTCCAGCTTCAGGTGCTGGAGAAATAGTTTCTCTGCAACTAGGGACCCCACTGTTGAAGGTCTCTTCCCCAAGTGTACATCAGAGGTTTCAAAACCCTTTCCAAGCGTCAAAGAATTCGCTGCTAGCACCCTTGCAGGATGAGCGCAGGCGATGGTCCCCCTGCTACACAGCTGGAGCTCCAATGTGGAGATCTGGTGTCAAAGCTGGGAGAAGTACACAGAATTCATACTCAGCTCATCCTCCTTTGACATTATTCCAGGTCTGTTCCCAGGTCTGACTTCTAGCTGTAAGAAACTGGTGAGTTTCATACTTCAGTGAGGACTGTAGAGTCTTTGCTTCTCAGCTCAACTTGAGAGATGAGATTGGCAGGACACCGCAGAGGTGCAGAGGCCACAAAGGACTTTGATGAGGTTTCTTCTAGTCCCTGAGCTCAAAGAGAGTGGAATTTGGCTGACTGACCCTGCTATGTGGAAGGGACAGTCTGGAGCCTTCTGGATGCTTGTTGCCTGCTGGTGCAGAGGTGGTAACACAGAGTCTTACAGAGCCTGGTGGAGCATAGTCCTGCCATATGCACACAGGGACCCTTAGGTACCTGGGCCCCAAAATGATTCCTGCTGGTGCAGATGCTCCCTTTGATTGCCAGCTGAAAAGAGGAGTTCTTCCCAGTTCATCCTTCTCAGAGAGCCTGAGTGGGTGCCTGCATATTGACCAAGGCTTCAGGTTTCCTATCTTCTGTGCAGCTACTTTGATGCCTACCAAGCCATCCCAACTGTGTCGGGTTTGCACGGGTGGAGCAGATCTTGCCCACAAGGATTGTTCTTGTGTTTGGCAGCCCATGATGAGCAGAGGTTTCTTAGCAGCAAGTTGGGTTGTTTTGTTGTTGTTTTTTTTCCATTGAGAACATCACAACAGTGTAGTTCTTTTGGGTACATGTAAGAGACAATGGACTTTTTAAAAGGTGCTTGTTTAGGTCAGGGCACCAGCGTGACAAGGAACACTGTTTGCAAAGGTTTGTTTGTGGAGCAGGCAGGACTGGGCAGCAGGACTCGTAGCCATGTGGTAGGTTCCCCATTTGAGAGTACCCCTGGTAATGCTGGGTCTCATCAGAGGGCTGATGCTCCAAAACCCTGAGATGGAACAGTTTGTGACATGCCTCCTAAGTCATGGAATTCTTTGGCTTGCAGGAAGGAACACGGAAGAAGAAGAAGCTATGATGCAGGAGTGGTTCATGCTGGTTAACAAGAAGAATGCCTTAATAAGACGGATGAATCAGCTCTCCCTGCTGTAAGTATGGATGCACACAGGTGTTTGCAACAGGGTGACTTGCCGCAGCCTTCACACGTCACACACATGCACAACCTCTTTGCTCTCTTCCCACTGGACTTCAGAAACCCTCCCTCCAAAGTCAGTAGCGTGGATGTTTTGTGGAACGCCTCTGGTTTTCCTCCTGGTTCAGACTTGAAAATGAGAAGTATCCAGTGGCACTAGATTAGCCAGGGCTGTGAAAACAAGGATTCAGGAAAGCAATAGTAAGCATAGTTGCATTTTCAGAGGCCCAACAGTAGAATAAAAGTACATTTTAGAAGTCATCTGGATTGTGCCTCAGATGTGCCAGGTGAGGACTGTTCAGAGAGAGAGCAAAACCCCAGCTGCCACCCAGTTCTTAGGAGAGGCCATCACTGCTTCTGCGGCACCAGGCTGGCGGGAGGAGGTTACAGGCTTGGTCCCAGGGCAGTGATGCCACCAGCACTGCAAAGGAAGGACACAGCAAGTTGTTTTCGAACTGGCACTGGCAAGAAAGGGAGGAGGGGTTGCTGGCTTTTAGAGTCATTCTGCCCTCTGTGCTTCTTTTCCAGCTGCTTTCAGCTGGATTATATTTCTTTCAGTAATGCCACCTAGTGTAGATGCCTGCATACTTCCCTGGGAAGAGCCTGTCCTCCCGAATTTCCTACCCTGCCTGAACTCGACAGCAGATTCTACCTTCAAAATATCAAACTAAGATTTTCATTATTCATTAAGGTCTAATGCACACAGGATAATAACTCCAGGGCCATATTCTCTGGGTGGATGGGCTGAGGCTGGAAGTCATTCATGGGATCTGGGGAAATGTTTTGTACTTAGAACACTCCACGGCAGCTGCTCCAAGGGTGGATATGAAATCGTTGTGTCCCGTAGCAGCACAGAGTCGCGGTGCTGAGGTGAAAGCTGATGTTGCAGGGGTTTCAGCCCTCTGTGGCTGAATGTGCCCCCTGAGCCAGGTTTGAAGTTTGTGTATCATTTGTTTGGAGTGGCTTAAAGTTCCAGAGAAAAGTCAGTTCCCAAGTCCTAAAATCAATGTAAGTTAACGGTTCTTTTAAGCGTTTAATGATTTAGTAATTAACATATTGATGAACTTTTGCAACTTGCCTAGGGAAAAAGAACATGACCTGGAACGGCGCTACGAGCTGCTGAACCGGGAGCTGAGAGCCATGCTGGCTATCGAAGGTAAGAGCAGTGCTGGGCACCAAGGCAAGGCAAGCGCTGCCTGCCAGGGGTGGCTGCCTGAAAACGCCAAAGGTGGAGGCTTCTCTGTTAAAAATGAACGCCGACAATCACGGCCAATTAACACAGCATTTCAAGTGGTAGCACACGGCAAACACCTGGGGCTGCCATCCCATTGTTAAGTTTTATTTGGGGGGGGGGGGAAAGCCAAACAAACAATCAAAAACAATGTCTGAGGTACGGCACAAAGAAACAGTCTCCGTGGAAGAAGCTTTGGAAACAAAAGTGTTGAGGAGGTAAATATTTGCCCAGGGTTTGTTACTTTTCGTGGCAGTAAGGCTCTCCCCGGCATTCCCTGCCCCATCCAATGGAAGGGGTGACCCACAGAAGGGGGCCTCCTTCTTTTAATTTCGGGACTGGTTTACAACAGTATCTCACGGGAGGCGGGGGGGAGAAAAAGAAAAACCCCGAAGTGTGTTCAGTTTGGTGGTGAAAGGGAGTGTTGGCTGGCGAGTGCCGCCGGGATCAGCGCGATGCTCCGCGATGCTCCGCGCCGCTCAGCTCCCCTGGGCGCAGCCACCCCACCTGAGCGCTACCCCCGGGAAGATTGACGCTGGGGATAAGCGAAACAATCGCCTCCTTTCCGTGGGGCTTTCAGGTGGATTGTACAGTAATCCTGGGGATGATTCAGAATCAAAAATAAACATCCAGCCAGCTTAAAAACCATTGCTTGCATTATTTTCTTATTTAAATATCTTAAGTGTTTTCTAATGCCGCGGCGCTGGCAGCTCTCAGGCACAAATGCTGCCTTACAGTTCAAAGATGTTTGCTTAAAAGTTAATCCTTTGGGCTCTGTAAAATGGACCTTTTGTCTAATCAATGCAAATTGATTTTGCTATTCGGTATTGACCTCTCAACCCTTTGACTGTCCATGGTAATTTCTTTCTTCACCTGATAAGGTACCTGATCCATAATAAATCAATTCTAATTAGTTTGAAGACTTGACTGGGAGCACAAGTTTGTAGGAAGAAAGCAGCAGGTTTCAGGTAGCTTTTTCATCTCACTCCCTCTGTGGTTATATATGTGGGGGTTTGATTGTTTTGAAGGTTGGGGTTTTTTGCATAAGACTATACTCCCTGTATTGGTGGAGGAGTTGGATAGTGGTTGGACTTGATGATCTTGAAGGTCTTTTCCAACCAAAATGACCCTGAGGTTCTCTTCTTGGGCGAATTTGAGTCATAAATACATACAGAGCTTTCTGCAAAGATTAATTGGGAATCATACTAATGAAACATGTAGAATAAAATACTCCAAACCCAGAGAGGAGCTCGGAGAGGCTGGATTTAAATCCCATCTTTCACTCTTTAATTGCCTCTTTTATATATTACTGTCTTGGAGCATCCCAGCATCAACCTTTGAATGTCCAACAACCATCACACTGACCTGCACAAAAATCTGTCCATTTTTCTTTTTGTAAGTTGAGAGAGGGATTCCAGAAGTCTTTTTTCTCTCTCTCTCTCTCTCTCTCTCTCCTTCGTTTTTGTTTGGGGGGGTGGGGTGGTTTGGTTGGTGGGTTTTTTTTTTGTGGTGTTTTGGTTTGTTTTGTTTTCCCAATGTTGATGTGGTAAATAGGGATTTAAGGAGAAAACATAAGTGCTGGAGAATTGTGGTGGTTGCTTTGTGGGTTTATTTATTAATTTACTTGTTTATTTATACAACAAAGGCCTCATTTAGCATTTTAACCCTCTGCAAGATTAAGATGATGATTAATTATGATGATTCTGCTAGAACTTTCAGGACCCATCTGCTTTTACCTTAAAAAGCACACGAAAGGAGAAACTCTCCCAAGAGACCCCCAAACACACATTTGTGGCAGCTCACCCTTCCATGCGTGCATCAGCACCCTGTCCGACACGGGCTGGGGTGCAAGGATGCACTTTTTGGGGGCAGCAGCAGGAAAACCACACCACTTGTGATGAATGTGATTGCCCTGAAGAAGCAGGGGCTGCCCAGACAGCCCGGTGCTGTCTGCTCCGAGGCCATTTAGCTGATTGCTAGTAAGTAGTTGGGCTCCATGAAGGAATTGAAAAGACCAGCGCCGATTCCCAACCTGAAATATATGAGCAGGAGGAAAGAAATAAATCATGAATAAATAAATCATATATATATCATATATATATATATAAAGCATATATATATATATATATATCATATATATATATAAATATATATATATATATATATATACATATATATATATATATATATATACCATGAGCACTTGGGCTCCATGAAGGAGTTGAAAAGACAGGTCTCACCTTTACCAGCACCAATTCCCAACATGAAACATACAAGCAGGAAAAAAAAACCCAGGACATTGTGATCTGTATTAAGAGGACAAGCCTGGTTTGTTTGTCTATGAGAAAGACAGAATGCAACAGCCCAAACTGGAACTTAAAAAGAAAAGTCTTTGAAAGGTGCTAATTAGTGTTTTGGTAAATTGCTCTAAGTCTTCCACGCGTGACTGTGCTGTTTAAAAATCTATCAACCGATTTACTTAGCTAGTTGATGACGGGGGGAAGAAGGAAAAAAAAAAAGGGGGTGAGGGGTGGTGTTGGAAAAGAGCCTTGCCGAAGGTAGCAGCCTGCTGATGGTAGATAAAGGCAGTTTCTTGGCGGCCGGCCTGCCCTGCCCGCGCAGGCAGCGTGCGGGCAGCGCTGGCGTCTGGAGGTGCTGAGTGCTCAGCGATGTGGAGATGGTGTCCCCTTAACCAGCAGCTAAAATGGAGGCATGGCCAGCTGAATGGCCTTTTGGAGTGTGGTGGCTCTTCACGGGGAACACAAGAATGACCCGGGGGGGGGGGGGGTGGTGTGTGTGGAGAAAGGCATGCTTTCTTTTTTCTGCCCCCACCTCATTTATCTTGAGAGATAAGACAGAGAGTTAACAACCAGCTAGAAAGTGTTCCTCTCCTTTCCCAATGCTGGGAGCGCTTCGACTAAGACCTGCAAATCCCAGCCTGAGTGTCCAAAGCAAATGGAGGTTCCCTGTTTCACCCTGTGCAGGTGGGGAAGGCGTTTTGGCTGGCTGGCAGTTTGGGAGCTCACCTAAACAAGGTGCTGCGTTCGACAGCCTGATTTCTGCCGTGGCCGAGTGGCAGGATGCTTTACTTTCAGCTACCTGCCCTCTCCTTTCTGTTTGTTTGGGTGTGTTGGGTTTCCCCCCTCTCTTTTCTCTTTCAAGATTTAATGCCTCCTCAGAAAAGATAAGTTCATTTTTGCACACCTTGGGGTGGCGTGTTCATTTTCTGCCCGAGAAATGGATCCTCTTTCGGATTTTGTACATCTTGATTTATTCTTGGCTTATAGTTTGAAGTGGGTGCTCTTCTAAAAGGATTTATGCATAGGTTCACTATTTTTGTAGTTATGGTTTATATGATAAGCTTTTTATATTTAAAATCAATATGTAATCCTGTGGAGGAGCTTATCCTCTAAAACCCCATTTGTAAATCTATTTTAGCTTTGTTACACCGCGCAGCCACAGTATTCCATAGATTGATTAGGTTCAGCGGCAGAATCCTATCAAATGGCCTGCTCTGATGATGATGCAAACTCTTTCAGGATTGCTAGTTGACTGGAACTAAAGATAAGACCTGACTGCAATCCCCCAATGTGCTCTTTACAAAACTAGTGTTAATTTTCATCAAAGTGCCAGGCTTATTTATTATAGTGGCGAGGCTGAAGGTTTTACTACAGGAACTTTCCACCATTTCTATTAAAGCATTTCTATGGGAACCGGCTGCCTCTTTTGCTCCAAGTAATTATCAGTTTAAGCAGTGGGAGGGGGTGGGGAGTTGGGGGGTGGGGTGGGGGAGAGGTGGTTGAAAAAAGACAATAGGAAGTCAATGAAGATGAATGATTGAAAACATTTCTACTTTTAACGTGAACTTAGCAAAGTCTGTCGTTTCGAACCGCCCGTCGCCGGCGGTGGCACAGGGACTTCAGCTTTCAACACTTTTAGCTCATACACAGCCTCGGAGCTTAATCCTATTTTTGTCCTGAGCACAGCTTTTTAGAACAGTATTATTCTGAAATCTTCAAATTAATCACAGCCCATAGTGTAGCTTCCCGGAGCTGCAGTCAGCCTGGGGAACTCTGTGTGACAGGTGTTAGAGGTAATCCTGGCTTTAAAGGCACAACAGGTAGGAATCCAACTTGAACAGAGTTGCCTGGGTATTTTTTTTCCCCTTCCTTCCTTAAACCTAGGGACGCTCCTGAAGCTGCAGCATTTTGTTGGATAAACCAAAACTGCAACGCTGATCACAGGCAAAATGTTGTTGAAATACTTGCCCACGGTCCTCTTTCAATCAGCTGCTGCTTGCTACTATTTATCTGGGGCCGGGGAGGGGCAGGAGGGGGAGAGGCAGACTCCAGGTTGAGGAAACAAAAATGCAAGGGAATATTTCCAGCAGCAAGGGTTTGGGGTTTGTTTTGGGGCTCTTTTTTTTTTTTTTCCTGTGGCCTATTTTAAATCGGTGCAGAAACCAAACCAAACCATTAAAAAAAAAAACCAAACACCCAAAACAAACCCCCAAATAAGTAACAACAACGACAAAAAAACCCCAAACCAACCAGTTCTGGTTCCGTGAAGTCCTCATACGATGTTATATACCCCACAAGGACTACAGGATGGGGTAACAGAAAAAAACTAGGGGGGGGGGGAGAAATAAATAGGAAAAAAAAACAGCTTAGGAAACCTCTTAGAAATGGGACTTAAAGGAGAAAAAGAGCGGTGAAGAAGTGAGCAGAACCTGGACCGAAATATTTTGACTGATGTTTGCCGTTTCAAAAGCTAAAATTGCTGCTGAAAGCAGAGGAGCAAAGCAAACAACCAGAAAGAACGCGAAAAGGCTTGGGGGAACAAAAAAATTAAAGAATTTTTCGACAGAGTGAAAAACGTCAAAATTACGAAGCCATTGAATCGAGTCCAAGGAGAAACGGTGGATTTGAGGTCCATTTTCCTCTGCAGCTCCCCGCGCCCCAAGGTGCCGGGCAGCCCGAGCCGCAGTGCAAAGACCGGCAGAAGCCGGGGGAAAGTGAAGCTGGAAGTTGGGGAGCAAGCAGCCATCCCATTCTCCGCTGCGTCCCTCTCCTTCTGCTCCCCGCAGCTGACTTTGGCCCGGCGGGCTGGCCACGCCGCCATCACATCGCGCCCGCAAGGGCTTCATCTCTGTGGGCAAAAGCCTGCGGGCTGGGGGGGGGCTCCGGCTCGCAGAGCTGCAGCGCGTCGCGTCTGAAACGAGGGGGAACTGAGGAGGCCTTCCCCCAGAGTGATCGGAAGGGCGAGCAGCGGTGGAAATGGAGAGATCGCCCTGAGAATTACCACCTAAAAGGCTGCTGCCCAGATTAAAGCGGCTTTGTCGCAGGAGAAATGGCCCGAATTGCCAGGAATGTTGGCTGGTAGCTTCAGTTCTAATCTGTGTACACCTGGAAAATAGTTTCCTTAGCCACAGTGGAGGGGAAATGAACAGATTTGAGGAAGAAAAAGAAGATGGGAAAGGAGAAGAAAGAAGAAAAAGAAAGAAAGAAAGAAAAAAAAGAAAGAAAGAAAAAGAAAGAAAGAAAAAGAAAGAAAGAAAGAAAGAAAGAAAGAAAGAAAGAAAGAAAGAAAGAAAGAAAGAAAGAAAGAAAGAAAGAAAGAAAGAAAGAGAAAAAGAAAAAGAAAGAAAGAAAGAAAGAAAGAAAGAAAGAAAGAAAGAAAGAAAGAAAGAAAGAAAAGAAAAGAAAGGAGAAAAAGGAAAAGGAGGCAGACAAGAAAATGTCAAAGCATGAGAAGGGGAAAAACGAAAAGAGAAAATGAAAATAGCAAGAAAATAGATTAAAAAGGAAAATAAAAAGGAGGGAGGGAAGAAAATGGGAAAACGAGAAGAAAAGAGGGGGAGTGGGGGAAAAAACGGAGAGGAAAAATTGGAGAAAAAGAGAAGAAAGAGAAAAGGGAAAAGAAAAAGGAGGGGAAAAAGAAAAGTAACTAGAAAAGCAAAAACTCCTGGGAAGTTTTGGCAGCGCCCTGCCAGAGCAATGCTTTGGGAAGACCCTGGTGCCACGGCACCAAACGCCTTGCCGCTGGCCAGCCGGCACCGTGCACGTCCCCTCTGCCGAGTGTGCCTGCACACGGACACGTGTCGGCGTGGGCTCTCCCTGCGTGCCCTCGTGGGCCCAGGCCGAAGGACGGCAAGGGCGTGAGGGAAGCGGCTGCGCGCTCCTGCCTTCCTGCCGCTCTCCCAACCTTTATTGCATGATGATGCATCTAATTTTTAATTTGTAAATACAAGGCCGAATTCCCTCCAGCACCGCTCGCTTTCATCAAGCTTCTGAGCGGTTCGCCGTCTTGAATAAATTCGGCTTTGGAGGGGGTCAGGGGGATTTGAACCACTGCATTCTTGCGGGGTTTGTGAAGATTCACATGGTAACGGGTGGTGAGCATTGTTCGGGTTATCTGAATAAGCACCAGCCATGTGAGTTTTTAACATGATCGCCCAGGGCAATGGAGAGCACGGGGAGAAAGCCAAAAGGACTGGCACCCTCGCTTCCCTTCGGGAGGAGGAGGAGGAGAGGAGGAGGAGGAGGAGGACGCCGTCGGGCCGGTGGCGATGGCTTCTCCCGGTGGGGTTTCTTGACGGTTCTTCTTTGATGGTTGGACTAGATGATCTTAAAGGTCTTTCCGAACCAAAACAATTCTATGACTCTATGGGTCTCTCGGTTGTTACTTTTTTGGAGCCGGTGTCCTCTTTCCCTCCTGCTCCTCATTTGCCCTGCTATCTTCCCTCATCATCTACCGCTCCTGCTTTTCATTGTTTACCTTCTTAATGAGGGAGGCGGGGAAGGCTGGGACTTGAGTGACAGCGACAAGCCCTTACGGGCTGGCTGGAGAGCCCGGAGGCTGCGGGGTGGCCCCGGGGGCTGCGATGTGCGGGGCCGGGCGGGGAGAAATCCTTTTGGGAAAAGCCAGGCGGCCCCGTCCTCCGATACCTACCAGCGGCGGGGCGATGGAGTCCCACGATACTCTGTGGCAAGTGTATTTTTACTTCAAAAGCGGGGGGAGGTGTGTGAAATGCTAATTAGCTGCTACCTGCTTTTAAAGTTGCTACGAAGCATATGGTGGCGCCCAGTGTGAGATTCCTCCAGCTGCTAGGAGCAAGAGAGGAATTAGCAAAGAAGAGGAGCGCCGGGTTGGAGGGAAAGAGGCTTTCCTCTTAGGAGGAGAAACTTGGGTGGTGTCGCAGCCCATCCAGGAAGCGCGGTTCTAAAAAAAATACAAAAAACAACCACAACCAAAAACTCAAAATAACCCCGGGGGGGGAGGAAGGGGGAAACACCACAGAAGAGAGACCCAAACCCAAACAAACAACCAAAAAACCCCAACCCCCAAATAAACAAACAAAACCCCCTCGATAATTAAAAAAAAAAAATAAATAAATAAACCAAAACAAACAACCAAATGACCCCAAAGTTGCTGCTGAACTCCCCTCAGCCAGCTGGCTGCGCTTGTCCTGGGGTGCACCAAGCCAGGCTGTGCCGTACCGGGCCAGGCCGGGTTGCACCGATCTCCCCGTCGCAGCAGCCCCGGATCCCGGCCGCTGCGGCCCGGCAGCAGCAGCAGCACCACAGCTCGGTGGTGTCGGTTGCGGCGCGGTGATGCCGGCCACGGCCCGGTGGTGTCGGCCACGGCGTTCTCAGCGGTGTTTTTGTTTGTATTTTTTTTTTCTCCCCTGGCAGACTGGCAGAAGACTGAGGCGCAGAAGAGGCGGGAGCAGCTTCTGCTGGACGAACTCGTTATTCTCGTTAACAAACGGGACGCGCTGGTCAGGGACCTGGACGCCCAGGAGAAGCAGTGAGTCGGGTGAAGGGGGTGGTAGTGGTGGTGGTGGTGTGGGGGGGGAGGTAGCCCCGCCGAGCTGCCACGGCACCCGTAGGTTTGGCCCAAATTTTCCGGGGAGGAGCGGGGGTCCCGAGCGCGGCTGTGTGCAGCCCCCTCACCACACCTCCCGCCGCCTCTCTCCGCAGGGCCGAAGAAGAGGATGAGCATTTGGAGAGGACCCTCGAGCAAAACAAAGGCAAGATGGCCAAGAAGGAAGAAAAATGTGTCCTCCAGTGAGCGGCCTTCCCGCGGCGGTGGCAAAATCTCAGCGCGGCTCTTTTCTTAATGTTTTTAAACTGCCGACATGAGGACTGGAGAACAAAAAAAAAAAAAAAAAAAAAAAAAAAAAAAAAGGGGGAAAAAAAAAAAGAAAAAAAGTTTTAAAAAAAGAAAGAAAAATAAATGTAAACTTTTCCCCCACCCCCCCCCGTTTTCTTAGCCCAGATCTAGGCTGCCCCGGGCCCCGCTCCGTTGTTTCTGTTTTGATTTCCATTCAAGCAACCTCGCGTGTCCCACGGTTTTCCTTGTGGGCTCAGCACTCCTGCTGAAAGGCTTCGAAATGGAGTCGCCGAGACCTCGGGGTGATGCTAGAGAGAGAGAGACGGGCGTCAGGAGCAGAAGAAATTAAAGTTTGTCCTGGTTTCTGTAGCTGGAGGAGGGCTGCGTTTGGGAATAAATACGTTTTTGTCATAATAGGATTAGAGAAGGGGATATAGGAGGGGGAAAAAAAGAAGAAGAAGTGATAAATAAAAAATCATTGGGAATGGTTTCACCTAGTCCTGCCATATGTAATACTTCATCAGCTACCTACATTTTATAGTTAGGTCAGATCCACCACCCCACCCACCCCCGTGATTATTAAAAATGTGCGGTATTTACCCGTGTTTGTTTCCAGCAGGTTGACATTTCCCCGGGAGCGGAGCCCAGCTCCTCTGCTTTGCTTGGGGTGGGGAGGTTAACCCCCTCCCTGAGTTAAGGCAAAGCCCGGGGAGCGGCTGCAAAGCCCGCGGCAGGCAGGCCACCACCACCCGGGTGTTTCCCACCCGCGTTCCCCGCGCCACCCCGCGGGGTCGGGCCCGCTCCACGTTATTTATTGTGCCCGGGCCGCCTTGTGTTCCATGCCCCCGTCAC
The DNA here is from genome assembly GCA_033816785.1 of Picus viridis. Classification (NCBI taxonomy): domain Eukaryota; kingdom Metazoa; phylum Chordata; class Aves; order Piciformes; family Picidae; genus Picus; species Picus viridis. The sequence continues at coordinate 40,446,177 of CM066576.1, forward strand.
CCTTCGCCCTGCGTCCTGCCCCGTCTGTGTGCCCCCCCCCCGCGGCGTGTCCCGCTCTCGCTTCATCCCTTCGTGGAGCTCGTCTCGTTTATTTATTACAATACCGAGTCATATATAAGATTTTCAATAAAAGCCGAATCTTTCTTACCGTACCTGCCGCTCTCCTCCTTACTTGCGAAACCCACCCCTCACCTCCTCCCACCGTCCGGGGACCGGGAAGGAATCGACCCTTAGGGCTGGACGGGGAGGGTTGCGGGGGTCCGCTGCCTCGACCCCAGGCACTGCTTCGAGCGCCGCGAAACGCAGCAGCAGAGAAAGTTTTTCGTTTGTCTTCATCGAACGCGAATCGGGGCTGGGGCCGGGGCCGGGTAAAAGTTTCCCCGCGGGGCCGATGGAGGATGCGTGGCCAAAGCCCCTCTGCGGCGGCGAGCGCGCAAGGAGCGCACCCGCGGAGAACTGGAGTGAGCCCAAACCACGCGGCTGTCCCCGCTGCACCTCGTCCCTCCACCCGCTCCCACTCCAATATCCGATGGCTCCCGGTCCCCACCGCGTCCACCCAAAAAGAAAGAATCCCCCGCCGAGGAGGGCAGAGTCTTTTGCGAAGGGTCGCGGTGCCCACGGGCAGTGCCGGCCCCGGGGGTGGAGGTGCTGGGGGTGCCCCAGTGCCCACGGTGGGTTTATCTCCATGCGAAGTTGGGGAGGATGCGCGGAGAGCTCCGCTGCCGGGAGGGAGGGGGAGAGGGAGAGGCAGTGGGAAGCTGGCTTCGCCGTGCCCCCTGCTCTCTCCCAAAAATATCTTGGTCGGTGGGAACGGGACACGCTCCGAGAGCTCCGCGGCTGCCGAGGGTAGCGACGATTCGGGAGGGGAGAGTCCGCGGTGCCGACAGCCCAGCTGGGCGCCGAGCTGTGCTCAGCCCGAAACCTGAGTCTGCCCCGAGGAGACGGCGAGAGGGGACTGCGGGCGGCATCTCTTCCCGGGGGTGCACTGCTTGTCTGTCTTTAAGGCGCAAAAAGTAACTTGGCTTGGGAAAAATAAGTGTGGCCCCGTCTGCCTCCCTCTCCCAGCCCGGGAACCGGCTGCAAGAACGAAGGCCCCCCCACCATTGCCCGTGCCCCTCCACACAGCCTAGGGGTCGCGCAGCCCACCTCCCTGTCCGGCCGCCGACCTTACCTGGGCGCAGCGGGGAGGGTGCGGGCTCCGAATGGCGGCGGAGAGGCGGGCTGGGGGGGTCGGTCTGAGCCGGGCCCGTCACCTCAGTGGGGGCGAGCCCCGCGCCCGCCCTGTCCGCAACCCCCGGCCCAGCCTGCGGGGAATCGCCGGCAACTGGGGATTGGGCAACAGCGGGGGTGCGAGGGGAGGTTTGGCAGGGGCACAGATACCCCCCGGGGTGTGAGTGTGGTGTTGGGGGGTAGGAGGGGGGTGGCTGCTGCTCGCCAGGACGGGAGATTGCCCTGGCGGGGCAGTGATGGGAAGGCGGCGGAAGGCAGGAGCTGGAGGAGGAGGGGGAAAGCAGCCCGGCTCAGGACGGGGGCAAAACAGGGGGACGGGGGCTGGAAAAGGGGGAGGGGGGGGCAGGGGAGGTAAACTGCCCCCAGAATCCTTCCTCCTCCTCCTTCTCCCTCCGCGTTTTGTGAATGGACCGCGGCGCCTTTGTTGCGGGGAGCGGTGACTCCTGCGGGGAGCAGCCTCGTCTTTCCCGGCCCCCCTCGTCCCGCGGCTCCCTCCCGCCCGGATCAGGCGGCTCTCAGCTCCCTCCGCACCCGGGAGAAAAAGAAAAGAAAAAGGAGAAAGAAGGGAAAACACTAACAGAAAGGACACGAGGTGGGGAGCGCCCCGCAGACCTTCTTAGAGGTGCTGACACACACACGCACACACACCCCGACACACACAGCTCCCGCGCTCCCATCTCGCCGCTGCTCTCCGTGCCCGCCGCTGCCAGCAACGACTCGAGCTGCGCGGAGCGGCGCGGTGAGTCCTGTTCCCCCCGCCATCCCATACACACACGAACCTCTCCCACCGCACACACCCCACCCCCTCCGCTGAGCAGCCCCTGGATCCGCGATACGTGGGGAAAGGTGCGGCCGCTGCTTTTTAAATCATTATTATTATTTTCAAAGTACGAAGTTTGGGCGAATCTTGCGAAGGGAGAGCGAGGTAGCACCCTTGACTCCCTCCGCACTCGAGCAGGCGGCGAACGAAACTTTTCCGCGGTCCCCTCGGAAGGTGGGAGTGGGCAAAGCTACGCGACCGCGGAGCAACTGTCTCCGCCTCCCCCTCCCCGCCCCGCATAACTTCTCTAATGAGTCCCATCCCTTCCAAGGAAGTTACGCGAGGGGTGCTTTACGTTTTCCTCCATCGCCCCAACTCACCCCACAGCCCAAACTGGGCGCGTCGGCGGAGGGTTACGCGGGGGAGCGCGGAGTGGGGCGGTGTGGGGAGTGGGTAGGGGGGGGGGGGCAAGCGCTTTGCTTTGCCATTGCCCCAGCTGCTGTCAGTCAGGCGGGGAGCGGCTGGGGATTGGCGCCGGGCTGGTTACGCAGATGCTTTGCGCGCACATACAAGGGTAGGGCCGGGGGTAGGTGATCAAATCTTCAGCAGGGCCGCGGATCTATCGCGCCCCGACAGCGCGGGCGGCCGGCAAAAGGTAAGCGAGGGGGATCAACGAGAAGTTTGGGGGGGGGTGGAGTGGGGGTGCGCGGTTGGGTCGTCCCCCTCCTCCTCTCCTAATCCCCCGCCCCCGCCCCGTCTCACCTACGCGGCCACCTGCGGAGCAGCCGCGTAGGTGAGACGGGACGGGGCGGTGGGCACCGCGCTTCCCCCAAATTTTCTTCTTTTACTCCCCTCCTCTCCGCTTTATTTGGCCTTTTTTGTCCCTACCCTCTCTCCGAACGGGACGCTCCCGTTCCGCCGAAAGTTACACAACGTCGGGTCACGGTGACTGGAGATCTCTCCCTCCCCAAAAAAAATCTACCACCACCACCAAACCCCCCCGCCAAGTCGGGAGGTGTTGGTTGTGATGGGGCATGGGCTGGGGGGGGATGTTCCTAACCTCAGCAGCGGGGACCGCCGGGGTCTCTCCGCCCCTTCCTCCGCTCCGCGTTTATCTGCTGATTTTTTTGCCACCGCCGAGCCCGGTCGCTGCTTCCCAAACTCGTGTGTCCCCCCCCACGCACCCCAGGTCTAACAGAGCCACCCTGCCGAGCGCCGGGACGGGGTCCCGCTGCTGTTTCTGTCCCGGGCTCCTCAGCGCTCCCTTTTTTTTTTTTTTAAATTTCCTTTCTTATTTTTTTTTTCCCCTTGGCCCCCCCCCCCCCTTTTAACTCTTATCCATTTCTAATTAAAACGTCCCCGTCTGCTCGCTTTTTAAATTAATTATACTTCCCTCCTCTGGTACCTCCTTTTGATTCCTAATCCAATTATCTTTTTAAATAATTGCTTTATCTCTCCCCATCGCCGGGCACTGTTGCCTCTCGGCGCTTGCAGAAAGCTCGCTTTCGTTTAAAATAAAATAATGACGACACTAATGATAATTATTAATAATCATTATTAATAATAACAACCGCAAAATCTCCCCTCGGAGGTCTCCCATCCCGGGACATCCCTGGGCAGGACTCGGGGTGACAGGACCCCTTAACCCGCCTCTCTCTCTGCTCTCTCCCCAGGCGCTGCCCGGGGAAGAAGTCTGCCTTTTCGTTTCCTGATCCTCGCTATTTTATATTTCTTTTATTTCATTTTCCTTTTTTATTATTATTTTTTAAATATATATATTTTTTTCCTCCCCTCTTGTCTTCCTTTGCCTGCGATTACTTCAGAACCTCACGGCGGGACAGAACGATCAAAACTCCTACGACACCGATTTTCTGCTCCGTTTTTTAACTCTTGTTGGCTTTTTGGTTTTGGTTTTTTTTTGGTGGTTGTTGGTTTTATTCTTATTTTTTTGCTTGGGTTTTTGTTTGGGGTTTATATAGTTTTTTTCGCCTTTTTTCTTTGTTTGGGGTTTTATCAGGGATTCTTTTTGTGGGGGCTCTTTTTCACCCCCTCTCCCCTCTTTCCCTGCCCACCCCACACATTTAAACTTTTTATTGTTGGGTTTTAAAATTTGTTTTCATTTTTCTGCGGGACTTTGGAGGAACCTTGCCCGGCTTTTAGCATGATGTCTTACCTTAAACAGCCCCCTTACGGCATGAACGGGCTGGGGCTGACGGGCCCCGCCATGGACCTGCTGCACCCTTCCGTGGGGTACCCGGGTGAGTGCCCTGCGCCGCGCTGACCCCTTCGCCCAACCCCGTTAAGCGTTCGCTCGCACCCGCCCGGCAGCGAGCAGAGGGAGGAAAGCTCCGTCCCGGGTGGGCTTGGAGGAGCTGGCGAGGCCGTGGGATTTGGGGTGGGCTGTGGAGTGAGCGCACCCATTTACCCCCAGCCTGGGGTGGGGAGAGAGCGCTGGCTGCGGATGAAATTTACCCCCATCCCTGCAACTCCTTCATTCGTTCCCGTCAGGATTTTTAAGGATAAACAAAACAGGACAACGACGGCAAAAAACCCCACCAACTTTCTAAACCCAAAAAGTAGATTTATTTAGGCAAAACGAAATCTTTCTGTAGCTGCGACCGGGGCAGGGCCTGATCCTTTCCCAGCCCCGTGCCGCTCACCCCTCACAGGGCCCGGCCCGGGCGGGCAGTGCTTGGCTGCCGCGGGGGTGTGTGTGTGTGTGTGCAGGGAGCGCGACTGCTCTTTGGGGTCACAAGGGGGATGCCTCACAGGCCCCTGCCCCAGGAATTCGAGGGCTTCTGCCAGGCCAGGGCTGTGCGGGGGGATGCATAGAGAGCCTGTGTAACCGGCGTGGTGGTGCTTGCCCCCAGCCACCCCACGGAAGCAGCGTCGGGAGCGCACCACCTTCACCCGCTCGCAGCTGGACGTGCTGGAGGCACTCTTCGCCAAGACCCGCTACCCCGACATCTTCATGCGGGAGGAGGTGGCCCTGAAGATCAATCTGCCCGAGTCCCGAGTCCAGGTACGGGACCTGCTTGCGGGGAAGTCCCCACCGCTGCGCGCCGGGGCGACTCAAGGGCAGCCGACGTGGCTGGGGCCACTCTGATCCAGCTCTCCGGCCACACTCCTTTCCTCAGGGCTGGAGTCCCAGTCTGTTCTGAAGCTGGGGCATCCAGGCAAAAGGGGGCTTTTCTTTTCCCTTTTTTATCCTTTTTAATTAATTTTATTTTTATTACTGTTTTCCTGTTCCACTCCCTCTGCTCCGAGGCGCAGCAGCCGTACAACCACGGCACTTCCCACGGGTACCCCCTCCAGCAGGGCTCCCTGGGTGTTGATGCTCGGCAGAGTGGGAGCCCTCTCTCCCTGCCCCTACCCCGCCCCCCCACCCCCGCCCGGGTCTGTTCACCAAACCCTTTTTTTTCACCACGCTGGGGACGTGCACAAACTGGGACATCCTAGTCGCTAGCCCCGGGTGCCCTTGCTGGTGGCAGAACGTGGGGTGGCCCGGGTGCCAGGCGGGGCAGGATTTTTTTCTTTTTACGGGGTGCGGGGAGTGCGGTGCTAATGGCTGGGCGTGGGTGCTGGGAGAACTGGTGCCGGGGTGAGGTTGACTGGATGGATGCTCCTAGGGTGAGAAGGGGTGGCAGAGCGGGCACGGGGGCTCTCCGCTCACCCTGCCGCCCCTCCTCGCCCTGCTGATCATCTCCCCACACCCCTCTCTCTCGCTCCAGGTCTGGTTCAAGAACCGCCGTGCTAAGTGCCGGCAGCAGCAGCAGAGCGGCGGCGGAGCCAAGAGCCGTCCGGCCAAGAAGAAATCCTCGCCGGCCCGGGAGAGCTCGGGCTCGGAGAGCAGCGGGCAGTTCACGCCGCCGGCAGCGGCCTCCAGCTCGGCATCCTCTTCATCCTCCAGCTCGGCCTCCTCAGCCCCAGCAGGTGCCCCAGCGTCTCTCAGCACCCCAGCATCATCCATCTGGAGCCCGGCTTCCATCTCGCCCGGCGCAGCACCAACGGGGGTGACCGTGCCCGAGCCGCTGCCGCCGGCTGCCACGTCCTGCATGCAGCGGGCCGGCCCTGCTGCGGCCGCCTCCGCCAGCTACCCTGTCTCCTACGGCCAGAGCGGCGGCTACGGGCAGGGCTACCCTGCGCCACCCTCCTCGTCCTATTTCGGGGGTGTGGATTGCAGCTCCTACCTGGCACCCATGCACTCCCATCACCATCCCCACCAGCTCAGCCCCATGGGGCCCTCCTCGGTGCCCGGCCACCACCACCACCACCCGCTGAGCCAGAGCTCGGGACACCACCACCACCACCATCATCACCACCATCATCAGGGTTATGGCAGCACCGGGCTGCCCTTCAACTCTTCCGACTGCCTGGACTACAAGGAGCCCACTGCTGCTGCCTCCTGGAAGCTCAACTTCAACTCCCCCGACTGCCTCGACTACAAGGACCAGGCGTCCTGGCGCTTCCAGGTCTTGTGAGGGGCCGACTGCTGTCTTCCCCCCCCAACAAAAGCTGCCACGGACCCCACCAAGCCTGGGGTCTCCCCGCCACCTCCCGGGCAGGACTCTGGCGCCAGCTCTTCCTCCTCCTCCTCCTGCTCCCCCCTCTTCGATAGCAGTGGCGATGCCCTGGGTCGGGGTCTTGCCGCCACCCCCATCTCTACTGACTGATATTTATTTGCTTCCTGCACCCCTCCAGCGGGTTTATTATAATTATTATTTTTTTAAATGCAACAGAAGAGGAGTTGAAGTTAACGAAGCCTAGCATCTCCCCTGCTGCCCCACCGAACCCCAGGGAAGAGGCGCAGGCTGGCTCCTGCCCTGCCGGTGTCCCCCACCCCTATATTGAGGTGGGGAGGACCCTTACCCCCTGTGGGTGTGGGAGCCCCCAGCTCACTGGTCCTGCACAGCCTCTTGCTGCGGGGAGCGGCGGGACCGGTGTAAGCGCGAGGTCCCTTCCAGCGGCCGTGGGTGTTTTCAGCTGACGCTGTTGGGCTGGCGGTTATCTAGAGCCCTGACACGGAACAGAACTTCAACAAACAAACAAACAAACAAAAAAAAATCCTTGGCTGAATTTTTGGGGTTTTGTTTAAATTTTATTCTCATTTCCTCCCCTGAAACTGAATCTTTTCCACATCTGTTATCCTCCGTCCACCCTCCAGGGCTCCGCGCGAGGTCGGCCGCACCGTCCCGGGGCTGGGGGTGGGAGCAGCAGCCCGGAGAGTGTGCCCAGAAGGAGGGGAAGCGAAGGGCTGCCCAGCCGGTCCAACAAACTGCAGACCAAAACCGCCCCACCTCCCCCCACCCCCTGCCCTCCTCTCCCCACCCCCCCAAAAAAAAAAAAAAAAAAAAAAAAAAAAAAAAAAACCTTTTGGAAAAAAAAAAATTAAAAACAATAAAAATGAAAGAAAAAAAAAGAGAGAACATTTAAAACAAAACAAAAGAGAGAGAGAGAGAAGAAGTTTTGGTTTTATTTTTTTCTTGGGGGAGGGTTTGCAGGGGAAAAGCAGCTCCGGGGTTGGGGTGGGGGGTACAACTTTTTGAGGGGGTTTGGTTTGGTGATTTTTTTTTTTTTTTGTCTTTATTTTATTTTGTTTGGGGTTTTTTTTTTGGGGGGGTGTGGTTCTTTTTTTTTTTTTTTGGAGCCCCTTCTGCGGGCTGGTGCTGCCTTACCTGTCCCGGGCTGGAGCTTCCCTTCCCAGCAGCTCTGCCCCGCAGCGGCAGAGCAGCCACCTACCTGCGGTTTTGGATGCCGTAATCCCACACTTAGCCCTTCAACTGTAAGGCAAACCATCCCCCCCCCCCCCCATCCCCATCCCAATAAAATCCAAACTAATAAAAGTGGTGGTGTCCTGTCCTCCTTCCCACCCCGGCCCCGGGAAACGTCCCTGGTGGGGGGAATGCGATGCTGGCAAATATTTCCCAGTGGCTCCCAGCAAGATTGAGGAGCGTGTGATGAGTTTGAGAGGGCTGTGGAGGGGGATACCCAACGGCGATTGTGAGCGTGGGCTGGGGACCCCCTTTTCTGTTAAATGACATCGTTAATTGGTTGGGAGTTGATCGTTACACCGTGGCGCGGGTGGGCCCACGGGGTACCAAATGCTGGCCAGCACCGCAACGACTCCCCCCCCAGGTAGGGGTGGGCAGCCACAGCCAGCCAGCCTCTGCCCCGCTGCACAAGGAGGGATGCTTGGTACCCGCACTTCCAGCCCTGGCTGCCAGCCTTGCCCTCCTCAGCTGCTGTCAGGAACGGGCGATAATGTCTCATAACAATCTCCCCATGCAGTTCTCCCTCCCCACCCCTCCAAGCCCCCCATTTATTGGAGGCTGCCCACTGGTGTTGGGGCCATTCCTGCTTCCACAGGACCGGGGGCTCAGGGGAGCAGCGGGGCTTGAGCCGTTGACACACTGGAGGTGGGCAGTGTAGGCGCCCCCAAATTGCTGTGCAGCAGGTAGCTCAGAGGCTACGCTGTGTGCCCCCATCCCTGCTCTCCCCAGGCACCTCTGGGGTAGTGGGGACCACGGCGGAGGGGAGGCATTCTAGGGAGGGTTTGCATCCCCTGGTACAACCTTCAGCACCCTGGTGGGATGCGAATGGGGCCGGCAACGCGCGGCCACGGCTGCGGCGGGAGAATCAGCGGAGGAATCAGCGGGGTCCACCCCGGGTGCCACCGCTGCAAGCCCTGTGCATCCTTCCAGGGTCACAGCCACCACACAGCCCCCAGGCAGGGGGGGACACCGCTGGCCTCCAGCACACCCGCGGTGCCGCAGGGAGAGCTGGGAGGGGATGGGGGCAGCCCAGTGGATTTTAGTTTTTGCTTTGAAGAGTTCTTTTCCCTGCTGTCTCCTGCAGTCTGCAGTGCATACATAGATACACACACATATTTAAGTATTTTTAGATAGATAGATAGATAGATAGATAGATAGATAGATAGATAGATAGATAGACAGACAGACATGCTTATAAAGTAATTACTCTCTTCTGTAAGCACTACTGAGACATTCACCACCCTAAAGGGTGGACCACACATTCCAGGTCCAGGTGCCACCAGCCTGCTGCATCTCCAAGCGCTTCTTCTGAAGCAAAAACCAAGGAGTTAGCACAACCCTCCTGGAGCTGTAAAAGGGGGGGGGGGGGGGGAAATCTGTGCTGGGCATAAAGTGAGCTGAAGCTGCTGCCCCAGATTTAGAGAGCAACCTCTTGAAACAAAAACTGCCCACATGTCACCTTCCTTAAAAACTGTGTTTCATTGCAGCTCTGTAAATCAGCAGCTGAAAGCAGAGCCCGATGAAGGCGATCTAATGAAGAGCCAGCACTCTGCACACTCTGCACTGTGGCTGGACTCCGGGGCTCCTCCAGCTTTTGGGACTCTAAGGGGTGCTCACATCCTCCCCCCGCCACCCCCCCAATTTAGCCACCCAGCAGCGTCTGCCACTGCAGCACGGTGGCCTCTCCAGCATCCCCAACTTCCCACCCCATCACAGCTTGGACATTTTCCTGCCCCGCTCCCCAGACCCTGAGCACAGCGCTGGGGTCAGTGGCAGAGCCCAGATGGCAGCAGGGGCACAGAGGAGACCTCTTCCAGATCCCATCAAATAATGGCTTTGCCCTCAACCACTGGCTTGCCTTTCTTTTTCTTTTTTCTGGTGGCATTTCTTCCAGCTCTGGAGTTTCTTTGAAGGTCGCTGGGCATGACTGGAGTGGGAATAGCTGGACTGGTGGAAAACAAACTGCCTTTATTTTCACCCTGATATTGGGTAGAACATCCCCCCTCCCCACCACCCCCCTCCCCCTCGGAAAAAGCGTAGGATGAGTAAACAGTGTAATGCCCACTGGTGAACTGAGTGTGGTCAGGCCTCATCCTCCCTCTGCCACCCATGGATTAGTGCCAGCAGCGTGGGCAAGACGCGACTCGTGCCTGTCGGTGGGTGAGTGTGGGCTGCGGAGTGTCATGCCCAGGTGGGAGTGGGGTGGGGGCACCCAACATCTCCCCCTCATTCACCTAGCAGCACAGCCACACCACTGAGGCGCGAGTGGTGGAGCAGACTTCTGTCGTGGGCTTCCCCGAGGCTGGAGCGGGCGCTGCTGCCCCCGGCACAAGTCTCGGCAGGCACCGCGACTCGCTGCCCGCCGCGCCGGGAGCAGGCGCCGGCAGGATCGCGGCGCTTGGCTTTGGGGCAGCCGAGTTGTGAAACAGCCGCCTGGGTGCCACACGGCGCAAGCCAGAAGGATGCGGGGTGCATGGCTGCTTTAATTTTTATATACTGGGTTTTTGAAAGCAACCCTTTGCTGCTAGAGCACAGCGCTGCGGGTGGCCCGGCGGCCGGTGCCGCAGTGCCCCGAGTCCGGGCTGCCCAGCACAAGCCCGGTGAAGGTCCTGCCTCTCGCCCCACTGGGAGCTGCTTGCCCAAGGCTCCAAAGGCACGTGATGCATTCCTGCCTGTAAGTGAAGGGCCAGGACTTTGGGGGGGTGGGGAGGGAGAGGGACAGAGTGGGAGAACACTCCCCAGCTTGGGCTGTCACTCGGTTTTGTGCTTGGACCTGAAACCTTTTCTGATCTGTTTGCTGTTATCAGAGTATTTGTTCTAAGTCGAGTCCCTGATTGGAAAGCTTTGTTTTAAACTCCCTTGCATGCGGCAGCGAGCTGTGACAGGTGATAATTTGGATGCCTTTAGTGGTCCTCAGCCACGCAGAGGTGGGCAGAGGCTGGACAAGGGTTACTGCTGGCTCTGGTGGCCAGCTGCCACGTACTCTGGAGATACAAAGTGTTATGGCTGAGCAGGAATTAAGTTACTAAGGCATGCCAATTCCAAATGACGGTGCACGTTTCAGGAGAGGTACTCACCAACACAACTCATGGCAGCGATTTAGCAAGGTGCAAAGCAAACACCCCTGCAGCTGAACCAGGAGCCCTCGCAGCCGACTGCTTAGGTTTCATCTGTGCTCACCTCTCCGACAGCCGGCCACTGCTAATTCCAACACCTGGAGCAGCAATTCGTGCACAGAATCGGCTCCAAACCTCTTCTGAATTTGTCAATAATAATAAGAATAATAACCTCTGCCAGTGTAAGTCCTGTCTGAGGAACCTGCTCTGCTGGAGAGCTCTTCTTTCACGTCGTGTGGTCGAGCACAAAACAGTGTGGGGAAGGAGGGGAGCAAAAATGGTCAAGGGGCTGAAGCCTAAACCCATTTTCAGCTAAATCCCCAATCAACGCTTCCTTCCTTCCTTCCTTCCTTCCTTCCTTCCTTCCTTCCTTCCTTCCTTCCTTCCTTCCTTCCTTCCTTCCTTCCTTCCTTCCTTCCTTCCTTCCTTCCTTCCTTCCTTCCTTCCTTCCTTCCTTCCTTCCTTCCTTCCTTCCTTCCTTCCTTCCTTCCTTCCTTCCTTCCTTCCTTCCTTCCTTCCTTCCTTCCTTTCTTTCTTTCTTTCTTTCTTTCTTCCTTTCTTTCTTTCTTTCTTTCTTTCTTTCTTTCTTTCTTTCTTTCTTTCTTTCTTTCTTTCTTTCTTTCTTTCTTTCTTTCTTTCTTTCTTTCTTTCTTTCTTTCTTTCTTTCTTTCTTTCTTTCTTTCTTTCTTTCTTTCTTTCTTTCTTTCTTTCTTTCTTTCTTTCTTTCTTTCTTTCTTTCTTTCTTTCTTTCTTTCTTTCTTTCTTTCTTTCTTTCTTTCTTTCTTTCTTTCTTTCTTTCTTTCTTTCTTTCTTTTCTTTCTTTTCTTTCTTTCTTTTTCTTTCTTTCTTCCCTTCCCTTCCCTTCCTTCCCTTCCCTTCCTTCCCTTCCTTCCCTTCCCTTCCCTTCCCTTTCCTTTCCTTTCCTTTCCTTTTCCTTTCCTTTCCTTTCCTTTCCTTTCCTTTCCTTTCCTTTCCTTTCCTTTCCTTTCCTTTCCTTTCCTTTCCTTTCCTTTCCTTTCCTTTCCTTTCCTTTCCTTTCCTTTCCTTTCCTTTCCTTTCCTTTCCTTTCCTTTCCTTTCCTTTCCTTTCCTTTTTTTTTTTTCCATTGCAGGACAGGACTTTCCCAAGGAACCCACCAGGGTTTTTTTATTGTTGTTGTTATAATTTATTATTATTTTTAATACCCCCCCCCGCGCCGCAATTTTAGGAAACAGCATTTCGGATCTCATGTACATTTCTAGCATCACTTCCTGTATATTTTTTAAGCTGAAATCCTCTTAGCATGCAAAGTAAATAGATTATGATATACTGAAGGATTAAGAATCACTGTCTGGTGTCAGATTAATCCCTCATATAGACCATCACCTGTACTGACAGAAATATGGCTGCAATTCAGCAGGATCGCTGCGCAGCCGAGCACCGCACCGCAGCGTTGTGGGCGGGAGGAGCGCGGCCGCCAGGCTCCCGCAGCCTGCCCTGCCCGCTCCAGAAATTGAATTTCAATCTGTAGCATAGGACAGGCAGAGTCCCCTCCAAGTGCTGCAGGGAGCACAGCCACACCAGGCGGGGCTCTGAGCGGGGAGGGATGCAGCAGCCTGCTCCGTTTCTAAGCTCTCCTTTATTATTATTCACCCTCCCCACCCCCCCGCCCTTTGAGTGTGCAAAAACCCCCTGCTCAGTGCAGCCCATCTGCTCCCTTCAAGCTTCAGAGCAAAAGACGTCTCCTTCAGACACAGCCACGGAAAGGTGTGCTGGAATGGGTGGGGAGTTTTTTTTTTTTCTGGGGCCATCAGAACCAGCAGAAATTCAGCAGGGTTTTGGCTTAGAGAGCCAAATAATTTATTCGGGTAAATGCAGAGGGTTTGGTAATAGACGACTTCACCCTAGCTCGTGTTGGGGTTTAATTTTATGCTGTGCTTTAATCTCCAGTCCGCTCGTCGTACAAAACCGCCCATCGTCCAAAACCGACTCCGAGAAGCCCCATCAGCTCTGGGTTGCAACCACCCAACGCTCCCCCCTCCCCAAAAAAAAAACACCCTCAGGCTTAACCCACGTGCCCTGTGGCAGAGCTCCAAACCTGGTGTCCCTACACACCACGCCTGATCCAGCGGTGGGAAGAAGGACCTGCGAGACGCTCGCTCCTCTCCTCGCCGCCAGGAAAAAACCTGGAGGGCTGGAACAGGTTGCATTACCTTCTCAGTGCATTTTCTCTCCGTGGTTTAGAGGAGGCAGATTAAAATCTGGACTCCAGCAGAATGATGTTTAAGAGGCTCCACGTCTTTTCCTTTCTTTCTTTCATTTCCCGCCCCCCCCCCCCCCCCCATTCAAGGCAAAATAATGGTTATTCAACTCAGATGATATATCCAGATATGAAAATTGAGAGCATTCTTTGGGGGGAACCCCCAGCCAACAACCAACCCTGCTGCCGACTGTGAAAGGCTGCTCCTTCACAGAGGTATCCTGAGTGAAGATTTTATCGGCTGCTATCTCAATAGGAGGGTTTTCAGAGCCTGAAGTGGAAATTCAAATCTGCTTCCCAGTGAAGATTGTTAAAATATATAATGCAAGGAGAAAGACAGACTTTCTCCCGAGAAGGTTTGGGGTTCATCCCAGCGCCCCCAACCCGGGGCAGTGCCCTCAGTGGGGATCGGCAGCTTGTTGCTGTCTCTGAACGAGGTGATGGGAGAAGCCATCACGCCGCCCTGCACAAACAAAGGCAGGGCAGTTGGTGCAGGGATGTGCCCACGGTAACTCAGGAACCGTTGAGAGGTCTAAGGCCAGAGTATTTTCTAAGCCTGGTGTTTTGTCTTCTGCTAGCAGAAGCGATGGGATCTAGGATTAGACGGAAGTTCGCTGAAGGACTTTCTGTGAACTTCACCACCTCGGTGACGTTTCCCCTCCCTCGCCTTGGCAGCTCAGTCACACCAGCCCGAAGTGCACCACTTTGAGAGCCCCGCTGTCTCCGGGCTCCTGCAGAGAGAAAGACAGGCAGGATCAGGCAGGCTGCGGGGACGAGCAATGGGAACTCGGGTATCAGAAACACCATCCCAGCCTAGAGAGAAGAGACAACTGCAGACACTGGCCCCATTTGGCCTGGGAATGGAGGATGCATCCCTAAAGCAGTGGCCTTGTGGTTCAAGGTAAGATATCTCTCCTAGCTTTAAAGCCCTTTTGCAACCTGCCTTCTCCGCTGCTTTTGGGGGAACCAGGGGCTGCACCTGCAGCAACCATTCGTGGTGTCCCCGGTGTCCCCAGCAGCGGACGTGGGGTTGAGAGCCGAGGCTCCACCTGCTTTTGAGCCTCCTTCCCTGGCACCTGGAAGCTGTGACAAGAGCTACTGGCAGAAGTGACAGGTCCAGATTTTTGTTACCTTCCCAGGAAAACACCGTGTGAGCGCCACAAGGCTGGGCTGGCGCCAGCGGACGGCGAGCCACGTTCCCACGGTGACGCGGGGCCGGAGGTCTGCATTCCGCGCACAATGCAAACAGCCGACTCCGGCACAAATCCCCACTCCTCTTTCTGCCCCTGCAGGATGGAAACCCCCTGGCTTGGCAGAGGGCAGGATGCCGCGGGGAGCAGCCCTGCCACAAGGAGAGGTTATTTCCTAACGCGGGCTAGCGTGCCGCGAAGCGCACGAAACGCTGCTCCTTGGAAAGTGCTGCAGCCTGGTGAGTCACTGCTTTCTTTTGACTTACAGATGAGTAGCCAGCCCTTCACATGATAAAAACCAACTAGGTGTGGAGCTGAAAACAAAGGGAAATGTGTGTTTATCCTGTCTCAGAAGGCTGGCGTGGGAAGGGGGTGGGCTGAGCCCCAGGAGGTGGCCATCAGGGCTGTGCCAGGCTGCCGGAGCGGTGCCGAGCGACTCATGTGAGCGACTTGCTGCTCCTTGACTTGAGGAAGGAGGGGAAAAAAAAAAAAAAAAATCCCTTAACGACTCCTGCAGCTTGGTAAGGAACCTTTACAGAGCAGCAGCTCCATCTCATGGCATGTGTATTTCACCACAGAGATAGAGATCACCGTCTGAGACAGCATTCCAGTGCACAGCCTCCTGCCTCAGAGCCCGGGGAGCGGCCGAAGTGCCACACTCAAGATGATGAGAGCCACACAGACGCTGAGTTTGGCTTCCAGCCCCTCGCTTGGCACTTCCCTTGCAGGGAGATGTCTGGGCAGGTGGCTCTGCCACAATATGACCACCTGTTACTCATTGGAGGCATTCTGAAGATGGCAAGAAGGCATATATGACATCCCATCCGAACCAACACTTGCATCCCAGACTCCATTGGGTTGTTCCAGTATTGAAACGCCAAGGTTCACCGCTGAGACTGCTGCTAAGCCAGTTGTCTTTGAGGAGGTTATGAGTTGCCTTACTCACTAGGAGCCCTCATGGGGTGGGCAGTGGGAGAGGAGGTTGTGGCGAGGTAGGGGTTGGTGTGTTTCACCAAGTGATAGGACAAGAGGAAATGGCTTTGGGTTGCACCAGGGGAGGTTTAGGTTGGAGATTAGGAAGAATTTCTTCTCTGAAAGGATTCTCAGGCTCTGGAACAGTCTGTCCAAGGAGGTGGTGGAGTCCCCATCCCTAGAGGTATGTAAGAGTCATGTAGGTGTAGTGCTTAGGGACATGGTTTAGCCAAGGACTTGTCAGCGTCAGGTTAATAATTGGACTCAATGATCTTAAAGGTCAACTTCAGCTGACAACTACAGTTGCCAACTGTGAGTGTGTATGTGTCTTGGGTTTGGGGGCATCTGCAAGCCTTCTGTAGGCTCTCTTTGCTTTCCAAACAGCACTTGTTGGAGGCTCCAAAAAAATACAATTAATTTTTTTTTTTTCCAGAGGAGCCCAAGCAGCAAAGCCTTGAGCAGCCCCAGCAGTAAAGCCTTGGAGGAGCCCCAGCAGTAAAGCCTTGGAGGAGGCCCAGCAGGAAAGCTCTGAGGAGCCCCAGCAGTAAAGCCTTGAGGAGCCCCAGCAGTAAAGCCTTGGAGGAACCCCACCAGTAAAGCCTTGAGGAACCCCAGCAGTAAAGCCTTGGAGGATCCCCAGCAGTAAAGCCTTGGAGGATCCCCAGCAGTAAAGCCTTGGAGGAACCCCAGCAGTAAAGCCTTGAGGAGCCCCAGCAGTAAAGCTTTGAGGAACCCCAGCAGTAAAGCCTTGGAGGATCCCCAGCAGTAAAGATTTGAGGAGCCCCAGGAGTAAAGCCTTGAGGAACCCCAGCAGTAAAGCTTTGAGGAGCCCCAGCAGTAAAGCCTGGAGGAGCCCCAGCAGTAAAGCCTTGAGGAGCCCCAGCAGTAAAGCCTTGAGGAACCCCAGCAGTAAAGCCTTGGAGGATCCCCAGCAGTAAAGCCTTGGAGGAACCCCAGCAGTAAAGCCTTGAGGAACCCCAGCAGTAAAGCTTTGAGGAACCCCAGCAGTAAAGCCTTGGAGGATCCCCAGCAGTAAAGATTTGAGGAGCCCCAGGAGTAAAGCCTTGAGGAGCCCCAGCAGTAAAGCCTTGAGGAGCCCCAGCAGTAAAGCCTTGAGGAACCCCAGCAGTAAAGCCTTGGAGGATCCCCAGCAGTAAAGCCTGGAGGAGCCCCAGCAGTAAAGCCTTGAGGAGCCCCAGCAGTAAAGCCTTGGAGGTGACCCAGCAGTAAAGCCTTGAGGAGCCCCAGCAGTAAAGCCTGGAGGAGCCCCAGCAGTAAAGCCTTGAGGAGCCCCAGCAGTAAAGCTTTGAGGAGCCCCAGCAGTAAAGCCTGGAGGAGCCCCAGCAGTAAAGCCTTGAGGAGCCCCAGCAGTAAAGCCTGGAGGAGCCCCAGCAGTAAAGCCTTGAGGAGCCCCAGCAGTAAAGCCTTGAGGAGCCCCAGCAGTAAAGCTTTGAGGAGCCCCAGCAGTAAAGCCTTTGAGGAGCCCCAGCAGTAAAGATGTGAGGAGCCCCAGCAGTAAAGCCTTTGAGGAGCTCCAGCAGTAAAGCCTTGAGGAGCCCCAGCAGTAAAGCTTTGAGGAGCCCCAGCAGTAAAGCCTTGAGCAGCCCCAGCAGTAAAGCCTGGAGGTGCACCAGCAGTAAAGCCTTGGAGGAACCCCAGCAGTAAAGCTTTGAGGAGCCCCAGCAGTAAAGCCTGGAGGAGCCCCAGCAGTAAAGCCTGGAGGAGCCCCAGCAGTAAAGCCTTGGAGGAACCCCAGCAGTAAAGCCTTGAGAAGCCCCCGAAGTAAAGCTTTGAGGAGCCCCAGCAGTAAGGCCTTGAGGAGCCCCAGCAGTAAAGCCTTGAGGAGCCCCAGCAGTAAAGCTTTGAGGAACCCCAGCAGTAAAGCTTTGAGGAGCCCCAGAAGTAAAGCCTTGAGGAGCCCCAGCAGTAAGGCCTTGAGGAGCCCCAGCAGTAAAGCCTTGGAGGAACCCCAGCAGTAAAGCTTTGAGGAGCCCCAGCAGTAAAGCTTTGAGGAGCCCCAGCAGTAAGGCCTTGAGGAGCCCCAGCAGTAAAGCCTTGGAGGAACCCCAGCAGTAAAGCTTTGAGGAGCCCCAGCAGTAAAGCTTTGAGGAACCCCAGCAGTAAAGCTTTGAGGAACCCCAGCAGTAAAGCCTTGGAGGAACCCCAGCAGTGAAGCTTTGAGGAGCCCCAGCAGTAAGGCCTTGAGGAGCCCCAGCAGTAAAGCCTTGGAGGAACCCCAGCAGTAAAGCTTTGAGGAGCCCCAGCAGTAAAGCCTTGAGGAGCCCCAGAAGTAAAGCCTTGAGGAGCCCCAGCAGTAAAGCCTTGGAGGAACCCCAGCAGTAAAGCTTTGAGGAACCCCAGCAGTAAAGCCTTGAGGAGCCCCAGCAGTAAAGCTTTGAGGAGCCCCAGCAGTAAAGCCTTGGAGGAACCCCAGCAGTAAAGCTTTGAGGAACCCCAGCAGTAAAGCCTTGAGGAGCCCCAGCAGTGAAGCTTTGAGGAGCCCCAGCAGTAAAGCCTTGAGGAACCCCAGCAGTAAAGCTTTGAGGAGCCCCAGCAGTAAAGCCTTGAGGAGCCCCAGCAGTAAAGCTTTGAGGAGCCCCAGCAGTAAAGCCTTGAGAAGCCCCAGCAGTAAAGCTTTGAGGAACCCCAGCAGTAAAGCCTTGAGGAACCCCAGCAGTAAAGCTTTGAGGAGCCCCAGCAGTAAAGCCTTGAGGAGCCCCAGCAGTAAAGCTTTGAGGAGCCCCAGCAGTAAAGCTTTGAGGAGCCCCACCAGTAAAGCCTTTAGGAGCCCCAGCAGTAAAGCCTTGGAGGAACCCCACCAGTAAAACTTTGAGGAGCCCCAGCAGTAAAGCCTTGAGGAGCCCCAGAAGTAAAGATTTGAGGAGCCCCAGCAGTAAAGCCTTGAGGAGCCCCAGAAGTAAAGCCTTGATGAGCCCCAGAAGTAAAGCTTTGAGGAGCCCCAGCAGTAAAGCCTTGAGGAGCCCCAGCAGTAAAGCTTTGAGGAGCCCCAGCAGTAAGGCCTTGAGGAGCCCCAGCAGTAAAGCCTTGAGGAGCCCCAGCAGTAAAGCCTTGAGGAGCCCCAGCAGTATAGCCTTTAGGAGCCCCAGCAGTAAAGCCTTGGAGGAACCCCAGCAGTAAAGCTTTGAGGAGCCCCAGCAGTAAAGCCTTGAGGAGCCCCAGTAAAGTAAAGCTTTGAGGAGCCCCAGCAGTAAAGCCTTGAGCAGCCCCACCAGTAAAGCTTTGAGGAGCCCCAGCAGTAAAGCCTTGAGGAGCCCCAGAAGTAAAGCTTTGAGGAGCCCCAGCAGTAAAGCCTTGAGGAGCCCCCAGCAGTAAAGCTTTGAGGACCCCCAGCAGTAAAGCCTTGAGGAGCCCCAGCAGTAAAGCTTTGAGGAGCCCCAGCAGTAAGGCCTTGAGGAGCCCCAGCAGTAAAGCCTTGAGGAGCCCCAGCAGTATAGCCTTGAGGAGCCCCAGCAGTAAAGCCTTGGAGGAACCCCAGCAGTAAAGCTTTGAGGAGCCCCAGAAGTAAAGCCTTGAGGAGCCCCAGAAGTAAACCTTTGAGGAGCCCCAGCAGTAAAGCTTTGAGGAGCCCCAGCAGTAAGGCCTTGAGGAGCCCCAGCAGTAAAGCCTTGAGGAGCCCCAGCAGTAAAGCCTTGAGGAGCCCCAGCAGTATAGCCTTTAGGAGCCCCAGCAGTAAAGCCTTGGAGGAACCCCAGCAGTAAAGCTTTGAGGAGCCCCAGCAGTAAAGCCTTGAGGAGCCCCAGAAGTAAAGCTTTGAGGACCCCCAGCAGTAAAGCCTTGAGCAGCCCCACCAGTAAAGCTTTGAGGACCCCCAGCAGTAAAGCCTTGAGGAGCCCCAGAAGTAAAGCTTTGAGGAGCCCCAGCAGTAAAGCCTTGAGGAGCCCCAGCAGTAAAGCTTTGAGGACCCCCAGCAGTAAAGCCTTGAGGAGCCCCAGAAGTAAAGCTTTGAGGAGCCCCAGCAGTAAAGCCTTGAGGAGCCCCAGCAGTAAAGCTTTGAGGAGCCCCAGCAGTAAAGCCTTGAGGAGCCCCAGCAGTAAAGCTTTGAGGAGCCCCAGCAGTAAAGCCTTGAGGAGCCCCAGCGGTAAAGCTTTGAGGAGCCCCAGCGGTAAAGCTTTGAGGACCCCCAGCAGTGAAGCTTTGAGGACCCCCAGCAGTAAGGCCTTGAGGAGCATCAGTGGCTGAAGCTAAGGGCTGTTGGGGTAGGTCCCTTTTGCTCAAGGCTCAGAGTCCTGAGTACATCAGACAGGTAACTGACCCCGGATTTTAGATTTATGATTCGTGCCTCTGTCTAGGGAGAGGTTAATAGCAGCTGATATTCTGCAGCAGCCCAGCCCTGCAGACCCACCCTGCAGCTCTTGGGGGCTTTGCAGTGCCTCCAAAAATCTTATTTTCAGCCCTCTCTGGCCACACTGCAGCAGTGTTGCGTGGGAGGTCTGTGATGTGGCGTCAAGCTCGTAGAGGTGCTTAATGCTAACCAAAGGCTGAAAAGCAATCATGACTGGAAGCCTCTTCTGACATCTTGCACCTTTTCTGATGTGGCACGCCGGCAATAAGAGAAGCTGCAATCATTTGACAAGAGTTGATGCTCACACTGCCAGAAGAGAGCTGTCCAGGAACAGGGGAAGCCGACACCGCAGTGCTACTGCCCATGGGAAAAAGCAGCTAGTCATCCAGAGAAGGGCAACATGACTACCCTGACAGGAGAGCATCCACCCGTGCCCTGGAGAGCTCAGCTGCTGGGGCTCTGCATGGTAATGATGCGGTGCGGCTCTGGCAGGTGAGGGGAGGAGCAGCAGGGGAAGGCACACCCTGTAATTGAAAAGCCACAAAGTCATCGCAGACCTGCAGGGATGTAGCAGGATGGAGGCAGTGGTTTACTTGGTCTCCCCAGGTCTGAGACACAAAGGAGGCATCCCTTTAGTCTCCTGGAGCATTAGAAACCTCTTCCCCGTGCAGCCATGTCGCTCCCAGGAGGCTACACTTTTGTCTCCCGGGGAATGTTCTCAAGGGCATGATGAAGGTGGGAAAGGGTGAGAGTGTGAGGGAGGAACAAAGGAAGGAGGTGCAGGGCATTCTCTTAAATCATTTGCTTTTTTCAGATGAAGACTTCCTGATTGCAGGCTGCAGGAATGGTTATGTGGAAGGCCGTGCCTGTTGTTAGGAGCTCCCTCTCACTGGAAATGCCTTGTGTCCCTGGCAGAGTATCACGAGAAACCTTTCTGGCTGACAGGTACTTAGATGAGTGATAGCATTTTAAAACAACCATATGGTATCTGGAAGGCACCACTGGCTTCAGCATCTCCAACTGCCATAGAGCACAGAAGTGACAGAGCAGCTGAGGTTCGTGTTCTCCAAAGGGTCTTCTTTGTACCAAGGTTGGTGACCAGGGTTTTGGAGGCTTGTTTTTGCTTATTGCAGTCTGGATGCTACTAGATAGAGACTCTGAACCAGCCTAAGCAGTTTGCTCAAGATTATCCAATTTCAGAGTAGCACAGCCCAAGAGTGACCTCTGGACACTAACCTGCTCAAAGCAGCAAGGCTAGGCTAGGTCTTGAGAAGCATGGCCCTCAAGGCTTCCCCCATCCCATTGCCAGCCTTGCCTGGAAGCCAGGACTGAACACGAACATCAAATCCTGACCCCATGCAGTACTGCAGAAGGGATGATCGCTTCTCATTTGCTTCACCCCTGTGTCGTGCAGAACCATACCCAACCAAGACTCGCACAGGGAAAGAAAAGCTGAAGCTTATCCTTGCTCCTCTGGCAACCACCTGTGCTGTCCTCACCTTTGTCCCCATTGATGGGATCCTCTGAGCACAGCTGGTCCCAAACCAGCTTGGCAAAGCCACCGAGTCTGCATTGCATCCTACCCTGTGAGCTGACATCAAGGAGCTGCAGCAGGGACACACTTGTACCATGCTAGTGCAAAGCCACTAGCACTGCTGGAGGACGTGCAGGTGGCCCCCATGGTCCCACGGCAGCACAGTCTTGCCTCTGAGCTGCCTCTTAGAATCACAGAAACAGAGAATTGTTTTGTCTGGAAAAGCCCTCTCAGATCCTCCAGCCGAACTGTTCTCTAATCCTACCAAGTCTAGGGATAAGCCATGGCCCTCAGCACCACATCTCTGCCTCTCTCAAACACCTCCAGGAATGGGCATTCAACCACCTCCCTGGGCAGCCTCTGCCAGGCTTTGAGAATCCTTTCTCAGTCAAGAACGTTCTTCTGCTCTCCAACCTAAACCTTCCCTGGTGCAATTTGAGGCCATTTCCTCTTGTCCTGTCACTTGTTAGAAGGCAGAAAGCAGCCCCCCTGCCCCAGCCTCCTGTGGGGTGTCTGCCTGCTGCAGGATGAGTGCTTTCCTCTAGAAAACAAACCTTGTCCAATGGCTTGCTTGTTGTTTGGCTGTGTGACAGCCAGCTGCTCTGGCAGGTGACTGGGAACATTTTGTTGCATGATCTTCAGTTTCAGGGAGGAGAAGCTTCCTCATAGCTAAGCATGGCAGCAAGCAAGGAAGATGTGTGTTACGATGCACCTACAGCAGACAGGGTCCACCACTGGGGCCTCCGTGGCCATTTGCACTGGGGTCAGTTCATCTCTGGCTCCAGCCTTTCACCAACGAACTGGTGAAGGGGGCAAAGCAAATCCTCCAGCTCATAGCCACAGAGATGTTCCTGCAGAATTGACTGTGCAAGGAGGGCTGGGTTTTGGGTGTGCTCCCCTTGTGTGGCACGGAGCCCAGTATTGTGAGGGCTCCCTCTGAAGCAATGTGCTGGAAGTGGTGGTGGAGGGACTCCAGCCTCAGGGAGCAGGAGCGTGAAAGTGGGACCTTGGGGACAGGCTGTCCATCAAATGCTGGCACTGACACAACAGGCTGCTGGTGGTGTCCAAGTGTAGAGCTGCTGGTGCTGCTGGTAGGTTTGGGCTAGATCTGGGATAGGTTGAACGAAAGCCATAGGGTGATCCATCTAGAAGCAGCTGCTCTGATTTGCTGGGTGCTGGTTCCTGCATTGACACCCAACTGCTGTAAGACTCCTGACTTTCCACATGCCACTAAAAGTCAGGACAGAAAGGTGTTGGAAATGTATCCCAGAAGTGCAAAGTTAGTGTGTGGTTGGTTTTGCTGACAAAAAAAAAGAAAAAAAAAAAGAAGTGGTGTGCACAAGAGGCTCCCCCTTAGCCAGCAAGGCCTTCCCCTCTGCAGCCCACATGCTCCCACCAGAGCTGCTGCCTCCCTGCCTTCCCTCTGTCCTCTGAGGAACAGAGCAGCTCAGCATGGATGGAGGTGCCCCACTTTCCTCTGCACAAGCAGCTCTGCCATGTGTGGTGAAATCAGGGCACCTCCAGCCGGGGTCAGAGAGGTCACACTTTGAACCACCAGCTTTTAGCAATGGTGACTGCTGAGCTGCAGGAACCTTTGGGAACCAAAGGATGCTTTAACCCCTCCCTTGTGCAAACCCTTAATGATGTGATGCCGAAGCTTTCTTCTTTGCATCCCTCTCATTAGCCTCTACATTTGTGCTCCTGGATTTTATTGTGATGGTCCAGAGCTCTCAAACGAAGTTCTCAGTTTAGTAATCCAACTGCTGACGTGAGGGAGAGGAGCACCTTCCACACCGCTCGGGGAAAGAGCTACCTGGCTACAAACCCAGGAATCCCACCAATGTCTCCAATCTCCAGACCATCACTGCTGCTATGCTCTACATTGTCTCCCCAGGCCACCAAAGCCATCGAAAGGCCACCAAAGACATCCTTTGAGGAGAAGGATTTCCTGCCAGCCCAACCTGACCCTGGCGTGGCAAACTCTGTCACCTCCTGCCCAGCCTTTCCCCATCCTCCACCCAGCGCCAATGCGCAGGGGCCCGCGGGAGGCTGCAGAGGTGGGGCCGGCTCCTGTTGTTCTCCAGCGCTTCGGGACTGGTAGAACAGCTCTTGGAGCATGATTTTACTTGGCACAGGCTGGTTTTGTAACGAGAGAAATAAATAAGTGCCATCCTGCTCTGCTGGGAGGCTGCAGCGCTTCCTTGCTGGGGTGTTTTTTTCCCCCTCTTGCAATGATGTGTTTGTACCAAGGCCAGACATTGAATACTTTCAAGAAGAACTGTAACTGGGAGGAGGCTGCCAGACAGGCTCCCTTGTGCTTCCAGCCGTGCTGCCACAAGACAGCTTTTTGCTATTTTACTTCTGTATTTTCTAATTCATTTTTAATGATTTTGTTTTAGATTTTAGATTTTATTTGGTTTATATTTAATCTCATTTTTATTGTTTTGTTTCATGTTGTTATTTTACGAGTTTACCTTATGTTACTGAATTTTATCTTCTTCTTACTGTGTCTTATTATTTCATTCTTTTACTTTGGTATTTTTGTTTTACTCTCCTTGAATTTCTTCCCTTAAAGCAGAATGGAAGGAGTGCCTTTGTGCTGCTGACTCATCAGCACTGGAGTCAGGCTCGCCCTGTGTATGCCGTCTTGGGGCACCAAACCAGGCTAGGAGTGAATGTCCCCACAGGAGACACAGCTGAAGGATTTGGGGGATGGGGTAGAGTCTCCTTGCTCACATGGAGATTTCCTTTCCTGTCCGCAATGAGCTTCTTGCAGGCTGGAAGAGCAGGAGCGCTTGAGCCAGCGGGAGAGGGAGGAGGACACAAGACTGGAGGCCGGTGGTGGGGGAAGGGCTGGCCCACCTCTTTTGGCAGCACCTGGCAGTGAAATCAGCTTGAAGTGATCACGAAACCATAGGGCAGGGTTTGACTCCTCTTTGCTGTGGTCTTGCTCTTGGAAGCGCCGGTCCGAACACCGGCTAGCTCGTGCAGGATCAACATGGACGGAGGACACTAAGCTAGCTCTTAGGTCCCATCCAAAAGGCATTGGATAGCAGTAATAATAACAACAACAACAACAACAACACTAAGCAATAATAATAACAACAACCACCAGAATAAGTTTTGACCTCTCTGTGCTACGCTGAGCCCAAAGGGGCAGCGGAAGCCCTGCTCCAGCAGCGTGCTGGAGGAGCTTGTCTAACAATTTCAGTGAGAGCCCTGCAGGCAGGCAGCTTGCAGGGACAGGCTCGGGGAGTTGCAGGAAGCGGCAAAATAGAGTAAATAATAATAAGCAGAAATAAAGGGAGAAATCAGAAATGCATTACCTGCTCCAGAGGAACTGCTCTCAAATTTCCTTCAAAAGAAAAAAGAAAAGGAGATGGCAGCGTTATTGACATTCCCTTTGACTCGCTGAAAACCCAAACAAACAGGGCTAGGGTATTGGGTAACTCTTTCGCTTTTTTGATAGGACACAGCTATTTTATATCCTGTCATTCAGTGGCTGAATTAAAATATTTAATATCTGCAAGTTCCCACATGCAGGACACGTCTATGCCCTCAAACACTGCACCAAGTCGAAGCAGCTGCGATTTGTGCGGGCAGGGCACCGTGGAGACGCGCGGCCAGCGCTGCCTCAGGCGTCTCACAGGATCCCAGCTCCTTGGGGAGCTGCTGCAGTGGGGTGCAGGCCCTGTGACAGAGCGGTGGCCACAGCACACCACCTCTCTACGTGTAGTGGGGGTGGCTGCGGGGTGGTTTGGGCTGCCTACTAGTCTTGTGTCTCGGGAGGGTTTTGCAGCCCGTGTGCTGTCGGGTTGCTGCTGGAGGTGCTTGAGGATGAGGCTTCATGTTACAGCTTGAGCTGAATTAACAGCTGCCAACATCAAAAAGAAGTCCTGCTGCAGGCAATGTGCTTCTGCCCTTCACTTGGGGCTGTCTGTGGTGTCCTCTGATCCCCAGGCAAGGCAGTTTGGTTCAGGGGATGGACAAAAGGCCACAGGGAAGTAAAAAAGATAGATCTTTTTTGGTTGAGTTAATGTGCTGGTAGCTCCCTGTGTGATCCCATGACTGTGGGTGGCACAAGGCGGTGAGGGAGAAGCAGGATCTCAGGACCTTCCCATTTTGATGATGGCAATCTGCCGGTTCAGCTTCACTGTAGGGTGGAAGCTGACCAGAGGCTGGTTTGTTTGAAGCTCTCTATTTCAGTTGTGGCTACAGGAACTGCAGCTACACCTCTGCTTTCTGTGTCGGTGCCCCTGGAGCCTGGCTGGGTTCCTACATACCTGTCAGCACGCTGATAGGACACCTGGACGCGGCAGGAGATACAAATCCTCATCTCACATCTCATTGTGCTGATGCTCTAACATAGCCCTGCCTGGATGCCTTTACAGGACAACTCTCTAACCGTGGCCTTCTCATGCTGGCCTGTTCCTCTGTTATGCTGCTGCGCTACTTTGACTCTGCCATGACAGAGATACCAAATGGTGCTGAAACAAGATGCCCATGTCCATTTGTCCAGGGAGGTGCTTGAGTCATCACCCCTGGAGCTGTTCAAAACCCATGTAGACGTGACACTCCAGGTCACGGCTTGGTGGTCACGGCAGTGTTGGGTTGAAGGTTGGACTTGATCTTAAAGGTCTTTCCCAACCAAAACGATTCCATGATTGTGTTTACTCCAGAACCTCCTGCAGAAGTAGCATGAAGCACAGCTTCACAAGCTAGGTAAGAGGTGAGGCTCTGCTGCTGGCCCTTGCACACTGAGTAGCAGAGCAGCAACGACTAAAGGGAATAAACACCTTGTGAGGCTGTGAGCAGGCTCAGGGGATTCACACCACCGCTGGCTTTACTCTCCATAGCGAGAGCCAGCAGCTGAGCCCTCGTGCCTCTCCCTGCTAGCCAAGCCAAGCCTCCACCCCTTATTTTTCTTCTTAGATCCAAGCTCTCTTTCAAGAGATCCCTCACCATGGTTTCTAGCTGTGTCTCCCTCATGTACATTGGAAACAGAGTTGCTTGCCTACCTTCCTGGCTGCTGGAAAAGGGTTTTCCCACTGGGGAGGCAGCACGGCCATCGGCTCTGGGCTTGCGCTCGGTGTCCTCCAGATGTCTGTGGCTGCTGGGTCTTTGAAAACAAAACAGAAGTGATAGGAGGGGAGGGTGCAAGGTCTGAAGGGTTGGGGAGACACTGCACAGCGGAGCATAGCTGTTGTGTTTGCTTTCTGTCTTTCCCGTGTCATTCCCTGGCTAGGAACTGTAGCTCCCTTTATCGGGTGCCAGTGTGTTTGTTGACTGAGCGTCACCGAGATCGGTCGCTTGGCTATGCAGTCGCTGCAGCACCGTCCTGTCATTCAAAGCCACGGCGTAAAGCTGGTGGGTTTTGGAGCTATTAAAGCAGGACAGGCTGGGGATGTGCAGCACACACAGCGCCTGCCCCTGTGGCAGCCCTGCACAGAGGGTGGACGCCAGCAGAAGAGGACACCAGACCCAAATGGGGTTCAGTCCTGTCCTCACACCACCTCCATCAATGAAACCCAAGTTTTGAAGCAGCTGCTGGGAAGGAAAACACCAGCTGTGCGCTACGGAGATACAGGGGGAAGCTCCTCTTGTTTGTTGTTTTTGTTTTGTTCTGTAGGTCTCAGTTTCTTCGCTCCTCCTGCTCATGCTGCTCATGCAGGCGTGTGGGAAGGCAACCCAGGGGCAATGCAGTGGAACTGGACATGTGCAGGTCACCTTGTGCCTCCTCGGTGTGAGGATTCTCCACTCATCCTGCTAGTCACAAACTGCCAAGTGCCTGGCAAAGGCCGAGGCAGCATTGCCTTTGGCAAGAACAAGTCAGAGAGAAAAACCTCTCGTGCCTGGCTGACTGGGAGTCCCTCTAGGGAGGATGTTGCTCGCTTGGGTGGGCTTTCCTCCTCCATGGACATGGTCCTGCTTGACCCAGTGTTTTACTCGGGGGTGGCTTTCAGATATGGCAGCAGTGTGGGGTTGAGAACGAAACTGCGACTGCTTTTGTGCAGCACCCAGCCTGACAACCACCACCGTGTGAAGTCTGCCTCAGCTGTGGGGACACCAATCATACACTGCAGGCAGATACAGTCCTCTGCTACTGATGAGACCATAATTAAAGAACAAGCTCAGATTTTCCCTGTGCCTTTGTCCTGGCTGGTCGGGTGACAGCTACGCAAGCAGCTGGGCATCTGTAGAGCAACGAAAAGCGACTCTCCTCATCAGCTTCCCGAGACGTTTTTAAGCTGCAGTAATGCAACTGGCCCATCACGCTAAGCTTTATTGCTTCAGCAAAAGACACCGAGAAACTTCACTGGAGACCAGATTATGCTGGTTGCAAAAGGGGAGGGACTCTTCTGCTCTTCGACCCCATTATCTCCTCCGGAGCGTCGTGATCGGCTCTCTCACACGTGGCCTCAGATTCTGCCCAGACCTGCAAATTGCTCTTTTGGCTGCCAAATTGCCACAGCCCTTCTATTTTTTTTGTGTTTTAAAAGAGCTTAAACCCCTCCATCCTCTTTGGACGTGCCTTTAAAACTGACCAGCGCTGGGAGGGAGGATTTCGTGTATATCCGAAGGCTTAGGAGAAGATGTTACTTCTACCAAGCTTCTAGTTTTATAGTCAACAGACACGAAAAGCCCAGCGGGGATAAAAGGAACTTAACCAGTTCTGTCTAATGCATACAAATCCACCTAAGAGCTCAAGGCACTGGAAGTACTCAACGTGCCACATTGATCTGAGTCTAAAATAGAGAAATGGGTCTCCAGCCCACATGCCACATGTCCCGTTTTGATGCCAAGTTAATGTGAATTAAGAGGCTGAGATGAACAAACAAGGTCAGCCTGGGTTGGGCCAAGCTGAATCAATGCAAACTAATTGTCAGTATTTTCTGTCAGCGAGGCTGGTTTATCTTGGCTCAAGCTCCTCGGCGCTATAGATTATCAAATGTTTTCAGTGGAACACTTGGCAGACATGTTATTGATTTTCCTTTGTTTTCTGAATGCTGGAAAAATTTCCACCAAGTGTCTGGGCTGCTCATGTGATGAAGCCAAATTGCTGTCTCAAGCTTTGCTTGCTTCGTGTGTCAGCCACTGGAGTCAATCAAGAGGGCCTTTGTCCGGATTGGAGAGGCTGCAGGGCACACCTTGCTGCACCTCCAGCGCCCGCAGGCTAGCAAGAGTTAACTTTGTATGTTGAAGGTGCTGTCTGCACGCAGCTTAATGAACCTGAGCACCATCCCTTTGAAGCTGGTGAGGCATGATCTCAGTTTTACAGATGTAGAAATGGAGAGTGCAACCTCGTGCAGAGCCACCCTGGAGCTCTCAATTCACAGAATCATGGGAAACATCCTGTTGGAAGAGAGCTCCAAGCTCATCCAGTCCAACCCTCCACACAGCATTGCAGGGTCACCACTAAACATGTCCCTAAGCACTAGGGATGGTGACTGCAGCACGGCCCTGGGCAGACCATTCCAATGTCTGAGAACCCAGCTGGGGTTGTTTAGCCTGGAGAAGAGGAGGCTCAGGGGTGACCTCATTGCTCTCTACAACTACCTGAAGGGTGGTTGCATCCAGGAAGGGTTTGGCCTCTTCTCTCTAGCAACCAGCACCAGAACAAGGGGACACAGTCTCAAGCTGCGCCAGGGGAAGTTTAGGCTCGAGGTGAGGAGAAAGTTCTTCACCAAGAGAGTCATTCGCCATTGGAATGTGCTGCCCGGGAGGTGGTGGAGTCACCGTCCCTGGAGGTGTTCAAGAGGGGATTGGACGTGGCACTTGGTACCATGGGCTAGTCATGGGGTCTGTGGTGACAGGTTGGACTCGATGACCTTCGAGGTCTCTTCCAACCTTAGTGATACTGTGATACTGTGATAACCCTTCTAGTGCAGAAATGTGGCACTTGAAGCCATGGTTTAGTTAGTCATGAAATGTCGGGTGATAGGTTGGACTTGATGATCTCTGAGGTCTTTTCCAACCTTGTTGATTCTTTGATTTCCTGAGATCCAGCCTGAGCCTGCCTTGGGGCAGCTTGGAACCATTGCCTCTGCTCCTGTCTCTTGCCACCAAGGAGCAAGAGGAGGGGAAAGGACAACCTCCATTCCTTGGTGGACACAGAGGGGAACATAGTAGCCAAAGATGAGGAAAAGGCAGAGGTACTTAACACCTTCTTTGCCTCAAATTTTAATAGCAGGATAGGTTGTCTGCAGGACAACTGGCCTCCAGAGCTGGCAGATGGAGGCAGGGAGCAGTACAGTTCCCCTGTGATCCAGGAGGAAGTAGTTAGAGACCTCCTTAGTCACTTGGATCCATGGGACCGGATGGGATCCGTCCTAGGGTGCTGAGAGAGCTGGCAGATGAGCTGGCCAAGCTGCTCTCCATCGTTTTTCAACAGTCCTGGCTCACTGGAGAGGTCCCAGAAGACTGGAAGCTGACCAGTGTGATGCCCATCCACAAGAAGGGCCGGTTGGATGAGCCAGGGAATTATAGGCCTGTCAGCCTGACCTCAGTGCCAGGCAAGATTATGGAACAGGTCATCTTGAGTGCAATCACACAGCACTTACAGGATGGCCAAGGGATCAGGCCCAGCCAGCATGGATTTAGGAAGGGCAGGTCCTGCCTGACCAACCTGATCTCCTATGATCAGGTGAGCTGCCTGGTGGATGTGGGGAGGCCTGTGGATGTGGTCTACCTGGACTTCTGCAAGGCCTTTGACACAGTCCCCCACAGCAAACTCCTGGCCAAGCTGTCAGCCCATGGCTTGGACAGCAGCACTCTGAGCTGGGTCAGGAACTGGCTGGAGGCTGAGCCCAGAGAGTGGTGGTGAATAGTGCCACATCCAGCTGGCAACCAGGCACTAGTGGTGTTCCCCAGGGATCAGTGCTGGGCCCCATCCTGTTCAATATCTTTATTGATGATCTGGATGAGGGGATGGAGTCCATCATCAGTAAGTTTGCAGATGACACCGAACTGGGGGCAGGTGTTGATCTGTTAGAGGGTAGGAGAGCTCTGCAGAGGGACCTTGACAGGCTGGACAGATGGGCAGAGTCCAATGGCAGGAGATTGAACACATCCAAGTGCCAGGTTCTACACACTGGCCACAACAATCCCAGGCAGTGCTACAGGCTGGGGTCAGAGTGGCTGGAGAGGAACCAGGCAGAAAGGGACCTGGGGGTACTGGTTGACAGCACCTGAACATGAGCCTGCAGTGTGCCCAGGCACCAAGAAAGCCAATGGCATCCTGGCCTGGATCAGGAACAGTGTGGCCAGCAGGAGCAGGGAGGTCATTCTGCCCTGTGCTCAGCACTGCTTAGGCCACACCTTGAGTACCGTGTCCAGTTCCGGGCCCCTCAGTTTAGGAAAGATGTTGAGTTGCTGGAAGGTGTCCAGAGAAGGGCAACAAAGCTGGGGAGAGGTTTGGAGCACAGCCCTGTGAGGAGAGGCTGAGGGAGCTGGGGTTGATTAGCCTGGAGAAGAGGAGGCTCAGGGGAGACCTTATTGCTCTCTACAACTACCTGAAGGGAGGTTGTATCCAGGTGGAGGTTGGACTGTTCTCCCAGGCAAGCAGCACCAGAACAAGAGGACACAGTCTCAAGCTGCACCAGGGGAGGTTTAGGCTGGATGTTAGGAAGTTTGTCACAGAAAGAGAGATTGGCCATTGGAATGTGCTGCCCAGGGAGGTGGTGGGGTCACCATCACTGGAGGTGCTTAGGAAGAGACTGGTTGAGGCACTTGATGCCATGATTTAATAGATTAGATGGTGTTGGATGATAGGTTGGACTTGATCTCAAAGGTCTTTTCCAACCTGGTTAATTCTATTCTATTCTATTCTATTCTATTCTATTCTATTCTATTCTATTCTATTCTATTCTATTCTATTCTATTCTATTCTATTCTATTCTATTCTATTCTATTCTATTCTACAGAGGCTGCCCCTTTCTCACTCCAACCTCCCTTCAGGGAACTGTAGAGAGCAATGAGGTCTCCCTCAGCCTCCTCTTCTTCACCTGAACACCCCCAGCTCCCTCAGCCCCTCCTCTATCCCAGGGGCTCCGGGCCCTTCTCCAGCCTGGCTACCCTGCTCTGGACAGGCTCCAGCCCCTCAATGTCCTTCCTGCAGTGAGGGCCCAGAGCTGAGCAGAGCACTCGAGGTGTGGCCTCCCCAGTGCTGAGCACAGGGGGATGGTCACCTCCTGTCCCTGCTGCCCACCATGGTTCTGACCCAAGCCAGGATGCCATTGGCTTTCTTGGCCACCTGGGCACTGCTGGCTCATGCTCAGTGACTGCCAACCAACACCCCCAGCAAGTTTCCCATGGGAAGGAATGTGCCCTTGTGGCCAAGATCTTGGGATGCATTAAGAAGAGTGTGGCCAGCAGGTCAAGGGAGGTTCTCCTTCCCCCCTACTGTGCCCTGGTGAGACCTTATCTGGAGTATTGTGTCATGGTCTGGGCTCCCCACTTCAAGAGGGACTGGGATATACTGGAGAGAGTCCAATCAATGCTATGAGGATGATAAAGGGACTTGAAAATCTGTGTGATGAGGAAAGGCTGAGAGTCTGGGACTGTTTGGTTTGGGGAAGAGAAGGCTGAGAGGGGATCTGACCAACGTCTATTAATGTCTGAGGGGTGGGGGTCAGGATGAAGATTCCAGGCTTTTTTGGGTGGTGCCCAGTGACAGGACAAGGCACAAGAGGTCCAAGCTGGAACCCAGGAGGTTCCACCTCAACATGAGGGGAAACTTCTTCGGTGTGAGGCTCCTGGTTCCCTGGAGCAGGCTGCCCAGAGAGGTTGTGGAGTCTTCTTCTCTGGGGACTTTCAAAACCAACCTGGATGTGTTCCTGTATGACCTGCTCTGGGTGATGCTGCTCTGGCAGAGGGTTGGACTGGATGATCTGCCATTCTGTGATTCTGTGGCATTCTAATTAAAACAGTATTTCTGGTTTGAGGAATGGGGACAAGGTAAATGGATAATAAGCTATAAAAACCTCCAGCTCAGCTTCCCACACATCCTGACACTACCAAGACATGCAAGCTATTCAAACCCACAGAGTGACACACTGGTGGGGAGGACATCTAGGCTGCAGGTACCAGTGCCAGTGGCAGAGAAGTGAGTAAAGCCATAGCTCTGAGCTGACTCCTCTGTGCTGAAATCTGGTGTGGTCACAGGCACTGGATGAGTTGACTCATACAGAACTGAGACCCCCCCGCCAGGGAGCTGATCAGTTCCTTTAACATGTCTCTGAGAGGATCAGGATGTGTCCTTGGTATTCTGAGAACATCACAGAATGACAGGCTGGCAGGGGGTGGAAAGGACCTCTGGAGAGCATCCAGTCCAAACTCCTACTAGAGCAGGGGCAGCCAGAGTCAGTCACACAGGAACACATCCAGGTGGGTCTAGAATGCCTCCAGAGATGGAGACTCCACAGCCTCTCTGAACAGCCTGTCCCAGTGCTCTGCCACCCTCACAGGGAAGAATTTGTTCCTTGTGCTCATGTGGCACCTCCTGGGTTCCAGTCTGTGTCCATTGTCCCTTGTCCTGTCCCTGGGCACCACTGAGAAGAGTCTGGCTCCAGCCTCCTGACCCTCACCCTTTAGCTATGGATCAGCATTGCTGAGCTCCCCCTCAGGCTGCTCCTCTCCAGGCTAAGCAGCTCCAGGGCTCTCAGCCTCTCCTCAAAAGATGATGTTCAGTGCCCTCAGCAGCTCAGTGGCTCTCTGCTGCACTCTCTCCAGGAGTTCCTTGTCCTTGTGGAACTGGGGAGCCCAGAACAGGACTCAGTACTTTAGATGAGGCCTCAGCAGGGTAAAGGGGGAGGAGAATCTCCCTCAACCTGCTGGCCACACTCTCCTTGATGCACCCCAGCACACCATTGGCCTTTTTGGCCTCAAGGGCACACTGCTGGCTCATGGGGAACTTGTTGTCCACCAGCACTCCCAGGTCCTTTCCCAGAGCTGCTCTCCAGCAGGTCATCCCCAGTCTGTACTGATCCATGGGCTGTCCTTCCCCAGAATGTCCATACCTTCTGAAGATATTTGCCTCATTTAGAGGCAGCAAAAGGCTTATGCTGGTCAAAACCTTTCCACAAATAGATAATAAGAGTAACAAATGAGAGGAGGAGAACTGCTGGGCTGTGACATCTCTGACATTTGGGAGAAGGGAATGACAATAGGCAAAGCAAATGTAAGCCAGAGATGAGAGCTTGATCTTGTGAAATGATTCACTGGACTGTGCATTGCTGGTGGTACTTTGTTAGAGTGGCAGAATTCATGCAGCAAATAAAAGGCCTCTGTCTGCAGTCCTGTCTTGAAATCTGAATTGCCCCAAACTGACCCTGTGTATGTGTGGTTTAGTTGGGGAAGCTGACTGCAGTTCTCTGCTGATGACCACACCACTGCTGCTTAATCTCAGACTAAGTCCTATGCTTCCTGACTTCAAGAGAAGCCTTCTCAAAGAAACTTCTCAAAGAAACAAACACTTGAGACTGCTTTCTGAATGACTACTTTGGCTCCTGCCTTTTCTGTCTCTGTCTCCATCCTAGGCTACAGCTTTCCTTGTTAGACAGAGGAGAATGGCAGGGGTTGGAAGGGATCTCTGGGGATCTAGTCCAACCGCCCTGCCAACGCTGGTGCACCCAGATCAGGTGCACAGGAAAGAATCCAAGCAGGTTTGGAAAGCCTCCAGAAGAGGAGACACCACAGGGTTAATGGAAGTGATGTGATAATCATGCAGCCTGAAAACTGGGCTTCTGTTCCACGTCTGCAGATCTCAGGCTCTCTGAAGGGTGTCAGTAACAAGGTTTTTACTAAGTAAGCTCAACAGAAATGTCTTCTGCTAGTCCTCACAGGGCCCCAGCCCAGGGCTTCTGCCTAGCTGTAACTCACAAGATGCGCCTCAGCCATTCTAAACCCAAGCTTCTGTCAAAATTGAAATGTTAAAAAAGAAAGGAGTCTGGGTATGTGATGGAGATGAGCTTCCAGAAACGTGGATGAGAAACAGATTTGAGGCAGTATCTGGGCCTGCCAGGGGTGGCAGAAAGAAATGCAGTAATGTAGGTCAATTGATTTCATGGGTCTGCTGTGACGAGCCGGTACAAAGATATACAGCCAAGGCAGACAAGATGAGGCTCTGGGAAAGAAGAAAGGGCAGCCACTGAACACCCTTGCTGAACATCTGCAAAGTCCTGCCCTGGGGTCTTAGGGAGATGAGGGGGACCACTGGTACCCAACGCTCTTCTCAAAGCAGATTCAGCTGTTCGGTTCAACAGCTCAGCTTTGAGATTGCTGCGGCTGAAGGCCTGAGATCGGGCAGAGGCTTGTGCCAGGTGAGAGCAGAACTGAACCACTGGCACTGGAGAGCATCCAGGAGGTCAGAAAGGGAGCAGCAGCACCGCATTCCCCCATGTTACACTTGGAGCGAGGCTCCGGAGTCCAGACCTGAGCCGCCCCTTGCCACATCACCAGCAAGGACGTTTGCTGCCAGGCCAGGTGTGCCAACACACAAGGGACAAAGCAAGCAAAAGCCCAAGATTAACCTTGTTCCCAGACTACAGACTAAGTCCTCAGAGACAATATCTGAAGGATTTAAATGATGCTGAGGAGGTATAATAAGGCAATAAGTTGCCTACAGTAACACATCTAAAGCATGGCTAAAGTGACTTGGCCAGGACAGGAGGCTGCACCGAGCGCAGGGTTAGGGAACTGAGAAGAAAAGTACTAAATCTATGACAAAAATTGGAAGTTTCTTCTTTGTCTTTTTTTTTAGAGGGGGAAGACTTCAGAAGTAAATAGGAAATGATTCAGGCTGTACATTTATCTCACTGGTGGGCACAATCCCTGAACACCAATGACTGGTGTTAAACAGCACGAGAAAGGCCCTTCACAGGAGACAGAATGTGTCCTGCTCATTGATTGATTCTGACACTGCAGGTAGTGGTTGGAGGCTGGGAAGAAGTGGTCAGGAGAAATGTCAGATATGAATTTGTGATGTGGGAAACTGGTTAGAATAATAACAGCGTTGCTGTGCACTGCTCAGAGGTTCAGCTGCAAGCACGCTGCAGCGGTGATCGCAGAATCTCGCCGGCCTCGTCGCAGGGCACTGGCCCCAGGCTTGGAGTCAGCAACCTGGGGCAGCAGAAAGCAAACACAACTTCATTTGGGGTTCATGTGTGGCTTCAGTTTCATAGGATCGGACAATGGTTTGGGCTGGAAGGGACCTTAAAGGGGCTGGACTAGATGACCTCCTGAGGTCCCTTCCAGCCTCTAACATCCTCTGATTCTGTGAACATTCTGCGATTAAAGATCATCCAGTCCCAACCCCTGCCACGGGCAGGGCCACCTCCCACCAGCCCAGATTGCTCAAGGCCTCATCCAGCCTGGCCTTGAACACCTCCAGGGAGGGGACATTCGGGACTGGAACAGGTTGCCTCCCTGGGCAATCTGTTCCAGTGTCTCCCCACCCTCGCTGGCAAGAATTTCTTCCTCATCTCCAGTCTCAACCTCCCCTCTCCCAGCTCAAAGCCATTGTCCCTCATCCTGTCACCCCCAGCCCTTGTCAGAAGTCCCTCCCCAGCTCTCCTGTAGCCCCTTCAGGTACTGCAAGGCTGTTCTAAGGTCTCCCTGGAGCCTTCTCCAATCTCCAATGCTCAGATAATTTCCATGGTCTCCTCTGTACCTGCTCCAGTAGCTGGAGGCCCCAGAACAGGCAGAACAGCTCCAGGTGGGGTCCCCAGGTGCTACGTAACTGTCTACCCATTCCTAACCATGTCCTCTGCACGTGTTTCAGGTTAGGGGAACAAATCTCTGTTAACACTGGAGTACCTTGGCCAGACAGATGAACCACTGCAATGGTGGCAGAAGTGAGAATGTCCCCATTTATCTAGGCTCCTAACACTCTAAACCTTTCCTCCTTTCTTTCTCCAAGTGTCTTCACATGAAGAAGTCTGATGCAAATGTGGCAGCAGGTGTCTCACAGAAAGCAAACTCTGTGGAGCTGGAGGCAAAGCACAAGCCCCAGTTACGTGCTCCTGTCTGTGGAGGTTTTAAGCACAAAGAAGAGGTTCTTGGGCATCACCTTGGGCCTCAGCAGGTGACCTTCCCAGCCAGTCAGTGTTGTCACAGGGAGTGCCTTTAAAACTCAAATCCATGCTGGCAGGCTTCAAGCAGCTGTGGCCAGCTGGGGCAGCCTTGAGAAATCTTTCGCAGCTCTGCAAGAGGCCACCAAAACCTCTGTCCTCTCCAGGGTGAGGTCAGCTGCAAGCACTAAGTGTCAGCAGGCAGAGGAGTTGGTCGTGTGGGTGGGCAGCTTGCTTTGAGCTCACCAACCCGGCAAGAGGCAAACAAGAGCTTTGGGAAAGCCCAGCAGTCTATGCAGCTCACGGGACTGCCAGGAACACGTGTGAGGCTCAGCAACTTTTGGTGACCCACCTGGGTAGAAGCAGGCAAATGTGGTCAAGCCAGGCAGCCTGGGAGAAGGAGGAAAGTAGAACCCTGCAATCTTTCTTCCAAGATGCCTGACGGTGGGACTGCCAGATGGGGACCTCTGAAAGGGTAGAGGTGAGCTGCAGGCAGGATGGTGTGTTTATGGCTCTGCAGCAGAGGCATCCCGGCTAGGGCTCTGCTCTAGGGCTCCAACCTGAACCTCCCCTGGCTCAGCCTGAGGCTGGTTCCTCTTGTCCTGTCACTTGTTGCATATGAGAAGAGACCAACCCCCACCTGGCTCCAACCTCCCTGCAGGGAGTTGTAGAGGGCAAAGAGGTCTCTCAGCCTCCTCTTCTGAAGATTAACCCCCAGTTCCCTCAGCTGCTCCTCACAGGGCCTGCGTTCAAGACCCTTCACCAGCTTAGTTGCTCTTTGGATGTGATCCAGGACCTCAATGTCCTCCTTGCAGTGAGAGGCCCAAACTGACCATGATCTGTGCATTGGAAAGCCATCCATAGAGAGCTGCTGATGCAAATCAACTGGCATGATCCTCAGCTGGAGATGGAGGAGAGACTGACCCTCACCTGGCTCCAGCCTCCTTAGAGGGCGTTGTAGAGGGTGATGAGGTCTCCCCTCAGCCTCTTCTTCTGAAGACTGCATGACCCCAGTGTTCCCTCAGCCATTCCTCATATTTTTCCTGAAGAAAATGAAGAGGAATGGCTGTTCCCTCCAGAAGAGCTGCTTTCATCTGATGTCCCACTCATCCCAAGGTGGTGTGCCACTTCACCAGCAAAAAGTGCACTGGGAAAACACCCCAGTTGCCAGACCTTCCAGGTTTTAATCCACTTTGGAAGAAGGGCACTCTCCAAGGAGTGTCCCAGGGATTTTGATCACAGGCAAGTGAGGAGCTTGCAGAAATCTTTAAAGATCATGGTAGGTTTCTCAAAGGTGTGTTTACCACCTGCACCTCTTACTTCCCTGCATTCCCATTGCTGTCCCTCTCTCTTCTGCTGTTCTCTCTTCCTGTACTTCTCTTGCCAGTATCCATCAGGAATGGCTGCATTTGCCCCAGTGGTTCCATGTGAAGATGGCTCTGCTAGGCTGTGCTAAATGCCACCCCCAGCTCTGTGTTTCTGGAGATTGCCTCGTGTCCATGCCATGTTCTTCTGGCTTCCAAGTTGTTCTTAGTTTCTGCTTAATGTCTTCAGAGAATCATGGCCTCATGGGGGTTGGAAAAGACCTTTAAGATCAGGGATTTTACAATCGTGTTGAAGATGACAGCTGAGGTTGTCAGGAAAGAGCAGAATAGATTGAGGGAGGTTCTCCTCCCCTTCTGCTCTGCCCCTAGAGAGGCCCCACCTGGAATACTGCATCCAGTTCTGGGCTCCCCAATTCAAGAGTGATAGGGATCTGCTGGAGAGAGTCCAAGGGAGGGCTCCAAGGCTGCTGAAGGGCCTGGAGCACTGCCTGGTGAGGAGAGGCTGAGAGCCCTGGGGCTGTTTAGTCTGGAGAGGAGAAGACTGAGATCTGATCAATGTTTTTCAGTAGCTGAGGGCTGGGGGTCAGGAAGGAAGGGACAGGGACAGGCTCTGCTCACTTGTACCCTGTGACAGGACAAGGGGCAATGGATATAAACTACAGCACAGGAGGTTCCACCTCAACATGAGGAAGAACTTCCTTACTGTAAGGGTCACAGAGCACTGGAACAGGCTGCCCAGAGAGGTTGTGGAATCTCCTTCTCTGGAGCCTTTCCAGCCCTGTCTGGATGTGTTCCTGTGTGACCTGTGCTGGATTCTGTGCTCCTGCTCTGGCAGGGGGCTTGGACTGGAAGATCTCCAGAGGTCCCTTCCAACCCCTAACCTCCTGTGAGCCTGTGAAAACACTTCAGTTAATCGTTTCTCCACCCTTGCATTTTGTGCAGCAGAGATGCAGGACCTTCCCCTGCCTTACACACCACCTCTGACTGACAGACACACACAAGCTGCCTGTGCCACTCACCTCTGGGAGCAGCTCTGCAGGGGTGGTCTGGTGGCCAGGCTGGGAGCAGCTGAGTGGCACTGTCCTCCGTGCTCTGGAGACGGGGCAATGGAAGCTTCACGAGGTGGGTCTTCCTCATCTGACTGCCCCAGAAGTTCTGTTAAGATGAATCAAGAGATGGTATCAGGCTGGCTTACTTTAAAAGTACCAGCTGAGCTGCCAGCTCTTTGCCTTAGATGTCACCACAGACAAGGGTGTCCTCTCTTACAATGGATCAAATCAAATGGAAAGCCATCTGCTTGCACAGCTCTCACCCTTGACTTTTCCCCTTGTAAAGGAGGCCAAGTAGCTAACAAGCAGCAACAATAATGTCCAAGAGCTTTTGGAAAGGGAGGGAGGGAGGGAGGGAGGGTTTGCTGGCTTTAGTTAGCAAGGAGGAAATGCCTGCTCTGAACTGCACAAGGTCTAGCTGGCTGCCAAAGGCTGCTGTGTGTATGCCACTGCTGCCATGCAGATCAAAGCCCTATCAGCTCCCCTACCAGGGTCTGTGGGACTCCTTCCTTTAAAAATAAAGACTCTCCTTAGCTTTCCTTCAAAATATTTAGGTACACCATCGAGACCTTTTGAGTTAGGTGAAGGAGGGACCTCCAGTTCCCAACTCCCAGTCTAAGCCCTTTGGGGAAGGGAAGCTGTTTGCAAATAGCTGCAATGCATAGAAACAGAGAGGTGGGCTTGAATATTCTGGGTGTGAGACTTCAAATAAATAAATAAAGTGATCAAAACCTCTGGAGAGCAGAGTTTGGATTAAGGGAAAGGAAAAAAAAAAAGGAAGAATAAAACCCTGTTACTGATAAAGACTTGAAAAGATTTCTCTCAAAATCCTGAGACCCTTTTGAGTTTTTTTTTTTTTCCTTGTCTAATCCTGTTTCCCCTTGTTCTCTGCCTCCTGGATCCTGTATAAGCTGCTCTGCACGAGACCCACAGCAGCACCCTGGGCAGTGTGAAGGATGTAATGCCCCCGCCAGCCTTGCCATGATGCTGGATTACACTTTGCCCACAGACCCCAGAATGCTCATTGGCTTGGGAGGGCAAATCTCCTTCCAAATGTTCCTGAAAAGCTAATGCCACGAGATTGCTGCTGAGTCTTACCACAGAATCACTGAATTGGTTCAGTTGGAGAAGCCCTCCAAGATCATCCAGTCCAACCATCAACCCAACCCCACCACGGCCACTAAACCATGGCCCCAGGTGCCATGGCCACAGGTTTCTCGAACACCTCCAGGGATGGGGACTCCACCACCTCCCTGGGCAGCCTGTGCCAATTCCTGACCACTCTTGCAGCAGACATTTTTCTAACCTATTTCCCCCCCCAACGCAATTTCAGGCCATTTCCTCTCTTCCTGTCACTTGTTCCTAGGGAGAGGAACCCAAACCCCACCTGGCTCCAGCCTCCTCTCAGGGAGCTGTAGAGCGCAATGAGGTCTCCCCTCAGCCTCCTCTTCTCCACACTAAACACCCCCAAGTCCTTCAGCTGCTCCTCCCCAGCCCTGTTCTGCAGACCCTTCCCCGACTTCCTTGCCCTTCTCTGGACCTGCTCCAGCCCCTCAGTGTCTATCTTGGAGTGTGTGTGGGTTCTTACCCACGGGAGTGCAAACAGATTTCCTTGCACTTTCATATCTAAAACAAACATCTAAAGCTGACCTCAAGTTATGAGGCTTGAACCTCTGAGTCTACAGCTGCACATTTGCAGCAGAACATTAGATAAGATCAGATGCCAGGAGTGGTTCAAAGCCACAAACCCATCAGATATGAGCTCTTGAGCAAAGAAACGAAGGTTTTTGTTGTGGGCCATCGGACCGCGCACCCTGTGAGCAGTGCTGCAGCAGGAGAAACAAATGCACAAGGAACCCTGTTTGAACAACACAGCCCTTCCCAAACCAGAGGCAAGGCAGCCAGGTTTAATTAAAAAGGGCAGGATTTTGGCAACAAATCCATGGAGCTCTGGAAAGCTGCTCTGGAAAGCAGCTCCACGCAGAGAGACCTTGGAGTGCTGGTGGACAGCAAGTTCTGCATGGGACAGCAGTGTGCCCTGGTGCCCAAGAGAGCCAAGGGCATCCTGGGGTGCAGGAAGAAAAGTGTGGCCAGCAGGGCTAGGGAGGTCCTTCTCACCATCTACTCCGCCCTGCTGAGACCACACCTGGAATGTTGTGTCCAGTTTTGGGCTCCCAGTTCAAGAGAGAGAGAGACCTGCTGGAAATAGTCCAACAGAGAGCCATGAGGATGATTAGGGGACTTGAACATCTCCCCTGACTGAGAGACTGAGAGCCCTGGGGCTGTTTAGTCTGGAGAAGAGAAGGCTGAGAGGGGATCTGATCAATATCTATAAATATCTGAGGGGTGGGTGTCAAAGGGAGGGGGCCAAGCTCTTTCCAGTGGTGTGCAGTAATAAGACAAGGAACAGGGGATAGAAACTTGAACACCGAAGGTTCCACCTCAGCATGAGGAGAAACTTCTTTGGTGTGTGGGTGCTGGAGCCCTGGAGCAGGCTGCCCAGAGAGGTTGTGGAGACTGCTTCTCTGGAGACCTTCAAAACCCACCTGGATGCATTCCTGCACAGACTACCCTGGGTGACCCTGCTCTGGCAGGAGGATTGGACTGGATGATCTCTGGAGGTCCCTTCCAACCTCTAACATTCTGTGATTGTGTGATTCTGAGCTGGGGAAGTCTGGTGGTCCTAGCATCTAGATGAGAGCTCTGGCTAAGCTTTAGTGCTTAATAAAGCTTTGTCTTTGGAGGTATCACCAGCCGCACCTAAGATTTCGTATTCAGGTAATCACAGAACTGTTTGGTTCTGAAGGGACCTTAAAGATCATCCAGTTCCAACCCCTGCCATGGGCAGGGACACCTCCCACTAGACCAGGTTGCTCAAGGCCCCATCCAGCCTGGCTTTGAACACTTCCAAGGGATGAAGACTCCACAACTTCTCTGGGCAACCTGTTCCAGGGCTTCCCTGGAAAATGTCTTCCTAATGCCTGATCTCCATCCAGCTTCTTCCAGTTTGAAGCCATCACCTTTCATCCACAGTGTGCATGTTCTCTGTCCTTGTCTGGGCTCTTCCCTTGGTTTATTACACAATCAACTCCTGCTGGCTTTAATTCTAACCTCCTATTTGCTTATCACATCAGGATCTGGGGATCTGAACCTCGATCTGACTTTAAGGCCCTGCGAGTTCGTCTGGGGGCTGACGCTGTTGTTTCATCATTAAAGTCATTTATGGGATGCAATCACCTGGATCACTTTGTGCTGCTGAAAACCTTTATCTGCAAAGCCCCACTGAGCAGTGATTGGGTGATGCTGCACACATACAACTGCAGTTCCAAAATCTGCTGAGAGCTGCTCCTGCTACATCCAGCAGCCAAATGCCTTTCTTTACCCCTATGCTCTGGAGACCCAGGTGCTCTCCAAACACCATATGCAGGTGAGGAGATCTCATCTCATGCTTTCCCAACTCATCAGTGTCATCATTATAGATTTGATAGAATGGTTTGGGTTGGAAGGCACCTTCAAGATCATCCAGTTCCAACTCTCTGCCATGGCCAGGGAAACCTCCCACTAGCCCAGGTTGCTCAAGGCCTCATCCGGCCTGGCCCTAAACACCTCTGGGGATGGGGGGCAATGAAAAAATACATTGACAAACACAGGACTGCTGCTTCTGGCAGCAGCCAGAGCATGTGGGAAAGATCTTCAGGCTGTTTGTCCTTTATAATCATAGTATCAGTCAGGGTTGGAAGGGACCACAAGGATCATCTAGTTCCAACCCCCTGCCATGGGCAGGGACACCCTGCACTAGATCAGGCTGGCCAGAGCCTCATCCAGCCTGGGCTTAAACACCTCCAGGGACAGGGCCTCAACCACCTCCCTGGACAACCCATTCCAGGGCTTCACCACTCTCATGGTGAAGGACTTCCTCCTCACATCCAGTCTGAATCTCCCCACCTCCAACTTCATTCCATTCCCCCTAGTCCTATCACTACCTGATATCTTCCCTTTCCTC
Organism: Picus viridis; assembly: GCA_033816785.1. Taxonomy (NCBI): domain Eukaryota; kingdom Metazoa; phylum Chordata; class Aves; order Piciformes; family Picidae; genus Picus; species Picus viridis. The sequence goes on from CM066576.1 coordinate 40,488,737, forward strand.
CTCCCTTCCTGCCAGCAGCACTGGGGTGCCCAGCAGCAGGATCCAGCCTGGATCCCAAAGATTCATGGGTTGATGCAATGGTTTGGCTTGGAAGGAGCCTTAAAGATTGCCCAGTTCCACCCCCTTTTTAACCACATCTATTCCCTCCTGCCAATCAGGAGCTGTTTCCATTCTCTAGTATCCTTCACTGGGGTGTCAGGGATAAAAATGCATTTCCCAACGTGCAGTCCCGGCGTAAAAGGGAAATCTTTTCATATTACTTGCAAAACAGAGAGCTGCACTTACCAGAAGCCATCAAATTATTCTTGTAAAAATCTAGCCTTTTGGAGGCATGCAAAATAAACTAGTTGATAAGGGAGAGATAAGCCATTGGATTTCTGCTTTGTGAGCCCAGCATGGCACACAGAGCCAGGTCTGTACAATCTGATGTTCACAGAGCAGTCGCAATGTATGACCTCCTTAGGCAACAGGGACACAAGAGGCCTTTAAAATGCTGAAGCAAGCATTTAATCTGAGCTCTTCATGCTGATCTTCCAAAAATTCAATCAGTTCAAAAAATGTAGCTCCTTCTGCAGAGAAAAATGTGGTTCTTTTTTGTGCTTCAGGAGTTGCAAGTACACCCCAGTGAGCTCCTAGTGAACCACACAGGCTTCAGACAGAGTCTCCATATAATAGTAGTAGTAACAATAACAACAACAACAACAACAACAATATTATTAATAATAATAATAATAATAAAACCAGCAGAGTTTTCATGAAAGAAATTAATTAAGGGTGTAAAGAAATGCAAATGGTTAAGCAGAGTGAGTGCTGGAAAGCTGTGTGGCTTAGTAACAACCCAAACAATCACTTTTCTTATTTTAGGTATTTAAACAAATTCTTTTTGTCACCTGAAGAGCTATTGCCATGTGAACAGGCTCATATCTCCTTGGACTACACATTAACTTCTTCCCTTCCCTTCCCTTCCCTTCCCTTCCTTCCCTTCCCTTCCCTTCCCTTCCCTTCCCTTCCTTCCCTTCCCTTCCCTTCCCTTCCCTTCCCTTCCCTTCCCTTCCCTTCCCTTCCCTTCCCTTCCCTTCCCTTCCCTTCCCTTCCCTTCCCTTCCCTTCCCTTCCCTTCCCTTCCCTTCCCTTCCCTTCCCTTCCCTTCCCTTCCCTTCCCTTCCGCTCTGGCTGCTGCCAGAAGCAGCAGTCCTGTGTTTGTCAATGTATTTTTCATTGCCCCCCATCCCTAGAGGTGTTCAGGGCCAGGCTGGATGAGGCCTCAAGCAACCTGTGCTGGTGGGAGGTGTCCCTGCCCATGGCAGGGGGTTGGAGTAGATCTCTGAGGTCCCCTCCAGCCTAAGCCATTCTAAGATTATCTCCCATGCCCTCTTGTCTCTGGTCAAAAGGATGTAAGATACCCTGGGCTACAATTCTATGCTTAGGATAAAACTGATTTCTAAGACATTGGAAAGACCTCAAGAACAGGAACCCTCCCACTAAGTCCAACTTGACTTGGTTGCCCAAGTCCAGTTGAGAGGCACCCCTGCACATGGCAGGGGGGTTGGAGTAGATGATGTCTGAGGTCTCTTCCAACCCAACCCATTCTGTGATTCTATGATAACAAAATTTGTTAGCTTCAACAAATTCTTGCAGGGAAACCACAGCACCCTGTCTGCATGCACAGAAATCAGTAACTTTAAGCTGTTCTGCTTCTTTTGGTCTGCTTTGCCATGGCCTCTCATTTCTAGGTTGTTTTGGTGTCATTTTGTCAGTTATAGAATCACAGAGTTGTCAGGGTTGGAAGGCACCTCAAGGAGCATCCAGTTCCAACCCCCCTGCCATGGGCAGGGACACCTCACACTGCAGCAGGTTGCTCACAGCCACATCCAGCCTGGCCTGAAAAACCTCCAGGCAGGAGGCTTCCACCACCTCCCTGGGCAACCTGTGCCAGTGTCTCACCACCCTCCTGGGGAAGAACTTCTTAAGGTCTAATCTAAATCTGCCCTCCTTCAGCTTGGATTTACATTCTCCCTAGTCCTGTCACTACCTGACACCCTGAAAAAGCCCCCTTCAGATACTGGAAGGCCACAATTAAGGTCTCCTCAGTTCTGCCACGTTTTCCTCTGACAAATGCAAAGTGTAGCAGTGTTGGGTCTATAGTACTTTTACAAGCCCTTGCAAAGAGCTGTTAGCTGCTGAGAGAGCTGGAGAAGGTGCATTCAATCAGAACATCCCCCATTTGTGTTGTAATTTGCCAATTTGATACCTGAGAAGATAAAGCCCTTCAATCACTGCTGAGGAGAAGCAATCCTTCATGGCAGCACAACATCTCATTACTTCCCTAGGTGGATATTAGGCACCTTAGCAGCAGCAGAACTGTTGCAGGGGGTGTGCCAGGAAATGGAAGAGTTAAAAAGAAAAGTTAGGTGAGAGGCCTTAAAGCAGCTGACATTTTTAACCAGCTCCTCTTCTGGTTGTAGCTTGGATGGTTGCATTTCACTTAGCAGTCTCCTGCAGCTTTTGGTTAGAGCTGGCTTCAGAGCTTTCTGCAGAAGGCAGTGCCAAGTCTTTACCAGCTGGGGCTGAGATTTCAAGCTCTGCTGCTCATTTGCTCTTGCTGGAATCATACATGAAATTAAGCTCACCACTATACAGGCTGAAGAGGTCACATTTTATCCTCCTTGGAGCCTTGGGAAGCAGGTTCCTTAGGAATTGCCCTGCCACTGCCAGAATTTCACTTAAAGAACAGCAAGGGAAGCGTCCTGCAGGGCGATCCAGATGCAGCAGCACCAAGCGGTGATGGATCACTAGCTGCAAGAGCCTGAACAAGCTGGCACTGACTTCAGTTCCAGGTTCTTTCACTTCAAAGGCTGGACTGGTCTCAGGAATGCACCTCCTCAGACCTTGCACCTCCAGATTTTATGGGGTTTCCCCAACCAAGTGACCTTTGCCTGGCAATCCTGGCAGCGGGCAAGCAGCTCCGCGCTCGGCTGCCAGCGCCTGCTCAGCAGCTGCAGTGCCAAGGAAGCAGATAAGCAAGCTAAAGGTGCTGCTGCTCAGGAAGGGAGGGCACTCCTGGTGCCCAGGCATTCTCTCTGTCTGGCAAGTGGCACTTTAGACCAGGTCTTTTTTTCCCTTCTGTTCCCCATTTTAAGTGGCTCTCTAGAAATGCTTGTTCCAAAGGACAGCTGGGCAAAGGCTGCTGGTGAGCAGAGAAAGGTCCGTTGTTTGGGGTGAAGGCTGTGGGGTGTGTGCTCCAGAGCATCTCAGCTACAGCATTCAGGGACGACCTGATCAGTCCTAAGTGATGTTCTAGAGACTCCACAGAGACAAAAGTGCCTCTGGCATTGCAAGCCCCAACCCACGACGGGCAAAGCAGGCACTGCTGAGCCTGCGTGTTCCTTCAGCTCGCTCCTCACGGCACCCATGTAAGGGGCACACCCTCTGCTTGGCACTTCCAGCCCAAGGACCCAGCATCTCTGCTCCTGCCTTCTGCCCTCCAGGCAGCCAGAGCAGGGAGATGTGCTGGCCAGACCAGAGGCAGGTAGGCTCAGGGGAGAAGAAAACCATTTCAGGGGTGAATTGAAAGAGAAATACATCTGCAAACACAAGGTGCAGATGGAAGCCTGAAAATAAATGCTGCCAGCTGGGAGCTGGCCAAACTGATAAAGCAGAAAAGAAAATGAGGGTTAAACATTTTGGATGCTGAAGTCTTGGAGTTCAAAGAGGAGCTCAAGGAAACTCCCAGCCACCAAGACCATACAAAGAGGCTCTAGGCAAACACAAGCCTTCATCAGGACAGCTTTTGCCCAAACAGAACTTCCAAAAGGGGATGGGTCAGCGAAATGGTTAAGGAATATCTTGGGGGTTGGTCTCTTCTCCCTAGGAACAAGTGATAGAACAAGAGGGAATGTTCTCAAGCTGCACCAGGGGAGGTTTAGGTTGGACATAAGAAGAAACTTCTTGACTGAAAGGGTACTCAAAACCTGGCACAGGTTGAATGCCCATCCCTGGAGGTGTTTGAAATAGGCAAAGATGTGGTGCTGAGGGCAATGGCTTATTCCCAGCCTTGGCAGAGTCAGAGAATGGTTGGGCTGGGTAATCTCAAAGGCTTTTCCAACCCAAATGATTCTCTGAGTCTGTAATTCTATGATATAATTTTAGCACCCATGAGCCCTCGTGCAAGGAAAGACGATGCCCATGGGCGAACTAAGGCAGAAGGAGCTGCTTTCCACAGTGAAATAGAGAAGTGCCTCTGCTCACTCTGGGTTGGAAGAACAATGTGCAGCAGTGGATCTATTTTCATTGCTTGGTAGAAAGAGGCAGAAGGGTGCTGCTCCTCCAGGCCAGGAGGTGAGGAAAAGCAGTGCAAGGCCAGTCAGTTTTCCCTGCAGCAGCAGCTCCTGCCCACATCAGGACAGGGGCACTGTCCCTTATGGCAACCCAGATTTCACCAAGTCTGTGAAGACTGAGGGATTATGACAGGAAAGTCCTGCCTAGAGCTCAGGGAGAAAACACCATTAGAAGGATGCTTGTCCAAAGCAAACGGTTTGGCTCTACATGGGGTACTGCTTTCTTTCAGTGGAAAGGGGACAGGAAGCTGCCTGCTTCCACTGGACCATGAAGCTCAAAAGAGGGGATGGAACAACTGGTGGTGTGTCTCTGATACACGCCATGCCAGGCCCTTCTGGTGATTTTGTGCCAAAGCCCAGTGTTTCCAGCTCTGACCCTCCCCTGGAGCCCCTACAGCAAGACCACCCTGGGCTTCAGAGAGCCTTTTTCTTCACCAGCTGAGCTCCACATCCTTTACAGCTGAGGTCTGCATCGTTACCCCATGCTGCCGGGGGTGGGGGTGTCTGGTGGCAGGAGGACAGCAAGGCTCCCAGCAAAGGAGCTGCTTTAACAGCTGGGGAAGGCCCAAGAGGCAGCAGCAACATTTTTGGAGCAGGTGCACGCTGATGCCACAGCGCCAGAGCAAGGCTGGAGCTCAAGAGCCAGCTAATTGTACCTCTCTCAGAAAAGAATTGCCTCAGACCAGTTAATTTGTCAAGATAACGAATTGCAGCAGTTCTGCTCCTTTGGAGCGGGGCCACTGACTCTGCTCTGAACTGTGGTTAAACTCTTGATGACAGAGACTGAAAGAGGTATTGCAATACTGGAGGTACAGGTTCCCGAGGCCAAGCTGCATGCAAAGCTGGAGCTGCGAGGCAGCGAGGGCATGCGAGTGCACATTCTGCATATCCCTGAGATAGGAAGAAATCCCCTGGGGCACTGGCTCTGGTGCCTGGGCAGGCAGAGTTCATCTGGAACATCTGGGAGTGATTGAGGTCCAAAAGGAATACTACAGAGTCACAGAATGTTAGGGGTTGGAAGGGACCTCGAAAGATCATGCAGTCCAACCCCCTGCCAGAGCAGGAGCACCCGGGGCAGGGTCACCCAGGAACACACCCAGGTGGGTTTGGAATATCTCCAGAGAAGGAGACTCCACAACCTCCCCTGCTTCAGCACCCATCAAGTCTCAGTTTCTACACTGTGAGATAAAACCAGCAGAATTTTTACCTACCCCCTTCCAAAAAGAGAAACAGCCTCCAAAGATACTGATTTGAGGAGACTGAAGGTTTTCTGGCAGCTGCATGAAACCCCCCCCCTGTGGGCGTGATGCTGGGATTCCCACGGCACTGCTCCCTCCCAAGCCCCAGGTTGCTGCTGCAATTCTCTTTTCTGGGCAGCAGCAGCAGACATGAATGAGTCCAGAGCAGAGGAGAAGCAGAAGAAAGCTCTAGTGAAAATTCAGGCTTAGGCCAATGACCCTCCTCTGTTTCTGCTGAAAGTGAAGTAGACAGCACCAGGTGAAACGAAATTCTGTTCTTGTGGCAGACTTTCTCCTCTGGCTCCCTTGCAAGAGAAACATGGACCAGAAGGAATCCTGCAGACAGACTCAGGGGAACTGAAATGAATCAGTGGTGAGGGGAGACATTCTGGCTCTCTGTGACCCCCTGAAAGGAGGCTGGAGTGAGGTGAGGGTTGGTCCCTTCTCCTGAGTATCTGGTGACAGGAGACGAAATAGCCTTGAGTTGTGCCACGGCAGACTTAGGCTGGATGTCAGGGAAAATTTCTTTGCTGCAAGAGTGGTCAGGGATTGGCACAGGCTGCCCTGGGAGGTGGTGGAGTCCCCATCCCTGGAGGTGTTCAAGGCACCTGTGGCCATGGCACCTGGGGCCATGGTTTAGTGGCCATGGTGGTGTTGGGTTGACAGTTGGACTGGATGATCTTTGAGGGGTTTTCCACCCCAAACAATTTGATGATTCTGTGATTGATTCTATGAGCAACACCACCCCGAAGGACACTCCAGATGTGTTTAAGCTGAAGAGTGGAACCTACTTTACCCGGGTTTCACTGAGGTGCTTCGCCAAAGAAGCCCTGGCAAAGCCTCTGCTGCTACCTGCATCTCCTATGAGTGGAGGAGAGCACACTGAAGTCCCTTTGTGCTTCTTGGTATTACAAAGACCCAGGCATGTTCTCAGAAAAGATTTCATGCTGTTAGGGTAAGCAGAAACCATGCCAGGTAAAGACAGAGAAGCATGCAAGACCTTTGCAAAAGACACCCTGACTCTTGCCTGGCATTGGCACACCCCCTGTGGGAAAAGGATGCACTGAAAACTGGTGGCTGGTGACTGTGTCAGCGCCTTGAAAAGCATCAACAGGAGAAATCAGCCAGGCAGCTCATTTCAGAAAGCTCCTACCAAATGGTCCCTGTAGGATGAAGTGACTTTCTCTCCTGTTCCTCAGAAGAATCACTCTCTACCTGGAAGCCCATGTAGTTTAGAAAAGCAAAGTGGCTTTTATTTTGGAGTAAGCACATCCCCAGGCAGAGAACAGCTAATCTGCTCCCTGCCACATGTAAACAAGCCCTGATAAATTGATGGGGACGGTAAAGACCTTGTGAAGGTATGGCCCAGGACTTCTTACTCAATTCACAAGCACCTCCTTAGACCTGTCTTCCTCAGGGCTAATATGGTGCTCAACAGAGCTTGCAGAGCGCCAGGTTCGATTTAAACAACGCAGCCACACGTTTGAAAAAGAAATGAGCTTTGGGAAACTGCCTCCTCCTGCTGTCCCCTCAAGCTTCAAGTCCATCTTTCTTGAGCCTACCCTCACTTTTACATGCCACAGTCAAGTAGCAACCTGGGATTCAGCTGACCTCCGAAGTGTTGATTGCCCACAAGGTTGAGTCCGAGGCTGGTAGGGGCTGGAGGCAAAGTGCACGCAGCCTGTTCTAGAAGAAGCGAGTGGCTGATGAAGGACACAATCAGGCTGCTGGCAGCCAGGTTTTTGACTTTTGCATCAGGAGAAATGTCTTGCTGCACGCAAAAAGCAAAGAGAGGCTGAAATGTGAAGAGACAGAAACTGACAGGAAGAGCAGATCTTCGCAGGATGGCTTTTGTCACCTTGTGAAATCCATGCAGTGCTTATCTCTATCTCTCCCCAAGACTCTGCTGCTGCCGGAGTGCTCCTGGGAAAGAAAGGGCCACCGCCTCAGACTGGAAATCTGGGCTGAGGTTGCTCTGACTGCGCTTGTGGTGGCTTAGTGCATGTGTCCACACAGCCTGGCAGCAGCAAGAGCTATGTGGGAGATGCAAAGTGACCTAGATGAGCACCCCCTAATTCCTGCAGCCACGCTGGCTGCTCCGACCTTTGCGAGCATAACGTGAACCGGCTACCAGTCACGGTAGGGACTGACCTTGTTTCCTTGGAGAAACCTGTGTAAAAATTGGGTATAACAACACTCTTGACACTTACCTCACAGGATGTTGTGAAGCTTAATTAAATGTGTGCAAAAGCAGTTTGAGATCCTTAGATGAAAGATGTTTTTATAAATGCAAATTATAATAATTACGGCGAGTAACCACCACCAACTACTGAAACAATTAATTCAGGTTGCCACAGGCCATCGCAGCAACGTGTGCAAAGAGGCAGCAGCCAGCTAATGACATAGACACGGCGTGAGAACTCCCAGCCTTCAACGTGCTGTAAACAGTGGGGGGAAAACCGAGCGGCTCGGGGCTTACCCTGCCGGCTGCGGCTGGTGGCAGCCTCTGCTGCCCATCACCCCCGCGCCCGCACAGAGCCTCGGCCCCGGGAAGAGCCCGGCTTAAAAACAGCATCCTGAGATCATCTTAGGGCCCGATGTTTTTGATATTTAACGCTGCAAGGACTGCGAAGAGCCCGGCACACAAAAACCCGGGAGCCCTGGCTTTTGTTGATTCTTCCTCTGCCCCCTGCCCCCAAGCCTGCTTACGGCAACACAGAATAGACTTTGGCTATAGGGTATTACCCAGCTGACTTTCCAGGGGTGCAAACAAAAGCTAAGCAATCAAGACCTGTCTGACCAAATACTTAAAGGCCCAGTGCACACATTTAGTTGACAACTGAAATCTGAACCGCTTCCCTCAGCTTTTCTTGTTGCCTCAAAACCGATTTGGGCTTAAATAGCTAAAACCTACAGGTGTTTAAATGCTCTCCCCTGACAGCAGAGCAGCCTCATCAGGCGAGGTCTGGGGATGCGGTCAGACTGGAAGAGATCTCCCCAGACGCCACAGGTGAAGCCCAAAGGGCAGCCTAGCCCACCTGTGCCCCTCAGGCTTCCTTCCTTCTCGGCCTTTAAAGAGGAAACTCAGGAGAGTGGTAGTTACTAAGCACCCAACTCACCAAAGCAATTAGGCTAAATGCACTGCAGCTAGAAATTTAAGCAGGGTGCTGAATTTAATTTGAGAATTCATGCTCATAAGACTGAAACCTTTAACATTTAACCTAGCAGCAAATTAAATCAGCTTCCTGATCAACTGAAAAATCCTATGCTGCTCAAGTTTGAAAGTGTGAAGCTCACACTTATTAAAAGGAATTACTTTTTTTTCCTTTAACGAAGAAAAACTTGGGATTGGTTAGTTGGCTAAACCAAAGAATGGGAAAAAAAGGGAATACTGCCTGTAAATAAAGCCCACATGACAAACTAGTTTTGCTTTCTGTCCTCTGCCAGACTGTTGTGCTCATAGTCAGTAGGGCTCATGGAAAAAACCCAAAAGTTCCTCACGAAGTAAGCTTATAGAGACTGAGCTTACCCTGATGTCATTGAGCTTAATGTAACCCTGCCCAGCCTGGAGTGTAACAGGAGCCTCCTTGCCATGGACCAAAATGACAAAATGGGGTTTCAGCCCCTTTTTAAAAGACTGACTTCCTAGAACACCTTTTGTGCTTTAAGATGCAGGAACTGGGAATCTGGGGTGTGAAGTTTCCATCAAACAAGGGCTGAGTTTTCACAGGGTCTGGGTGTGTTGTACCTGCAGAGAGAATCAGCAGCATTGGTGCAGCGCCCAGAAAAGGCACTCCACAGAGCACCCAGTTATGGCTGTACACCCACAAAGCCTGAGACCTCCTTGTGCTGGGGGCTGGCTTAATGACCATGGAGGTGTTAGGCTGAAGGTTGGACTCAGTGATCTTGGAGGTCTCCTCCAACCCAAATCATCCTGTGGCTGTGTCTGTTCAAGCTGTGTGCTTGCACATGCTGACATCCCAGCTCTCCTCAGGACACTCACACAGAGCTCGCTGCAGCGGCTCTTGGGTAAATCCTACAGCAGGAGAGAAAAACTTGGATGCATTTTCTAAATGTACCTCAAGGCTCTGGGACCTAAAAGGAGCTGGGCTATCAGAGCACACCTTGTTTTCCCCACCTCCAGAGCACCCTGACTGGCACTTCAGGAGGCAGAAGAAAGCTGTGGCTGACAAAGGCACTGAGGCAGAGGGAAGGGCAGGTCCTCCCCGAGAGGTGCTCAGGGTCCGTCACTCACCTGCTCCAGCACTTTGCTGCTAACCACCAGCACATGCTGTGGTACTGGCATTCCAAGACCATTCTGGCATCTGGAAACCTTGACACTTCCCTTCGTGCCCCTTACCATTAGAAGAGACCAGTTTTGGAGGACGAACGTAAAGCTTTGGGGAGGGAGGAACAGGCTGCGCCTCGCAGCCCCTTTGCAAGGGGAAATGCAACCTTGTGGCAGCAGGGAGGTTTTCATTCCCAGGCTGTTTCTTCCACTCCCTGGGAAGATCTTCACCTGGCTGGTTTCCCTCAATTACAGAGTGGCATGAAGAGCAGAGCGTTGGGGTTTTTCTCTGGAAGCCTCGCAGAGGTGGTTTGCACTGCACCCTGCCTTCTGCAAGCACAAAACCCTTCTCCCTGCCCTATGTAAATAAACTCCGTCAGCAGCGGCTGCGGCTGCGGACACCGCTCGGGAAGATCAAGAGCCCCAGAGGGAGCTGTGGGCAGCTCCTGGCACTGCTTCTGCTTTTGAAGGTAACCAGGAGGAAAGTCCATGGGAAGTGACGCAAAGAGATGGCATCTGATGCCAGGGGAAAAAAAAAATAAACCACTGTGGTTCCTCTCGCTACCCAATTTCATTCCCTTTATTTCTGCTGTTCTCATTGCAGTAGACAACAGGAGCTGGAGCTCAGATCCTGTCTTAGATAGACCTTCACCCTCTCAGAAAAAAAAATGACAGGAGGTAATGGGCACAAACTTGAACACAGGAAATTCCACCTAAACTTCTCTACTTTGAGGGTGGCAGAGCCCTGGAGTAGGCTGCGCAGAGAGGTAGTGGAGTCTCTGTCTCTGGAGACTTTCAAAACTCACCTGGATGCTGTCCTGTGCAACTTTCCCTAGGTGACCCTGCTCTGGCAGAGGGGTTGGACTGGATGATCTCACAGAATAGTCTGGGGTGGAAGGGACCCCCAAAAGGCACCCAGTCCAACCCCTCTGCAGTCAGCAGGGACATCCTCCACTAGATCAGGCTGCCCAGAGCCCTGTCCAGCCTCACCTTGAATATCTCCAGGGATGGGGCTCCAACCACCTTCCTGGGCAGCCTGATGCAGGGTTCTACCACCCTCATGGTACAGAATTTGTTCCTAACATCCAACCTAAATCTACTCTTCTCTAGTTTGAAGCCTCTCCAGGTCCCTTCCAACCCCTGCCTTTCTGTGAGCCTGTGAAACCTGTTGAAGACAGCATTGCCTGTCAGCTGCTCCTTTCAAGAGCATTTTGTGTCTGAGGACAAAGTGATTAATGCTCAAGAGTGAAAGTTTGTCCATCAAAAGCGTCTCTCCACACTGGCAGAGCCATCTTTTTCTTTCCTGACATGTCACCATCAGTTCTTTGCACAAATGTGCATCACCCACAGATATTGACTCTCTCCCTGGTTATTTACTGTGACCTTGGAGTCCTTCCTTGCAGCCTGACTTTGCTCCCTCTGCCTGTCCTCTGAGCCTGGGTAGAAACTCTTCCTTACAGTTCATGCTTTGTGGGACATCTTTGGACTGGTTTTAGGCTGTGGGTGGGAACTGAGCCAGAGGGCACCTGTCACCACCACTCTTTCTGAGGTGTACAGAACAGCCTGAAGAAATGCTCTCTCCACTAGCTCAGCTCAGAGCAGGCTTACAGCTCCCTGGTGCTTTCAGCTCTGTTTTTTAGCAAAATGTCCACTGGACTCACCCAGAGTAACTCTGGGGGAGAGTGCCCTCTGCCAGGTTGTGCCTGGCCCCAGAGCCTCTACTCATACCCACCCTCAGGCCCTGCTGGAGCAGGGGCTACAACCAGCTACAATGGCCAGTGCTGGGGGCTTCCCCAATTGCCAGCCCAGCTGCTGTCTTTGTCTGCTCTCTTTGCACCACAAAGAAGAAGAACCTGGTCTGAAACCACATGTGAAAAGTGGGGAGCTCTTCCATTGATATTTCTGAGGTCAAAATAGATGTGCAGGAGAGCAGGAGCACTGAAGCCCCCAGCAGTATCCATCTGAAGAAAGGTTTAACCACTGCTATTGAAAGGAGGAGTACAAAGTGAAAGAAAGGTTGGGAGCAAGTAGACTGAATTATAGGTGACGGCTTTTGGGACAAGATGAGTAGCATGAGGAGAGGAAGAAGTTCAGCCAGGGCAAGTGCAGAGTCCTGCATCTGGGGAAGAATAACCCTCTGCACCAGGAGAGGTGCTGGAGAGCAGCTCTGCAGAGAAGGACCTGGGAGTGCTGGTGGCCAAATTCCCCATGAGCCAGCACTGTGCCCTCATGGCCAAGAAGGCCACTGGAGTGCCGGGGGCATGAAGAGTGTGGCCAGCAGGTTTGGGAAAGTTTTCCTCTCTGTCTACTCTGCCTTGCTGAGGCCTCATCTGGAATACTGCAGCAAATTCTGGGCTCCCCAGTTCAAGAAGGAGGGGGAGCTACTGGAGAGAGTCCAGCAGAGAGCCACTGAGCTGCTGAGGGCACTGAGCGTCACCTTGTGAGGAGAGGCTGAGAGCCCTGGGGCTGCTTAGCCTGGAGAGGAGCAGCCTGAGGGGGAGCTCAGCAGTGCTGATCAATAGCTGAAGGGTGAGTGGCAGGAGGCTGGAGTCAGACTCTTCTCAGTGGCGCCCAGAGACAGGACAAGGGGCAGTGGCCACAGACTGGAACCAGGAGGTTTCACTTAAACATCAGGGAAAATTTCTTTGGTGTGAGACTGCTGGAGACCTGCAGCAGGCTGCCCAGAGAGGCTGTGGAGTCTCCTTCTCTGAAGACTTTCCAAACCCACCTGGATGTGATCCTGTGTGACCTGCCCTAGGTGACCCTGCTCTGGCAGGGGGTTGGACTGAGTGATCTCTGGAGGTCCCTTCTAGCCCCCAGCATTCTGTGAAGAACATCATTGTGGCAACTCTTATTACGAGAACGGTCAAGGATGACTTCACAATCTTGTATTAGCAGGTGGCTGCCCCCTTTTAATCAGGCATCTTTTCAACTGGCAATGCCTATAATTATCTGCTCTAAAGACAAGGTTGAGCTGGCACACGAGATTTCTCCTTCCCCACCCCCACCTGAAAGGGGAGCATGGTTCTGGGAGTCTTTGCTCTCTCAAAGAGACCTGCAGATATCCAGCTGAGGTGGGACCAGAGGGTTCCCCCGTTGGCTAGCATTGCTCTGGGCTGTGCAGTGCGTGCTCAGGACTAACCATTCCAAGTGTGAAGCAGCTGCGACACAACTGGGAGTAGCTAAAAGAAAAGCCAGCAATGCTCAGGTGCTTCCCACAGCAGCACGGTGCCACTCCAGAGTCTATCCATCAATATAAGAAAAAGAATACACCAAAGTCCAGTGATGCTCACAACCTCTTCCACCTCAGTGTAGGAAAGAGGAGGGCAAAGCTGAAACCAAATTATCTTCTCGCACAGCTGAGTCCCTGATCCTGGTGAAGGCCAAGCTGCTTTGGCCATCATGTTGACCTGACCTAAATCTCATTGAAGTTAATGGTGGAAACACCTCCAGCTCCAAACATTAGGCAACCCCCCCCCCCCCCCCCCCCAACCCCAAGTTCTCAGTGCTAGAGGCAACCAGAGGATGGCTTTAAAATGAATACTCTTCTGAAAACACTTTGTGTCCCCAAAATGCCTTTCATTACTAACTTTCAAAACCTCCATGTCACCAAAAAGTCTTTGCTGCCTTTGCCATCCCCTCTTGGGATGTGCCTGCAACTGCATGTAAAAACCACTGCAAACTCCTTAAAACAGAACCACAGAATCAGAGTCTGCGTCGGGTTGGAAGGGACCCTCAAAGGTCATCTTGTTTTGCCCCCTTGCACTCAGCAGGGACACCTCCAACTAGATCAGGCTGCTCAGGAGCACAACAAGTTTGACCTTGAATGCCTCCAGGGATGGGGCCTCAGCCACAGCCCTGGGCAACCTGTCCCAGTGTCTCAGCACTTTCATTGTGCAGAACTTCCTCCTGAGGTCCAGCCTAAATCTGCCCTGCTCCAGTTTCAAACCATTGTCCCTCGTCCTGTCACTCCCAGCCTTTGTCAACAGTCTCTCCCCAGCTCTCCTGTAGTCCCTTCAGGTACTGGAAGGCTGCTCTAAGATCTCCCTGGAGCCTTCTCTTCTCCAGGTTGAGCAGCTCCAACTCCCCCAGCCTGTCCCTAGAGCAGAAGTTCTCCAGCCCTCTGTTCATCTTGGTGGCCTCCTCTGGACCTTCTCCATCAGGTCCACATCTCTCTTGTCTTGGGGTCCCATAGCTGGACACAGCACCACATGTGAGGTCTCAGCAGGGCAGTGCAGAGCAGAGGGGCAGAATCCCCTCTCTGGACCTGCTGGCCACAGGAAATACCTGATCTATGCCATAAATACATGTTTATGGTTTTCCTGCCCTGTGCATACCCATGACACACCAAAGTAAGGCCGTATTTCAGAGGAGAAAAGTTGCTTTAAAACCATTTTAAAAGCTTTTCTATCCTTTTCTTCTGAAGGATTGAACCTTTCAGTTGTTTTTCTACTGCAGTACTTCAACCAGGACCCATCTATGAGCAACTGACAGCAGCGGGCACCTACAGGAGTCATTTACATTTGCATCGGGGCAAAGCAGCTTTACCTCCTGTGGGCTGTGAATTACCAATGATACTGACTGTCCCTTTTGCCCCCAAAACAGGGTGTCAGACCGGTGTGTGCAGAAGCTCTTGTCCTTGGCTGGGTAAATATTGCACTTACAAGTGCAGCACCAGGAACCTGAGGCACACAGAACAGAACGCAAACAGACCTCGCTGTTAGGAGGCAACTGCAACTAGGTGATGGAAAAAAACCCTGATATCAAACGTTTCCTGCTCTCCTCAGCCCAGTGGCAAGTTGTATGTTCCCTCAGCTGAAAGCAAGAAGACCAGGATGGGGTGGCAGCCTTGCACACCCCAGAACATCCTTTGTGTATGATGGTTGTTGTCACACTGACATCTAATGGCAGACACGAACCAGAGGACTTTGGCCAGTTCCCCACGGGTGCCTTTACACCCTGGGTTGTCAGAACTCCTTCAGTTGTTGAAAATAAGTGAGCTTAGGAAACAGGGCTTCACCTGAGTGTGTGGTTAACCTGATGGAAGGGCAGCACTCTGAGCCTGGTGCCAGCGGGGAGCAGCGGAGGGCACGGTGCTGAAGGAGCAGGACATGGGTGAGGGGCTGTGGTGTGGGGCAAGAGGAAAGGATGGGCAGCCTGCCATGGAGAGATCACAGTCTGCAGAGGTGAATAAAAGCACTGAAGGATCAAATGAGCTGGCCAAAGGCATCCAGTATGTTGGTGGTGTCTGCAAAGGTCTCCTTTCCCTGAACTGCTGTGCCATTTCTGATCCTGTGGGCTGTGGTGTGACAGGTAGGCTGCAGAGCTCCCAAATACACCAGGGAAAGGGTTGGGGCAGTGTGGGTGATAATAATCTATGGAAACAAGGCACAGGCTAAAGACCCTGGAACCACAGACTCAGAGAATCATTTCAGATGGAAAAGCCCATCAAGATCACCCAGTCCAACCATTCTCTAACTCTGCCAGGACTGGGGCTGAACCATGGCCTTCAGCACCACAGCTCTGGCCCTCTGAAACATCTGCAGGGGATGGGCATTCAACCAGCTCCCTGGGCAGCCTGTGGCAGGCTTTGAGAACCCTTTCAGCCAAGAAGTTTCTTCTCATCTCCAACCTAAACCTCCTGTGGTGCAGCCTCGGGCCATTTCTTCTCCTCCTGTCACTTGTTCCTTGGGAGCAGAGCCCAACCCCCACCTGGGTCCAGCCTCCTCTCAGGGAGCTGTAGAGAGCAATGAGGTCTCCCCTCAACCTCCTTGTCTCCACAATAAACACCTCCAGCTCCCTCAGCTGTTCCTCCTCAGCCCTGTTCTGCAGACCCTTCCCCAGCTTCCTTGCCCTTCTCAGGACCCTGTCTAGCACCTCAATGTTCCCCCAGTGTGGGGGCCCCAAAACTGAGCCCAGCACTCAAGGGGTGGCCTTGCTCAGTGCTGGTGCTGCCAGCTGGGCACACGCTGGCTCATCTTCAGCTGGCTGTTGGCATGCTTCCCTCAGGGATTTCTGAGGAAACTGGGAATGTTCCTGGCATATTTAACTGTCAACAACCATTTTTTCCCAGTGATCAGAGCTGTGGTCCTCGTGCTCCCCTTATATCCCTGAGACACTACAGCAGCAGAGCCAGCAGGCCAGTCTGGGATCCCATTGAACGGCTGCAAGCGAGGGCCTAGGGTGAGTACTTTGTAGATGCTCAGCCCTGGCCGCAACACACCCCAGGTAGTAAAATAATTAACTGTAGCCACAATCTTTCATCTGCTTAATACAAGTTTGCATTATTCAGGCAGAGGTGTGGTGAAATTCAGCAGTGAACTGCAAATGATGATTCAGGAGAAGTTTAGACCAGGTCCAAAATTCTTCCCGCCGCAGGTTACGTGGCACAGTCAGAGGGTGAGCTCCTGTAGGGCTCCTGGTGATGGTTCATGAGCAACAGCACTTCCAGGTGATGTAAGATCAAGTTCTGGAGCTACTCTGGAAGGTTTCTGGGGCAGCCCCAGAATCTGCTCCTCACTTCAGGAATGCTTGGTTATCTCCAGGGAGGATTTTCAGCAGTGAGAACATTAGCAAAGGAAATGACTAACTCTAGCAGAGGGTAAGATGTAAGATGCAGTAGAAGGCTGGTTGCATCAAGTGAAAAACACAAGGTAGGGAACAGTGTTATACTGAAACCCCCTAGAAGCCATGCCTAGGTTTTTAACACAGCTCTGCAGGAAAGAATCAGAGACTCACAGAACCCTTCAGGTTAGAAAAACCTTTCAGAACCACGGAGCCCAACCATGAACCCTCTCTACCCAGTGCAGTGCTAAGCCACATTGCCAAGCACCACATCCACGTGGCTTTTGAACATCTCCAGGGATGGGGACTCCACCACCTTCCTGGGCAGCCTGACAACTCCTTCTGTGATAAAAATGTTTCCTATTGTCCATCCTAGACCTCCTCTGGTGCAGCTTGAGGTCTTCCACATTCCTTTAAAGTATCAGTCATGTGGTTAATCCATGGGACCTGACTGATGTGAGAACCATGCCCTGACTTTACTGATCTTGTGCTATGCAAAGACCCAAAGCTGTGCTCAGAGCCACCACTGGTGAAGGTCAGCAAGAAAGTCCTTGCTACTCCTGTCACTGGTTCCTCATCAGATGTTAAGCTGAGCTCTGAGGAGCCACTAGACAAGGCTGGTGGAGCTGGGCATGGCAAGCCTCTTAGGAGAACACCAAACACAGCCTTGCAGATACATTCAAAAGGGATCACTTGACATACAGGAGAATGTAGGGGCAGGGGAGGGAAGCCGTGCTCTCCCAGAGGGCAGAGGAGAAGCAGGGACACGGACACTGAGAAGCCTGAGCCCCAGAGGAAGGAAGGTGGTAGGGCTGGGAGGGCAGGAGGCAGAAACCAAGCGTGTGCATGACAAATTTTCATTGTGGTGCAAGAGTTTGCCACTTCATCACATCAGCCCTGCAGAGGCAACCCAGTGCTGCCTCACAATCGCTTTGTAAGGTGGAATTCGATGGTTTAAAGTCACAACTCAGGACTTTTGGTACCCTGAATGCTGTGAAAAGTATCATGGAAGGGCAGATACTATTCATGCATGAGTTCAGCAGCTGCAGCAGTCTCCTGGCAGAGGGATTTAAAGTCAAAAGAAGTCTCCATGTGGACTAACGAACAGGAAGGACACTTAAGGAAAAGATCTTTGAGACAGCTGAAATTCAACCCAGAGAGGATACTGAAAGAAGGAAAAATCCCTTAGCTCCAGATGTACCAGCTTTGCACCAAAACTACTTCTTCAACAGCCCATTCCTTGTCACCTTCAGGCCAAGTTTGGGGCTTCAGAGAGTGCAAGATTGGCAACAGCAATGGGTGCAAAGCTTACTCTCACTCTCAGGCCCTGCTGAGCTTCTCCCTGCCGCTTCTGCCAGTGATATCCTGATTAGAAAGTCACCAGCCCTGAGACAGGATTTGAACAGGGAACTTGGTTTTGTTAGGCTGAAAGTGTCCAACAAGAGCTAACATCAGGTCATCAAACACCTTGGCTTGGCTTTTACTGTGGGAGCTTCGCAGGGTGAAGCATCAGTGAGTCTCTTGTGCGGGAGTCTTTGGAGGAAAACAGCCTCAACCTCTGATTTTACTGCAGGCAATTCCATGGTATTCCCACTTCAGGGCCTGTGGTGTGGCTGGGGAGTGCAGTGAAAGAGGAGGCAACAAACACATCCTTCCACATGTTGGATGGGCTGCTTGATCAGAAACCAAGTGTGCAAAGACTGTCATATTTACACAGCAATTTACAGCCTTCTCCTGGTGCTCACTGTGCCTTCCCTGGTCACTAAAACTCACCTGCATGGGAGGCACTGGGTGACTGTGGCCTTCCAGTATCTGAAGAGGGCTACAAGAAAGCTGAGAGGGTGTCAGGGAGTGATAGGACTGGGGGGAATGGAGTAAAACTAGAAGTGGGGAGATTCAGATTGGATGTTAGGAAGAAGTTTTTCACCACAAGGGTGGTGAGACACTGGCACAGGTTGCCCAGGGAGGGGGTGGAAGCCTCCTGGCTGGAGGTTTTTCAGGCCAGGCTGGCTGTGGCTGTGAGCAACCTGCTGTAGTGTGAGGTGTCCCTGCCCGTGGCAGGAGGGTTGGAACTGGATGATCCTTGAGGTCCCTTCCAACCCTGGCAATTCTGTGATTCTATGATCATTCTTCAGCAAGCCAGGACAACGAGACTTGAACACCTCCACTGGAAGGCTGAGCTGGCTGCTGGCAGCAGCAGCAGCAGCAGCAGCCCCCAGGACACCTCTGGCAGGCGGCCAGGTGGCATTGCCGGGTGCACAGCAGCAGGACCGGACACATTCCAGCCGCCACGCAGCAAAACGCAGGTGGGGAAGGGCCTGTCAGAGAGCAGGAGGCTGAGGGGTGGCTCCAGGCTGTGTCAGACAACCGTGCCCCCGACACACCGTGAGCGCACGGGCTGGCAGCTCCCAGCCAGCTGCAGCACTTTGCAGACCGCCTCCTGCCCTGACTGCTCCTTGTGCTTCCAGGAAAAAAAACACACACAAGCAGCAAAGCAGCAGAGGATTCCGTGGCTGCTGATGTCATGAAGCAAAATACAAACAGAGAATAATGAAGGCAGCGGTGGTGCTCAGGCTCGGAGCTGTTGGTAGGCTGTGCGACAGCCGCCGCTGTGCAGGCACACGTGCAGGCCAGGAGCTGGCTGAATATGCATGGGGTGGCTTTGGGCAGCAGCCTTCCAGCCGGCTTGTGGGCCTTTTGAAGCTAATGGGAGCTTTACCAGGGGCTTTTTCACAGAGCTGTAGGCAAGACTGGAATCCAGAACTTATGAATATTATACTCTAATGACATAGTGTAAATCATCTTGTTCGACCTACAGTGAATTAGAGGCCATTACATTCCAGCCGGGGATCCTGCGCCGAGCCAGAAAAACTTGTGTTTGACTAATGCATAAATTGCATTTGGCTAAAACCTACTTCCCAGAAAGGTGCTCATTTAGTCTCCCTGCACAGACACTTTCCATGCAGCCATTTCTTTGATGCTTTGTTTCAACAGTTATCTTAACTATGTGTGCTCTTTATTTACATTTACTTCAGTCAATGGACTCGGTGCCGAGGAGCAGAATTCCTGCTTAAATGCCTACCTGTGCTATCAATGGGTACAAGGAGACTTACTGATACTTCCTTCAGCCTGTGGAGTCACTGCTGAGAAGCCAAATTCTTACTTAAATTCCCAGCTATGAAATCAATGGACACAATGATGCATGCCACGGGAACTCCTTCAAGATCTTTTAGGCTGAACTGTCCTGTATCATGCAACCTCCTCACCCAGGGAGTATCTCTGTGAGTTGGTTTTGCTTTTGTAACTGACTTCTTGACATGTTGTTATGGAAAATGTTGTGTACTTGGTAATTGGGTGACATACACTCTCTACAGGTATCAGTTTTACTGGACGTGATAGGTCTAAGATGGAAATGCACTGGAAAGATCTGAGATGAGAGACCTCACAGAATCACAGAAAGCATCTGGTTGGCAGAGCCCTCCAAGCTCATCCAGGCCAACCCTCCACCCAGTGCTGCAGGGTCACCACCAAACCATGGCCCTAAGCAGCAGCTCCACAGGCTGCTGGAACACCCCCAGGGATGGTGACTGCAGCACTGCCCTGGGCAGACCATTCCAACATCTGAGAGCCCTTCCAGTGCAGAAATAGTTCCTGAGATCCAGCCTGAGCCTGCCCTGGGGCAGCTTGCAACCATTGCCTCTGCTCCTGTCTCTTGCCACCAAGGAGCAGAGGCTGCCCCCTCCTCACTCCAACCTCCCTTCAGGGAGCTGTAGAGAGCAATGAGGTCTCCCTCAGCCTCCTCTTCTCCAGCCTGAACATCCCCAGCTCCTTCAGCACCTCCAGGCCCTTCTCCATCCTCACTGCCTTCCTGCAGTGAGGGCCCTGAGCTGAACACAGCACTTGAGGTGTGGCCTCCCCAGTGCTGAGCACAGGGGGATGGTCACCTCCTGTCCCTGCTGCCCACCCTGGTTCTGACCCAAGCCAGGATGCCATTGGCTTTCTTGGCCCCCTGGGCACTGCTGGCTCATGCTCAGTGACTGCCAACCAACACCCCCAGGCCCCTCTCCCAGCTGCAGCTTTCCAACCACACCTCCCCAGGTCTGTAGCTTGCCATGGGGGACACCTTGCAATAACCTAACCGTCAGTAGAACAAATACAGATCAGACACAGACAACTCCTTTCAATTGCCAGAATTTGGAAGGATTGTGATGTTTTTTGTTGCTTGCTTGGTGGTTGTTGGGTTTTTTTTTGTCTTTGTTTTGTTTATAAACCAGGCTCTAGATAAGAAAATGTAGCTGCCTAGAGCTGGGGCTCTTCCAGTTACTGGTTTCTAGTTACTTATTTATTTTCAACTCTCTGAAATGAAGGCACAAAAGAGCTCATCTATGACTTCTTGGTAAGTCTTTTTCATATGCAGTAGGGCATAATTTTACTGCTGACAAAACATGAGGACTGTCAAAATTCAAATGTTAGTGGGGAGAGTGTCTTCATTTCAGGCACACAGGGGTGCTTTTTCAACCAGGGTCTGTGGCAGGCAGGAATCTGTCAGAATAAAGAAGGGAGGAAAAATGGAATTCTAAAGCTTGACACAAACCTCTCAACCTCTTTCAAGTGAAGATACACAGATCTTTGTGTAGACCTCTGCAGCTAAGCAAACCAGCTAGCCTTTGATGTACTTATAATTATTAGGGGCTGAGGATTATGTCTTTAGGCAAAGCTGTCTAGCAGTGGGAAGGTATAGATCAAACCTGACATCGTGTCACAAGCGAGCGGAGAGGTGAGGTGAGGTGGAGCCAAAAATAGTTTGGCATTGCTAAAGACCTGAAGGAAAACTCCACTTCTTGAAAAGAACACGAGGAGGGGAGCAATTAGTGCCTGTAACCTCTAAACAGAGTAACATCCTCAGTAGTAGTTGGCAAATTAAAACTGTCATTAACAAAAAGTTAAAGATCAGAACAAAGCAGAAGATTCAGCGGGTCCACTTGGGTCTACGGGAAGGGAGTCTTGCACCCCCAGTGAGGCAGGGAGGCCAGGCCACGAATTGCACCCTGTGATGGGACGGCAGGGGGGCAATGGATGTAAACTCCAACACAGGAGGCTCCACCTCAACATGAGGAGGAAGTTCTTCCCTGTGAGGGCCCCAGAGCCCTGGAGCAGGCTGCCCAGAGAGGTTGTGGAGTCTCCTTCTCTGGAGCCTTTCCAGCCCTGTCTGGATGCGTTCCTGTGTGACCTGTGCTGGATTCTATGGTCCTGCTCTGGCGGGGAGGGGTGGACTTGATGATGTCCTGAGGTCCCTTCCAACCCCTAACATCTTGTGAGCCTCTGATCCTGTGAATTCAGAGCTGCTGCAGGCTTCCACACCATGAGCCACAAGCTCCTCTGGAAACTGAGAGGATAGCTGGTATACCCAGGTATCTCAGAGACACCCAGGTATATCAGGGGACTCAAGCAGTCCACATCACATTCAGCATCCTTCCAGAGCAGGCTCCCTGCCACTTTTTGGGCAGAGGGAAGGAGTTGTGGTGGTACCAGACCTATACCTGAGCTCCCTGCATGCTGAAATCCCCACCCAGAGCCCAGGGGTGGAAATGGTGGAACTGCCCAGGGGTGGAAGTCTCATTGAGTTCAGTGCATCAAATGCTGTGTGTGGCTGGATGTGTGCAAAGGAGAGCACACAGGAGGGCAGTGACATCACTGCAAATTACTCTGGCTCTTCAAAGACACTCATCATGTGTGGCACAATGCTGAGAAAGTGCTTGTGGAAACTAATTCCTTGCCATAGGTTAACTGCCAATCATACTTAAAAAAAGAAAAGAAGAGAAAAAGGCATTTTTCATTAAAAATGTTTCCCTGTCTCTTGGGGGGTGGGGTGGGGGAAAGTCATCTTATTAGAAAAGATTTGAGTCCAGAGGATTTAAATGACTTCAACTAAAGATCTAAATAAATAAACAGGAGATCTAACACTGGCACTGAAGGGAGCAGAGCTTAAAAAACCTGCACCCTGCCCAGGTGTCCCCTGAGTCTTTCCAGGTAAGGCCTTTTCAGCATGCCATGAACACATTCCACAGTGAAAGCAACATCATGTTAGGAAATAAAAGGCTAAGGTCCTCACTTTGCTTATATCTGATAGCAAGAGAAAGATGTGCCAAGGAACAGCAGATGAAGAGAGACTTTCCAGAGGCCCGCAGGGACAGGACTAGGGGCAATGGCTTCAAACTAGAGCAGAACAGAGTGAGATCGGATATGAGGAACAAGTTCTGCACCAGGAGGCTGCTGGAACACTGCAACAGGATGCCCAAGGAGGTGATTGAGGCCCTATCCCTGGAGATATTCAAGGTGAAGCTGGACAGGGCTCTGGGCAACCTGATCTAGTGGAGGATGTCCCTGCTGAGTGCAGAGGAGGTTGGACTGGATGAGCTTTGGAGGTCCCTTCCAAGCCAGACCATGCTGTGATTCTATGATTCTATGATTCTGTGATTCTAAGAGTAGGAAATGAAGGCTTTGTCATCAGCATCAGAGAGGGTACATGAGGGTAAGGATAGATGCCTGTTGCAATGCCTGGCCACCCTTATGGACCAGAAGAAGAACTACTGGGCTGATGAAGGTTACAAAAACAGGGGGACAGCTCTAAACATGGTCTGGAAATGCAGGCAGGCCAGGACTGTTAGGAATAGGGGAAGATCTGAGTAATTTACAAGTGATTTGCAGGTAGTAAAAGTGTATGCAAGACCAAACGGGTACCTCAGACACACTGCATGGAAGACAAAACACTACAGCATGTGTCATTAGTAATTACCACAGAGCACAGGCATGCTGCTCACTAGGAAATGCCACCACAGAGCCAAGAAGAAATGGATAAATTCTCCACTTGAGCTTCAAACTGGTGATGCTTCTTGCCAGGAAGGTGAAACATCTTGGGGCCTTTATACTTTAAATGCCATTTTCACAGAATCACACAATCACAGAATGTTAGAGGTTGGAAGGGACCCCCAGAGATCATCCAGTGCAAGCCCCCTGCCAGAGCAGGGTCACCCAGGGTAGTCCACACAGGAATGCATCCAAGTGGGTTTGGAAAGTCTTCAGAGAAGGAGACTCCACAACCTCTCTGGGCAGCCTGCTCCAGGACTCCAGCAGCCTCACACCAAAGTTTATCCTCATGTTGAGGTGGAACCTTCAATGTTCAAGTTTGTATCCCCTGTTCCTTGTCTTATTACTGTGCATCATCAAAGAGCTTGGCCCCTTCCACTTGACCCCCAGCCCTCAGATATTGATAGACATTGATCAGATCCCCTCTCAGCCTGCTCTTCTCCAGACTAAACAGCCCCAGGGCTCTCAGCCTCTCTTCACAGCAGAGATGCTCAAGTCCCCTAATCATCCTCATGGCTCTCTGCTGGACTCTCTAGCAGGTCTTTGTCTCTCTTGAACTGGGGAGCCCAGAACTGGACACAGCGTTCCAGGTGTGGTCTCAGCAGGGTGGAGTAGAGGGGAAGGAGAACCTCCCTAGCCCTGCTGGCCACACTTTTCTTCCTGCACCCTAGGATACCATTGGCCCATGCAGAACTTGCTGCCCACCAGCACTCCAAGATCTTTCTCCATGGAGCTGCTTTCCAGCAGGGCAGCCTCTAACCTGTCCTGGTGCCTGCTGTTACTCTTCCCCCCATGCAGGACTTGTGCTTATTGAACCTCATGAGGTGTGTCTTCACCCAGCTCTCAGCCTGTCCAGATCTCTCTGGATGGCAGCACAGCCTGGCAGGTGTCAGTTTTATATCATCAGCAGACTTGCTGAGGCTACACTCAATTCCCTCATCCAGGTCATGAATGTGTGGAAAATCTGACCTCAGTCTCCGTGAGGACTGCTGAGGTTTCCTATCTCACTTGCAAACATGATGGAGTTTTCCCAGGAATGCTTTACAATTCCATTCTAAGTGGAAAAACCTCAAGCATTCCCACCAGGTATTCCTGAAGCACCAAGATGTTAGTCAGTGCCTAGCATCTAGCACCTCAGCACAAGGAAATTCTCTCCACAGCAATGTTTTCACCCAGATGCCTCTGTTAGCAAGTTTGCCTAAACAGCAGTGCTGCTAACAGCCTGAACTGAATTCTCAGCAGGCATAGAAGGTTTCCCAATCTGCCTCTCAGCTATGCAGCAGCTCTCTGTCTTGTCACAACACGAATCCCTTTTGGGTGAAAGCTGCTGAGCTGAAGGTTCAAATCATCTTGCTAGGTCCTAATGCAATTTGTTAGAAGTTGGCCTTGGGAAACTTTCTGACACTTGCCTAACAGATGCTCTTCGCTGGATGTTCATTGAACAGTGATGTCTGAGAGGCTGAGCTCTTCACCTCCACAATCCTGATGAATTATGGCATCTCTTACACAGGCTGTGCCACAGCACTTCTCTGCAGCTCGGGTTTTACATCAGCAATCCACGGCTTGCAGCACTGCTGCACTGTGGGTAACGCTGTCCCAGGAGTGGTTTTGTGAGGTTAAGCCCACAAACACAACTCACAGCATCACAGAATGGTTTGGCTTGGAAGGGACCTCCAAAGCTCCTCCACTAGATCAGGTTGCCCAGAGCCCTGTCCAGCCTCGCCTTGATTATCTCCAGGGGTGGGGCCTCAACCACCTCCCTGGGCAACTCGTCAACAGCTTACAAATATTGCCAAGACTGAAGAAAATTTCCTTTGTTTGGATCAAATGAAATAAGGATCACAGCACACAGCCCTTTATACCAGTCCAGGCTGGGGGATTGAGAGCAGCCCTGCAGAGAAGGTCTTGGGGTGCTGGGGAGGAGAAGCTGTCAGGAGCCAGCTATGGGCATTGGCAGCACAGAAGGTCAAGGGCAGCCTGGGCTGTATCTTGTGACCAGAGATGGAGAGAGGGGATCCTGCCCCTCTGCTCTACTCTGGGGAGGCCTCACCTGCAGGGCTGTGTCCAGCTCTGGGGCCCCCAACACAAGAGAGTCATGGACCTGATGGAGAGGGTCCAGAGGAGCCTACAAAGATGGGGACAGGGTGAGGGAGCTGGGGTTGTTCAGCATGGAGAAGAGAAGACTCCAGGGAGACCTCAGAGCTGCATTTCAGTATCTGCAGGGGAGCTACAGGCAGGCTGGGGAGGGACTGTTCAGAAGGGCCTGTGGGGATAGGATGAGAGGTAGTGGTTTGAAACTGGAGCAGGGCAGAGTTAGGTTGGACCTCAGGAGGAAGTTCTGCATAAGGAGAGTGGTGAGACACTGGCACAGGCTGCCCAGGGCTGGGGGTGAGGCCCCATCCCTTGAAGCATTCAAACTCAGCCTGGATGTATCCCTGTGCACCCTGCTCTAGCTGGAGGTGTCCCTGCTGAGTGCAGGGGGTTGGACAAGATGCCCTTGGAGGGTCCCTTCCAACCTGCTGCAATCTGTGACTCTCTGTGAATCTACGAATTTCAGGCAAGGCTAAAGGAGAAGTCCCTGAGCACATAAAGGTACTCAGGAATCTGCTACAGAAATAATTCAACAGCAGATCTTTGCTAGAGGAAACCACAACACCTCTGGCAGTGGAGAGAGAGGAGACAGCTAATGCAGTCTCTGAGACGTCCAGTACTACTGCTTCCATCTCCTTCTCCCTCAAGATGCATTTTCACAGGCTGCCAAACATCATTTTTCAGCAGTCCTGGCTCACTGGAGAGGTCCCAGAAGACGGGAAGCCGGCCAACACAGTGCCCATCCACAAGAAGGGCCGGTTGGATGAGCCAGGGAATTATAGGCCTGTCAGCCTGACCTCAGTGCCAGGCAAGATTATGGAACAGGTCATCTCGAGTGCAATCACACAGCACTTACAGGATGGCCAGGGGCTCAGGCCTAGCCAGCATGGATTTAGGAAGGGCAGGTCCTGCCTGACCAACCTGATCTCCTTCTATGATCAGGTGACCCACCTGGTGGATGTGGGGAGGCCTGTGGATGTAGTCTACCTGGACCTCAGCAAGGCCTTTGACACCATTCCCCACAGCAAACTCCTGGCCAAGCTGTCAGCCCATGGCTTGGACAGCAGCACACTGCGTTGGGTTAGGAACTGGCTGGAGGGCTGAGCCCAGAGAGTGGTGGTGAATGGTGCCACATCCAGCTGGCAGCCAGGCACTAGTGGTGTGCCCCAAGGATCAGTGCTGGGCCCCATGCTCTTCAACATCTTTATTGATGATCTGTATGAGGGCATTGAGTCCATCAGCAGTAAATTTGCGGACGACACCAAGCTGGGGGCAGGAGTTGATCTGCTGGAGGGCAGAGAGGCTTTGCAGAGGGACCTCAACAGGCTGGACAGATGGGCAGAGTCCAAGGGCAGGAGATTGAACACATCCAAGTGCCGGGTTCTGCACATTGGCCACAGCAACCCCAGGCAGTGCTACAGGCTGGGGTCAGAGTGGCTGGAGAGCAGCCAGGCAGAGAGGGACCTGGGGGTACTGGTTGATGGTAGGCTGAACATGAGCCTGCAGTGTGCCCAGGCAGCCAAGAGGGCCAATGGCATCCTGGCCTGCATCAGGAACAGTGTGGCCAGCAGGAGAAGGGAGGTGATTCTCCCTTTGTATGCTGCACTGGTTAGGCCACACCTCGAGTACTGTGTCCAGTTCTGGGCCCCTCAGTTTAGGAAGGATGTTGACTTGCTGGAATGTGTCCAGAGAAGGGCAACAAGGTTGGTGAGGGGTTTGGAACACAAGCCCTATGAGGAGAGGCTGAGGGAGTTGGGGTTGCTTAGCCTGGAGAGGAGAAGACTGAGGGGTGACCTTATTACTCTCCACAACTGCCTGAAGGGAGGTTGTAGACAGGCAGAGGTTGGTCTCTTTTCCCAGGCAAGCAGCATCAGAACAAGAGGACACAGTCTCAAGCTGCACCAGGGGTGGTTTAGGCTGGATGTTAGGAAGAAGATCTATACAGAGAGAGTGATTGCCCATTGGAATGGGCTGCCTGGGGAGGTGGTGGAGTCACCTTCATTGGAGGTGCTCAGGAGGAGACTTGATGGGGTGCTTGGTGCCATGGTTTAGTTGTTTAGGTGGGTTGGATTGGTTGATGGGTTGGACGCAATGATCTTGAAGGTCTTTTCCAACCTGGTCTATTCTATTCTATTCTATTCTATTCTATTCTATTCTATTCTATTCTATTCTATTCTATTCTATCCAATCTTCAGAGAGTAATTTCATTTAGAATATTTTAATCAGCAGAAGAAAACATCTGCCCAAAGCACAGCAGGCAGCAGCAGCAAGCTCACTGGGCTCTTCCTCCAGCTCAGCAATGCTCTCACCCAGCTGCTGTGCTCTGCAGGCCTGCAGCTGCTTTTAGCACAGCTGATTTGAGCTTTGAGGGTGGCTTCTTCCAAACCATCCACAGCAAACTGCAGTCATGGCAGCAACTGAGAAGAGCTAAACTTCAGAAAACCTGAAAACAACCAAGGTATTCTTAGTTTTATCTTGACACGAATCTTGATCTGTGTGAGGAATCCAAGGATGGTGAAGGAACTCTGGATGACTCCTACAAATTTCAGCTGAAGGGATACGCTTGCTTGTCATCAGTTGGAGGAGCCTGAAACCCTTCCAGAAGCCTGAGTTTGAAATATAGCATGCTTGAAGGAGGCCCTGTACACAGGAATATCTTGACAAACTAAATCCATCTAGGGCAAGACGGATTACTCTCAAGGGCTTGGGAATCAACTCATTTTTAAGTAATGCTGAGCTGAGTATTGGAGATGACCTAGCTCAGGAAGTATCTTCAGATGGCGATGTATGAGAATGGTTCAATTTGTGCTACTTAAGACCAAATTTTATACTGTAATATGTCTGAAATATACTGTAAAGAGGACAGGTATTAGCTAGGGAGGGGTCCAGTATAACTTGGGATCAACAGAACTATAGAAACACTAAGGCTGGAAAAGACCTTCAAGAGCATCCAGTCCAACCATAACGCAGCTGCCAAGACCACTAAACCACATCCTGAAGCACCACATCTACAGCATCTAGAACATCTCCAGGGGTGGTGACTCCACTACCGCCTCCCTGGGCAGCCTGTGCCAGTCCTTCACCACTCTCTCAGGAAAGAAATTTTCCCTCATCTCCAGCCTAACCCTCCCCTGGCACCATTTCAGGCCATTTCCTCTCATCCTGATGCTGGTTACTTGGGAGAAGAGGCCAGCCCCAGCCTCACTCCAGCCTCCTTTCAGGGAGCTGTAGACAGCAGTAAGATCCTCCCTCAGCCTCCTCTTCTCCAGACTAACCGACCCCAGCTGCCTCAGCCTCTCCTTGTATGATGCCCTCCAAACCCCTCTCCAGCCTCCTTGCTCTCCTCTGGACACCCTCCAGCTCCTCAATGTCTTTCCTGTGCTGTGGTGCCCAGAACTGAACCCAGTGCTCAAGCTGTGTCCTCAACACAGAACAGGGGCACCACCACTGCCCTACTCCTGCTGGCCACTGCTTTGGTCCAGGCTGGGATGCTGGTGGCCTCCTTGGCCACCTGGGCACAGTGCTGGCTCATGTTCAGCCAACTGTCCACCAGCAATCCCCAGATCCTTTTCCACCAGGCTGTTTTCCAGCCACTCTGCCCCAAGCCTGGGAATGTTCATGGGGTGGTTGTGACCCAAGTGCAGGACCTGGCACTTGGCCTTGTTAAACCTCATCCCTTTGACCTCAGCCCATGGATTTAACCTCTCCAGATCTCCCTGCAGACCTTTGAGCACATCAAGGCTGCTGCTCAGGTTAGTGTCATCTGCAAACTTGCTGGTGGTGCCCTGGATCCCCTCATCCCAATCATTAATAAAGAGATGAAACAGAACTGGGACTACAGAACTGGTTACACCTTGTTGCCTCTGTCATTTATGGTTGCTGCCTCCTTGTAGAAGCCTGAAGTGGGTGCTCAGGATGTTTGGGGTTTGATCTGGGAAGTGTGACCACTGGAGAATGAGGTGGCTGAAAGTCCCAGAGATCAGGGACTAGATGCCAAGGACTGGGCTGACCAGCTCCTCAGGTGACAGAGACCTGCTTGAAGCCGCATCTTAAAGCTTCTGGCTCTGGCATGAGCTTCTGCCCCCAGCCAAGATGTTAAGATAACTGCAGTGAGTGAGACATAAAGCATTTGGTATCTTTTGTTTCCATCTGGCCCATGAAGTTCACCTCTCATGGTGACATCTTTTTTTTTTAAGTTCATCATTATTCCTTCCACAACAGTTGAAGAAATAAAAACTCCTTCGAGACAATGACACTGGAATGAAATAAGAGACAACGAACCAAACCCTGTGGCTGAGGTTTCAGGTGTGTGAGGAGAGCTCCAGTCCACAGCAGAATGAACTCATGGGAGATTCCTGTTTATTTTCATAGAAAATGAAATGGATGCAAATCCATTGCTGGTTACAGACTGGATCTCAGTGGCAGTTTGTCCCAGGGGCATTGAAAAGTGTTTTAAATCGTTCATCAGTTAATTATTCAGCACAGGAGAACACGTTCACTATCAGAGAAAACGACTGCAATAATTTATGCTGAGGGGGTAGCTCCAGGTCTGCTCTGAAGGAGGGGAAGACTCTGTACCTGCACATCTCTAACCAGAATGCAGTACACATCTACTACAGCTGGTCACAGAGGTAGGGGCTGAAAGGAACCTCCAGAAATCATCCAGCCCAACCCCCTGCCAGAGCAGGGTCACCCAGGGCAGATCACACAGGAACGCAGCCAGGTGGGTCTGGAAAGTCTCCATAGGAGGAGACTCCTCAACCTCTCTGGACAGCCGGCCTCCAGCAGCCTCACACTGACAAAGTTTCCCCTTCTCTTCCCTCCTGTGGTACCTCCTCTGCTCCAGGTTGCCCCCAGTGCCCCTTGTGCTGCCCTTGGACATCCCTGAGCAGAGCCTGGCTCCATCCTCCCCACACTGCCCTGCACAGCTTTATCCCCAGCAATGAGGGCAGCCCTCAGCCTCCTCTGCTCCAAGCCCCAGAGCTCCCTCAGCCTGGCCTCACAGGGAGATGCTCCACAGCAGCTCTGGGGCTCTGTGCTGGACTCTCTGCAGCAGTTCCCTGAGGTCCTTCTTGAGGGGCCTGGAACTGGACACAATATTCCAGATGTGGCCTCAGCAGGGCAGAGTAGAGGGGGAGGAGAACCTCTCTTGACCTACTAGCCAGGATGTGAGCCTGTGCTCACATCACTCCATGTTTTGTCCAAATGCTGCCAAAGCACTCAGGCTGTGGCTCCCACTGCGGCAGGGGAGCAGGAGCAGCCAGCTGGGAGGTGAATGGGATTGCCATAGCTGGCCGTGAAACACCAGCAGGGACACATAGGTGTGCAGAGCCAGGCCCTCACTCAGGGCAGTTTGCACGGCCTGAACTCGTCCCCGTGGCCACGGCATGAACCTTTGGGGCTTGGCACACTGCCACAGGCCTCATGGTGGGGCTGGAAGGCAAAGCTGTGCTGTTTTCATAGAATCATAGAATCAGTCAGGGTTGGAAGGGACCACAAGGATCATCTAGTTCCAACCCCCTGCCATGGGCAGGGACACCCCACACTAGATCAGGCTGCCCAGAGCCTCATCCAGCCTGGGCTTAAACACCTCCAGGGACGGGGCCTCAACCACCTCCCTGGATAACCCATTCCAGGGCTTCACCACTCCCATGGTGAAGAACTTCTTACTCACATCTAGCTTGAATCTCCCCATTTCCAGCTTCATTCCGTTCCCCCTAGTCCTATCACTACCTGATAGCCTGAGAAGTCCCTCCCCAGCCTTCCTGTAGGCCCCCTTCAGATACTGGAAGGCCACAATGAGGTCACCTTGGAGCCTTCTCTTCTCCAGCCTGAACAGCCCCAACTCCTTCAGTCTGTCCTCACAGGAGAGGTGCTCCAGCCCTCTGCTCATCCTCGTGGCCCTTCTCTGGACACGCTCCAGCACGTCCACATCCCTCCTGTAATAGGGGCTCCAGAACTGGACGCAGTACTCCAGGTGGGGTCTCACCAGAGCTGAGTAGAGGGGGAGAAGCACCTCCCTTGACCTGCTGGTCACACTTCTCTTGATGCAGCCCAGGATCTGATTTGCTTTCCGGGCTGCAAGTGCACATTGAGAGCTCATGTTGAGCTTCTCGTCCACCAGCACCAGGCTCTCCCTCTCCACTTGTGGATACAAACGCTGTCCTGCTTCCCCAGAACACGCTCTAGGTGCAACAACCGCCCCCTACAAACAGAACACGGTGTTGTACAGGACAAGTATTGATTAAAACAAAGAGGGCTTTTAAACACCATTAATTCTTACCAATTCCAGCCGTTATTGATTCTGCATCAATGTCATTAGCCTTTTTCTTTGCCACTTCAGCTAGTGCCAATTCGCCCTTATCTAGCGCAAGGTAATGGATGTCCTTTGGAAATAAAAAGAGGGGAAAAAGGGGGGAAAGATTAATCTAAAATGAATCTCACAGGAGTAACAAAGGGGATTTGGACAGAAAGAGGTTCTTTTATTATTTAGATCACAAACACAGATGGAACTGATGAACCTGCCATTACATTTTAATTCCCTCCCAATGCAAATTTATTATCTTGCTCGTGCTGTTGAATGCAGCAGCGAATGAACACTGACCCATCCTGCACTGATAAAAGCCAGGCTATTGACTCAGTGCTGGAAAGAACCCAGGCCCTCTGCTTTTCAGGTAACTTCTCTGCCTGCAGCATGAATTGAAAGAGGGTTGGTAGGAGGTGGCTCTGGGTAAGCCTCGTCTGAAGAACTGGCACTCTCCTGGTTGACAGTCCCTACTTGAAGTGCGTTAAGGTTCCTTCTTAGCACCTGAGTTTTGGGGTAAAGCTCCTTTGGGACCACTTTTTGTTTGGAGGTTGTCATGTTACACTTACTGAGTAAAGTGATGGAGGTCCTTATTGTGCTGAAATTGGAGGCAGGCAGAGCAATGACGGTTTTCCCACCCACACGGGTGACATGGCTCCTGAGCCACTCTTAGACCACAGAGGGCTTTCCAGAGATGATGTTGCCTTGTGTGCAGAGCTGCCAGTACTCCAGATCTGGTCGTTGAGCAGCAGAAGGCTGCACCAGGGACATGCCATTACATGCTGAATTGCATGGCTCTCTGTTAGGTGTTAACCTTTGAGGTGAAAACCACCTCTACTGCATACAGCACAATTTGTGGGAGAATCTCTTCCTGCTGACAAATTACAGCCTCACTTGGTTTTGGCCCCTGAAGTAAAGTTTCATCCTTGACCATTAACTAAGAGACAATTAACCCTGTTCTCTTCTGGTGTTGTGGCCACAGGCTGCTGTGTGCAGGAACTTAGACATATGAGGTGAGGGTAAGCCAAGGACAGCTGGCACAGGCTCTTCTTCCCACTTCTTTGCTGAAGATGCCATTTGGCATCCAAAGATTTAACTCATTCCTGGATGCTGTTCTGCTCTCCAGCTGAATGCAGGAATTCAATGGGGAAAGGAGCATTTGCTGGCAACATAGCCCTCTGCAGACCACCACCCTGCATTCTCACTAATGCAGGAGATTTTACTGTCCCAGAGTGGTAGGGGTGGGAAGAGACCTCTGGAGATCAACCAGTCCAACCGCCCTGCTAGAGCAGGGTCATGCAGAAGAGAATGCACAGAACAGCATCTGTGTGGGTTTTGAATGACTCCACAGAGAGAGACCTCTCTGGGCAGCCTGCTCCAGGGCTCTGCCACCCTCACAGTAATGAAGTTCCTCTTCATGTTTAGATGGAACTTCCTGTGCTCAACTTTGTGCCCATTGCCTCTTGTCCTGTCACTAGGCACCACTGAGAAAAGCCTGGCCCCATCCTCCTGAGTGTTTACAAGTGGTGCTGAGATCCTCACTCTTCTCCAGGCTAAAAAGCCCCAAGTCCCTCAGCCTTTCTTCATAGATTAGAATCACAGAATGGTTTGGGTTGGAAGGCATCTCAAAGAACATCTGGTTCCACCCCCTGCCATGGGCAGGGACACCTTCCATGAGCCCAGGATGCTCAAGGCCTCATCCAGGCTGGCCTTGAACACCTCCAGGGAGGGGACATCCACAGCCTCCCTGGGCAACCTGTGCCAGTGTTTCGTCACCTTCACTGTCAAGAATTTGTTCCTCATCTCCAGTCTCAATCTCCCCTCTTCCAGCTCAAAGCCATTGTCCCTTGTCCAGTCACTTCCAGCCCTTGTCAAAAGTCCCTCCCCAGCTCTCCTGTAGCCCCTTCAGGTACTGGAAGGGGGCTACTCTCTTTGTAAGGAAGCTGTTCCAGTCCTCTACTCATCTTATTTATTTCAGAGACCAGCATTTACTTTTTCAGTGGAATCTGCCCTCAAGTTTGAGTTTACTGCCACCTTCATCAATAGGACAGAAAGTCCTAAGCAACAAGTGACCTGACTCTAGAAAGAGGAACTAGATGAACAAAAGGGAGAGTAACAGCATCAGGAAATGCAGATGCTGTTTCCCCCCTTCCCAGTTCCTTTTAATAGCAGCAATTAAAAGCAAAAAAGCAGCAACGAGAGAATGTGAGGGAAGCAGCCTGATCCCATGGGACAAGCTGGTGCTGCCTTGCAGGATCCCAGCTGTCTGCAGGACATTTTCTACTGAGACACAAGGTGTGACTGAAAAATGTGCAAGTGTCCCGGAGCAAGGCAACCAGCTCCAAACTCCTGGTGAACTCTGCGCTTCCTCGCCGTGCAGATCTCACAGGGCTGTCAGCAGCAAGGGGCCTGAGCAGCCAGCTCTGAGACCTGTGAAGATTCAGCAGCAGATATTGTCAGCTTATTTAGACAACAATAGAAAACCCAAGGTCCCTGAAACAAGTCTGAACGCACACAGATTTGAGCGGATAGGCAGATTGTGCTCGCTGACTTAAAACCCATCCTGGCTGTGCTCAGTGGCTGCCTTTGTGCAGTTTAAGCTCAGGTTTGTACTCTTCACTCAATGCTCAGCAATAAACCTGGGGAGGGGATAGAAGTAAGTCCAGAAACTCATAGAATCACAGAATTGCCAGGGTTGGAAGGGACCTCAACCCCCTGCCATGGGCAGGGACACCTCACACTACATCAGGTTGCTCACAGCCACATCCAGCCTGGCCTTGAAAACCTTCCACCACCTCCCTGGGCAACCTGTGCCAGAGCCTCACCACCCTCATGGGGAAGAACTTCTTCCTGACATCTAACCCGAATCTACCCACTTATAGTTTTGCTCCATTTCCCCCAGTCCTATCACTACCTGACACCTTCCCCAGCCCCCTTCAGATCCTGGAAGACCAAAGCTCCCTCAGCTAAGGGGTTGTGCATGCTGCCTCTGTCCAAACAGCTGCGGCTCTGAGATCTTGCTTCTGCCCCTGCTGTCTGTTTTGAGGGAAGAAATGTAAAGGTGCTCTGTATCCATCACTATCTAATAAGGGTCTTGGAAGAAAGCAAGATAGAGCAGTCAGCTGGGAAGTGGCCTTCAAGCTGCTGTTATGGAGCATTTAAGGAAGAGAAGCAGCTCTGGTCTCTGTCTCTAAACGAGATTCAGGGAAAGCAAAGATGACAGAGCTAGAACCTCTTAATTAAGACGATTTCAGGTGATGAGATCTAGGTGCTCAGCAAAACTGGATTTGGGGTAAGAATTTGGAACTGAGTAGAATAAAACTAGAAAACAACTAAGAGAGGAAGAAGGAACACCTGATTACAGGGTGCCTTCCAGAAGGACAGAAAGAAACAATTGAATGAGCTGAATATTCATGCCAGGGTATTTTTTTCCACACCATTACCTAAGAAGAGTTCAGCAGCCCAGAGATCACAGCCCCCTCCAAACCCACGGTGACAATAAAAACAATCCCCAGCTGCCTATCAGAAGTTTGCTGAAAGGACTGCATTTTATCATTGAACAGTTTGATTACTTTTTGCCTACTTCCTTTCCCCCCTGCCCCCCCCCCCCCCCCCCTTTGTGACTCACAGAGCCGGCCCTCGGTGAGCAGGAGTCCTTTGGAGCACTGATGTGCATTTGTCTATGGGATATTTCTGGGCAGAATTCCAACCTTTCCTTCCACAGACGCCCTTTCCTCATCAGTGTCTCTCCTAAGATCTGACAGTTTGATTAAAGTGCCTTTTCCTTGCATGCTTTCCCTACCTTTGGTAGGTGGATGTGCCTTTTGAATTCTCAGCAGCTGAGAGCCCGAGTGCACTACAAAAGGCTTTCAGGCTAACAACCCTTCTGCTGCTTGATCTTTTCTGCCACAGATTGGATCAGCTGCTGCCCAATCAAAGCAGCTGTTGTTCATGCCAGGATGGCTTGTGCAGGTTGATCTCTTTGTTGAACTTTGTAGGAGATGGCAATAATTGCCAGGCTGAGCTGTGTGGTGAGGGGAGAGCTCGGGGCGCGGCACTGCAGCGGGCGGGCGTCTCGCTATGGCATCATCCCGGTGAGGCCAGAGCTGCAGGGACAGCTTTTAAGCCACCTTTTTTTTTTCCCCCCTTTCATTTTTTCCCCTTCTTTTTCATTTCTATAAAAGAAATTAGCCCTCAGACAGCATTCCCTCAAGCTGCTTTGCAATCTCAAAACAAACAGCAGGAACACTGCCGAACCCTGTTTGCTGGAAGGGATGCTCAGGATGAATTCCAGAATCACCCAGAATCACAGAATGGTCTGGTTTGCAAGGGACCTCCAAAGGTCATCCAGTCCAAACCCCCTCTGCCCAGAGCCCTGTCCAGCCTCATCTTGAATATCTCCAGGGATGGGTCCACAACCACTTCCCTGGACAACCTGTTCCAGTGTTCCACCATCCTCGTGGTAAAGAACTTCTTCCTGATACCCAATCTCAGTCTGATCTTCTCTGGTTTGAAGACATTGTCCCTTGTCCTGTCCCTGCAGGCATTTGCAAACAGTCCCTCTACAGCCTTCTTGTAGCTCCCTTCAGGTATTGGCAGGTGAGGTCTCCCTGGAGTCTCCTCTTCTCCAGGCTGAACAACCCCAGCTCCCTCAGCCTCTCCTTGTAGCAGAGCTGCTCTAACCCCTTGATCACTGTCACGGCCTCCTCTGGTCCTGCTCCATCAGGTCCAGGTCTTTCCTGTATTGAGGGCCCCAGACACAGGACATGTTCTTAGAAGTCTCAGAAGGTAGCTTTTTAATGTTGAGATGCTCCTCAGCCTCTCTTAGACCTGTTCCTCTCCAGCTTTTCCTTTTTGGTTGTTGTTCCTTCTCTGTTCCCCTTTAATAAATGAAGTTTTCCTTTCTCATTTTGCTTACATCATCAGATGTCTCTCTTCAGTCTCCTCTTTCTTCCTAAAATCCCACTAAATTAACTGGGAATCAGGTGGTGGGACCCTTTGAACCAGCTGAGGTTTTATCACTGGATTTGGTTGCTCTGTGAAACAACAGCCCCAAGAACTGCCCCAGACAGCAGCCACTCAGACTGCACCCGATTATAAATGCTTTAAACACAGGGCAAGTCAGGTTGTGTGCTGCTCCTTGCATCCTGACCTACAGAAACAGCATCTACAGAGCACCCAGTGCAACAGCAGAAGGGAAGGATGCCCAAGGTTTGCTGGCAATGCTTTTGTTGTGCTCACACCTGGAAGGACTGCAGGCATTCAGTGAGCAGGGAATTCTCACTCAGTGCTCAGTGCAGTGAAGTCCACTGCCCTAGAAATGACCACAGCACAAATGGACACTTCCTGTGACCTGTGCACCTTTAGACTTCTGGAGTCCTGTCCTTAGCAGTCTGGTAGCAGTGGCACTGTTAGCTGATCACAGAATGGTAGGGGTTGGAAGGGGCCCCCAGAGATCACCCAGTCCAATCCCCCTGCCAGAGCAGGGTCACCCAGGACAGGGCACACAGGAAAGTTTGTAAAGTTTGTGCATTAGCACCTGGCTCAGGAGACAAGTCAGCAAAAGGACATTTCCCCAGAGGAGGGAGTGAGTTTGTGGAATTGTTTGGGCTGGAGAAGCCCTCTGAGATCATCCAATCCAACCATCAACCCAGCACCACCTTGGCCACTAAACCACTTGTTCCAAGTGCCACAGCCAGAGGTTTCTTGAACACTTCCAGAGATGGGGACTCCACCACCTCCCTGGGCAGCCTGTGCCAGTGAGGATGCTCAGAGCTGCACTTTGCTCTTGAGAAGCAAATGCACTGCCTTGCTATTGAGAGCAGAGCTTGCTTTGTAGGCAAACACATTTGCACCTTGGGGGAAAAAACTCCACATTTATATTCTTTTAATGGAATTATCAGATGGAAAGGTCCAAAGCCATGGTGGTCTCAGGGTGAAGGTTTGACTCGATGATCTTAGAGGTCTTTTCTAGCCCAAACAATGTCCCAAAGTGCCACCTCCAGGGATGGTGACTCTACCACCAGCCTGGGCGTCCTCTTCCAATCCCTGACCACTCCTGCAGCAAAGAAGTTTTCCTAATCTCCAACCTAACCCTCCCCTGGCACCATTTCAGGCCATTTCCTCTCGTTCTATCACCTGATATTAGGGAGAAGAGGGCAACCCCCACCTGGCTCCAGCCTCCTCTCAGGGTGGTGTAGAGAGCAATGAGGTCTCCCCTCAACCTCCTCTTCACCAGAGTAAACACTCCCAGCTCCCTCAGCTGCTCCCCCCAGCCCTGTTTTCCAGACAGCTTCCTTGTTTTTTCTGGACCTCCTCCAGCCCCTCAATGTCCTTCTTGGAGTGAGGGCACCAAACTGAACCCAGCACCCAAGGTGTGGCCACAGCAGAGGATTCAGAGAGGTGGTTGTATGTGCTGCTTGTTGCAGCATTTAGGGAAAATCCTGATCTCAATCTCAAATGTAATGCAGACAGAATGAGGACAATACAGAACTGGATTTGATCTCACAGGAATGAAAGCCAGGAGGAATTATGTGGAATTATCTTTATGTTTAAAAGCGTTGGTGAGGTGGGAAATGGAGAGTGTTAAGAGAGGAAAGGGAAAACAAAGAGCAGGGAAAGACAGAGCTAATTTCTCTGTGAACAGTGAAACTGCTCTTGAAGAAAGCTGGAGAATCTCTCTGTTGAGAAGGGGACATGTAAGCACATGTGGAGCCAGGTACTGACAGTCCCTCCCTCCTGTCGGCAGCCTTGCATCCATCTCTAGGCCAGAGAGTGGTGTTCTCTGCCCTGGGACAGAGGATGCTCCCTCAGTCCTGCTGTGAGGATGGAAAGAAAAAGAAATGCTCTCAGCCATAGGGTTCCTGTGATGCCAGCCCAAAGGCTGGGCCATTTGTTCTGCCAGAAGGGCTGAAATGACCCGGGGAGAACTTCCCATCTGCAGGACAATCCCTGGCAGAAAGCTGCCACCTGCCGCAGCCACCTTACAGCCCGAACCTCAGCGGCGGCTGCAGCATCGCTTCGCTGTACCGTGTGTGCTGCGGCAGCCCCGCTCAGGAAGAGGAGAGGAGGAAAAGAGATGAGCTAAACTGAGGAGAGACTGAGAAGAGTAAACATAAAACACGTAATGAATTTCCTAAAAGTCTGACATTTCCATCACATTCCTTTGATGCACACTTGGAAAAGTTTATCGCAGCATTCACATCTCTCTAATGAGATGGAACAAGGCAGATGATTAGAGCCGTGGAAAAAACATCAAAGGCCTCACACAACTTTTTATATAATTAGGAGGGAATTTTCATAACCCATAAAAGCAGGATTTTAATTGTGTCATTTAACATACAATTTAAATATCAAGATGGAACTAGCAGGGCAAGTGACTTAATGGGATAAATGATATTAACATCCAGTGTCAAAGCTTAATTTAAACAACAGAATGTCTTCATTATGCAAAAGAGCCAAGCCAAGGAATCCTTCAAAGGGCTTTTTTTCCTTCTTCTTCTTCTTCTTCTTTTTTTTTTAACAACCAGCCCCTTTCCTATTGTTTCTTTGAAAACAATGAAATCAGCTGTGGAGCAGCAACATGCTGAGAGAGACTAGGGAAGCAGGATTGCCTTTGTCCACCTGACCTCCCTGTGACATTGTGGTGCAAGATCTTATAAAACAAGAGCCTCCCGCAGAGCTCACACAGAGGACCTTTTAAGAGCTGGTTAATTTTACTTTTGTGGCTAATTAAATGGGAGGGGGCAGAGAGTGCAGGGAATGCAAAAACCCTGGTGTTGATGCTTTGTTGTTTTAAAAGTACCTGCAGAAGCGTTCATAATTTGTCACTTTGCACAAAGCCCCAAGAGACAAACTCGGAGCATTCAGGATCCCCAGGACGCGGCCAGCTCTTGTGGCCGGCACTCAGCAGTTGCACTTCTTAAAGGAAGGGATTAGAAAGGTATAAGCTTATTAAGAGTGAAAGATGACATTCACTCACATCAGGGCAGAGGAGGAAGGGGAAAGTTCAAAAACTCACACAGTAATTCCTGGAAAATAAAGAGCAGCCTTTAGGCCATGACTCTAAAGACACTCGGTTCCTGCTGAGGAGTTTTGGGATGGCAAAGGGCAAAGCAGGTAGAACAGTTCTGCCTGCAGCATGTGTCTGAGGCTGCAAAAGACAGGGATCCCTTTTAATGTGCACAAAAGCTGGCAGCCAACATCCTGGCAGCAGCCTCTGCCTTCAGCAAGGACTCACCATGAACAGGTCCCGAGCACCTATGTCCACAGCCAGCAGAAAAGCTTTTCAAACCTCTGGTACCTGCAAGAAACAGGAAACATGTCACCTGCTGAGCACAGCCCCTGGCAGCTGCACCAGGGATTGGCAGTGGGCAGATGAAGCCCTTCAACTCTCATCCAAAGTGATGCTAAAGCTCTACAGGGGAAGGGTTATCTTCACAGGGTTAGCTTTACAGGAGAGAGGGTTCTCAGTCATTGGAATGGTCTGCCCAGGGCAGTGCTGCAGTCACCATCCCTGGGGGTGTTCCAGCAGCCTGTGGAGCTGGTGCTTAGGGACGTGGTTTGGTGGTGACCCTGCAGTGCTGGGTGGAGGGTTGGACTGGAGATCTTTGATGTTTTCTGTGATTCTGTGAAGCTTGGTAGGCCCCTACTCAGACTGCAGACCTTTGAGCTGGAACAGTGACAACCCTCAACTTTATTGTTTAAAACTTCAGCAAGTGTCACCTTCAGTTCTGAGTCCCATCAGATCTAGCTGCACCTGGAGGGAGCTGAAGTGAAGGGCATCAGCCACAACACAGATGAAAGCCAGCCTCAATAAATTATTGGCAGGAACCACAAAAGCCCCTACAGAAAAGACTAATCCCAAATCTCACCAGACTTCAGATTCCTTGTAGAAGTTTGCATTGAGTTTTGTCTTCACAGACCCCTCAGTACAGCTCTCTGAAGGTGACAACCCAGGTCAGTCATGCTAAGCAGTCATGAATCCCCATGGGCTGGAGCTGACACAGGATGACACTGCTTTGCCTCTTCACTGCCTCAGCCCAGAATCAGCACAGACTCCTGAGAGTTTTCTGAGGACCAGAGAATCACAGAATGGTTTGGACTGGAAAAGCCCTTCAAGCTCATCCAGTCCAACCATTCCCTAACTCTGCCAGGGCTGGGGCTGAACTGTGGCCCTCAGCACCGCATCTCTGCCTCTTTCAAACACCTCCAGGGATGGGCACTCAACCACCTCCCTGGGCAGCCTGTGCCAGGCTTTGAGAACCCTTTCAGGGAAGAAGTTTCGAATCTGTGTCAATGAGGTAAAACAAGGGGGAAAAGAGCAACAGTCCCAAAAAAAACTTCTTCTCAGTGTGCTCTAGAAGGTGTCACCTGAGTATAGAATCACAGGATCCATCGGTTTGGAAGGGACATTTTCTTGTACTGCACATTTAAAGCTGTTTAAAGATACCTACAAAGATGGACTTGGTGATTATCTTTAGAGGGGCAAAATGACAAAATATGGAGACACCTTATGGCTCTCTCCAACTCCCTGAAAGGAGGTTGGAGCCAGGTGGGGGTTGGTCTCTTCACATAGGAACAAGTGGCAGGAGGAGGGGAAATGGCCTCCAGTTGCCCCATGGGAGGTTTAGGTTGGAGAAGAGAAGAAACTTTCTGACTGAAAGATTCTCAAAGCCTGGCACAGGCTGCCCAGGGAGGTGGCTGAATGCCCATCCCTGGAAGTGTTTCAAGGCGGCAGAGATGTGGTGCTGAGGGCCATGGTTTAGCCCCAGCCTTGGTAGAGCCAGACAGTGGTTGGACTGGAGGACCTTGAAGGGCTTTTCCAACTGAAGTGATGCTATGTTTCTCTGAAGATAGCCTTGGTTTATTTCAGTTGCCAAGTAAAAGCTGGGTTCCATACAGGATGATTTCTGCATTGTTTCCCTTACTGATAACCTTTCCCCATTTTCACTAATTTCAACACAGGATCAGTTGTAGATGCATGAAATTTGGGAGCAAAGTAGATGACTTCTCTGCCCCAAAGAGCAACAAGCAGCACTGTGGTTTGTTACTGTTAGAAATCAATACTCTGTGTTTGCCAGTGGATGCTGTCACACAGCACCCTATGGGTGCCAGGGCTTAGACAGCTCTGTACCTTGAGAGTACCTTAGGAAGCAGTGGTCAGGCTGCAGCCCTTCCTCAGGCCAGTGTGAACAAGAAGAACCATAGAAATCCTCCTTCCCTGTGTGGGTGAAGGAGACCCAGTACTCTACTGGGATTCCTGTTTCTGACCCCAGCCTAAATGCTTTATGCCCCCTCCTGCTACAGCCTTGCTGCTCTCTTCTCTTCTACCTCACACTTGGAATGATTCAGCAGACTGTGAGGGAGAGCCGTGGAGGACTCTTCCTCAAGCAATCACATCAGTGACAGAGAGGCATCACAGGTCAGCTTCAGCAGGAAGGGAAATGCACTCTGTGGGTGAGGTTCCTAAGAGCTGGAGCGGGGAGTCCTCTCCTCCCCACAGCTCATCTCGCTGCAGTGTCTTCCAAGCACTCATTTGCAGCCCTCCTGGCAGAAGCAGTTTAAGGAGGTTAACCTCCTGGTCACTGGGGAGCAGGCAGAGCACCACTGCTTTGTCATGCACAGCTGGCTGAAGCTTTTCCACAGGCTTTCCATCAAAGGTTTTCCACCAAAATATCTCAGGCTGTGATGCTGATTCTGAAGCGGGGCTTTAATTAAGACCAGTAGGTAGATGTTAAAATAGGTGTCTCTGGAATAGCTATCACTGATCACTCCTCAATTCCACATTAAAAATACTTTCTTAGTATGTTAAGAGGAGAGACTGGAAACCAACCAGCACCCAAAGTGCTAACTCTGCAGATGATTTGAGTGACATTTGCTTTAGCCAAGGCACAACCGCCTGCCACAGGAAAATGTGAAGTGACATTTTTGTGTGACTGACCTGCAGAACAGAACCCTGGCCTCAAAGCTGTCATTTCTTTGCTGTTTCACAAAGATTGCAATTTTATTTTATCCCCCCACCTAATGAACTTTCATACTTCAGTGTCATTATGGCCCCTGTTCATAAAACTGTGAAGTTAGCTCATTAGTTTCAGATCTGGGGGGGGGGGGTGCAAAAAGGAGGATGAAAAAGGATTCTCCAAGAAATGCTCTTCACATACCAAGGGAGGTGGAAATAATCACAGCTAGGTCATTGGGATTTCTGTAAAAGAAGGGGGAGGTTTCAAACAAGAGTGACAAGTCTGCATTACTCAGGCAAGCAGATCAAATCAGTCAAGAATGCCCAGGTTTGTTCAAAGCAGCTCTGCCTTGTGAGACTCTTTGGTGTGGAAGTTGTGTTGCTTTTGTTCTACAAGAACAATTAGAGAGGGCTCTGTACAGCATGAGGCCAGGCTCAAGCTAACAATGTCTGTTTTAGCAGCGTGATTTGTGGTGGGAAGACCTCCTGCTACTGCTAGCAGACTCCACTCACAGCTCATCGGCTACACACAATCCAAACACCGCCACAAACCACCCAAAAACCCGAAGCCAAACACCCTCCCTTCTATTTTGCTACCATTACAAGGTGCAATATTTGCTTTCTAAAATAGCATCTAGGGGGTACTGCCCTTGAAGGTCTTCCCACTCCTCCTTGACTTTGTCACTCCCTGTTTGCTTCACACTGACTCCAGCAATCAAGCCTTAATGTGGCTCTTGGAAAGGAGAGATAAGGAAATCTGCCTGTAAACCATGAAGTTCATCCACTTGTTTGGTCCAAGTGACAGCCAACAGAAATATGACCTTCAGGATTAAAAAGTCCTAAACTGCAATAAACTCTAGAGGACAGACAGGAAAAAGAATTTCCCTGCAAGCTCTTCAGCATCCACAATGGCAAGTTCAGATTCTCCTGGGATAAAAGAAGCCTGTTCCTACATGCAGCTGTCCTAGGTATCCTACAAGCGCTGCAGAAGATGGTTCTTGGCACTGCTGCTGTATGGACACGGAAACAACGGGGAAACGTCAGTGACATGACAAAGGTCATGCAGGTCAGAAGTGGGCAAGGGAGAGAAGAATCCAGCCTTGCCTTCCGTGGTGGAGAGGCAGACCTGCTGCCTGCGTCCCTTTTGAGAATGTGACCCAACTACCAAGATGCCAGGAAAGCATTTTAACTCCAGCACTGTTAGCTCCAGTGAGGCTGCTCTGAATGCTGGGGCCAGCTCTGGGTCCCCACTTCAAGACGGACAGGGAACTACTGGAGAGAGTCCAACAGAGAGCTACAAAGATGACTGGGGGACTAGAACATCTCTGCTATGAAGAAAGACTGAGCCCTGGGGCTGTTTAGTCTGGAGAGGAGAAGGCTGAGAGGGGATCTGATCAATGTCTACCATGATCTCAAAGGCCTTTTTCATCCTGGTTAATTCCTATTCTATTCTATTCTATTCTATTCTATTCTATTCTATTCTATTCTATTCTATTCTATTCTATTCTATTCTATTCTATTCTATTCTATTCTATTCTATTCTATTCCATTCCATTCCATTCCATTCCATTCTATATCTAAGGGGTGGGTGTCGGGATTAAGGTGGTGCCCAGTGACAGGACAAGGCACAAGAGGTACAAGCTGGAACCCAGGAGGTTCTACCTCAACATGAGGAGAAGCTTCTTCGGTGTGAGGCTGCTGGAGGCCTGGAGGAGGCTGCCCAGAGAG
Source organism: Picus viridis (assembly GCA_033816785.1). NCBI lineage: Eukaryota > Metazoa > Chordata > Aves > Piciformes > Picidae > Picus > Picus viridis. The sequence continues at coordinate 40,533,113 of CM066576.1, forward strand.
GTTGTGGAGTCTCCTTCTCTGGGGACTTTCAAAATCCTTCTGGATGTGTTCTGTGTGACTGGCCCTGGGTGACCCTGCTCTGGCAGTGGGGTTGGACTGGATGATCTCTGGAGGTCCCTTCCAGCCCCTAACATTCTGTGATTCTATTCTTTCCACTGGCATAAAGAAAAAGAATTAAGTGCCCAGAGTTTGCTCCTGCTGGATGTTCAGAAGTAAGGTGATTATAAGCAGTCTGCAGAGAAGGAAGGGACAAGAAGTGTCCTCAGTTTTCAGGAGAGGCTCTACACATCTAGCAAAGGGCTGAATTTTGTCACCTGTATTCCACACCACCTCAACTGCAGGTAGCCACTTAAAGCTAGACAGATGTTTATCAGGCTGAAAACGGTCAGCTGGAAAACACTTGCAGTATTTACCCACCAGATTTACAGTGTCTCATCAGAAGTCCAGGAACCAGAAAAAAAAAAGAAAAAAAAATTCATGTAGAGGGAGGAGGAGGAGGAGGTGGGAAGGGAAGGAGCTCATGCAAGGAGAGAGAAATCAAGAGAGAAATCCAGAGCAGGAAAGACAGGAACATTTCTTTAGGGACCAGTTACAACCAACAAGCCTTCTTAGACATGCCCATCAACCATGTAAGCATATTCCTTGTGCTGGGCTGATAAAAGGGGGGGGTTTTGGGGGTTGCAGCAGATTCTTTTTTCTCTGCCCCCCCTTCTCTTCAATAAGGGCACACAACATTTAGAGAACAATCCGCGGGGGAAGAGCTGCGGCACAAACAACGTTTCTAAGGCAATCGTTTTAATGAAAGGCATTTCCAGGTCCTCCTCATCTCCCAGGCCAATCAAGGGTGGTATGCATTCCAAAAAGTTGAATGTGAAATATGCACTGAGCAAAGAGAATAGGGTGGTGGTGGTGGTGATGGGAAAATAATGAATATTGCAAGCATTTCCATGTCATCCGACCCGAGTGAAATGAAGTTTTAATTGTTCGGTATTCCGTGATGCATATGCAGATTTCAAAGTGTATTCAGCATATCAGTCAAGTGTTTACTTACATCAGGCAATTGTATTTCAGCAGACAAAAAAAAAAACCAAACAACAACCCAGATGAGGGGAATGTGTTCAATCAGCAGGCTGCAGCTCCTCCACGTTTTACTGCGGGGTTTACAGGATTCGCTTCTAATTCAGTTATTTCATTTAATATTTCAATTTAATAGCTCATTCTTTCAGCCTGATTTCTAGGCAGCTTGCCCATTCCTTAAGCACAATCATCATCATCATTCATAAAAGAAGCTCTTCCCCACAAGTTCTCGTATCAGCAACGTTTGGAGCAGAAACGGTGCTTTTCCAGGCCTTTTTCAGGCCTTTTCTTTCTTTCCCCGCCTCCCCCTCCCCCAACGTTGCTATTACCTGAAATATTTTCCTTTTTAAATTAGGCAAAATTAAAATCAAGAACAGCATCTGCAAACTGACTCTGCACCCTGCTCCAGTGGAATTCTGAGCCAGAATAATTGGAGGTTTCAGGATCACAGGATGTATCTGGTTGGCAGAGCCCCCCAAGCTCATCCAGGCCTGCCCTCCACCCAGCACTGCAAGGTCACCACCAAACCATGTCCCTAAGCAGCAGCTCCACAGGCTGTTGGAATACCCCCCAGGGATGGTGACTGCAGCACTGCCCTGGGCAGACCATTCCAACGTGTGAGAACCCTTCCAGTGCAGGAATATTTCCTGAGATCCAGCCCGAGCCTCCCCTGGAGCAGCTTGGAACCATTGCCTCTGCTCCTGTCTCAAGGAGCAGAGGCTGCCCCCTCCTCACTCCAACCTCCCTTCAGGTACTGTCAGGTGAAAGGATGTGTAAACTTGGTGGCTAGGTTGCTAAGTGTTTGATTTAATTGTGGCCAGGTTGGTTTCCAACCAGCTGTTGAAGGTAGCACCACTGGGTTAGGCATGCAGCTGGATTTCAGAAGACATATCCAGAGCACATGAAACCCCCACCCCCACCCCCTCCTCCTGCAGCTTGATCCAGGGCTTGAGGTCTTGTGTATCTCCCATGAATAATATTGAGGTGTAATGAAGTCAGGTGCAGATAGTGCAACCTCAGTGCATCCTTCAAGTGACAGCCCTGAAATTCTATCTACCTGCAAGGAAAGATTTGAAAGTAAACATTCAGGAGGTAACCTTTCCTACAATAAAAGGCAACACTGGGCAAAGATACACCCTGCATTTAAGAGAAAATGCTGAAATCCTGGCATTTTACTTGGAGTTCCTGGAGAGGAATAAATACATCAAGATCAGAGGGCTGGAGTGCCACTGATATACAGGCTGTGGGAGCTGGGGCTCTTCAGCCTGGAGAAGAGAAGGCTCCAAGAGGGACCTCAGAGCAGCCTGCCAGTACCTGAAGGGGCTACAGAAAGGACTGCAGAGGGACTGTTCTCAAAGGCCTGCAGGGACAGGATCAGGGGTAATGGCCCCAAACTAGAGCAGAGCAGATTGAGATTGGATGTGAGGAACAAGTTCTGCACCAGGAGGCTGCTGGAACACTGCAACAGGTTGCCCAGGGAGGTGGCTGAGGAGATGTTCAAGGTGAGGCTCAACAGGGCTCTGGGCAACCTGATCTAGTGGAGGATGTCCCTGCTGAGTGCAGAGGGGTTGGACTGGGTGACCTTTGGAGGTCCCTTCCAGCCCAGATCATTCTGTGATGCTGTGATCTTATATTTCATTAAAAAAAACCAACCACAAAACAAACCCAAACCACTTTAAACAGAAGTCAGCCAAAAGCTGATCCTATTTTATGCTGATGAGCTCAGCAGGACAATTTATTTTAAAGAAGATAGTTGCAGAGAAACCCAGACCACTAAATGCAGCCTGAAGACCAGGAACTCTAAAGAACTTCTCTTTCCTACTCTCTCCACACTTTTTCTCATCAGGACTCTGGTCCTGATGAAGAGAAAGTGCTGCAGAGCACACCAAAGGCTGCTGGAGAAACAGCCACCAGGTCCAACCATGTGTGAGTCAAGGGATAATCTTCTAAATTGTATTTGAGATGCAGAAGCTCTCCGGGGTGACCAGGTATAATCCATACATCCCTTCGGGCCCAAATTCAGCAGAGCATTAACGTATGGCTTTGTGACCTATAATTTTATATGGGCATGTTAACTGCAGTGCTGGGCTTGTTTGAAAAGAAATCCCTCATGGAGCCTCTCAAAGGTCATAGACAAAGAGGGCTCAAGGAAAAGCTGGTGTGAATAACCATGAGAAACTCTGAAATGGGCACGAGGATGCCAAGCCACTCCAAAGCTCTCTTACTGGAGTATCCTGTTGGATGGCACCTAGAGCAGAACACTCCACCGATAGCTTTATAGATCCTTGGGGTGCTGAGCCAGATGCCCTTCACATCAAAGGGTACCCTCTGGTATGCAGCAAGAAAACAAAGAAAGAAGCCAAATTAAAGAATAGGAGGAAAGAAAAAGCTAATAAGGGGAGCCAGACAGGATGGCTCCCTGGCCAGAGAAAGCCCTCGAGCGCTGCGAATCTTGGAGACGTTCCCAACCTGACAAAGAAGAGACATCTCCCCACGCGGTCCCGATCTCCTAGGACGAGATTCTGCCCAGGAAACACAAATGTGACCTTGTGTGAGGCAGTCCAGGGGACTCCCTGCTACACTGACAAGCTGCTTCTCAGGACAGGCGCTCTCTGTTCAAACAAAAGCTGACCAGGCACCTTCAGGCAGGCTCTCAAGTGAAGCAAGGGAATTTTGACCCAAGTTTAGTAAGAAGGCAGCACTTACACTTCCAAAATACATACTGGGTAGGGAACAGTCTAGAGGGCTGGAGAAAGCAGTGGGTTCAGCTCTGAAGAGAGCTGGGGCACTCCTTTGCTCAGATCAGCTCCAAGCCAGCACCATGTAAAGACCAGAGAAGTGTCTCTCAGCAGCACCACACAATGCAGCAGTTTGAAGGCTCTGCTTCTGTCAACGTCTCTGTGCCACACATCCCACATGGCACCAGGTCCTTGCCTCAGCCTGGGCTCTTGTGCAAGGGGGGCACGGCTGTTGGCAGCAGCCTGCTCCTCTGGGCAGCTTCACTCTTCCATGCCTGAGACTTTCAGTGGCAGGACCTATAAAAGTCTGGACAGCAGTAATTTCATAGAATCATAGAGTCCTGGAATGGTTTAGGCCAGAAGAGGCCTTAGAGATGACCTAATCCAACCCCCTGCCTTGGGCAGGGACACCTCTCAACTACCCCAGATTGCTCAAGGCCCCATCCAACCTTGAACATCTCCAGGCAGGAGGCATCCACAACCTCTTTGGACAATCCCTTCCAGAGCCTTGCCACCCTCATAGTGAAGAACTTCTTCCTCAGATCCAATCTAAACCTATTCTCCTTCAATTTCAATCCATTTCCCCTTGTCCTATCAGTGGACACTCTTGTCAAAAGCCCCTCCGCAGCCTTCCTGCAGGATCCTTTCAGGTACTGGAAAGCAGCTCTAAGGTCCTCTAGAGCCTTCTCTGATCCAGGCTGAACACCCTCAGCTTCCTCAGCCTGTCCTCACAGCAGAGCTGCTCCAGCCCTTGGCTCATCTTTGTGGCCTCCTTTGGACTCACTCCAGCAGCTCTGTGTCCTTCTTCTGCTGGGGACACCAGAACTGGAGGCAGGATTGGAGGTGGGGTCTCAGCAGAGCAGAGCCAAGGGGCAGAATTCCCTCTCGTGCCCTGCTCAATCCACTCCTCTGGCTGCAGCCCAGCATGCAGCTGCCTGCTGGGCTGCAGGAGGGCACTGCTGGCTCCTGGGGAGCTTCTCATCTACCAACACTCCCAAGTCCTCCTCTCAAGGCCTCTCAGCCCACTCTGAACCCAGTTTATATTTGTGCCTGGCATTGGCCCAACCTAGATGTAGGACCTTGCACTTTGACTTGTTGAACCTGATGCAGCTGGCACTGGCCCATTTCTCAAGCCTGTTGAGGTCCCTTTGGATGGACCCCTGCCCTCCAGTGAGTCCAGCACACCACACAGCTTAGTGGGGTTGGCAAACCTGCTGTTGGAAAGGATGACGACGTCAGTCGACACTGCAGTGTTTTACTTCCTTTGACACTAGGTTCAGTCTTTCCTTCTCCTGCCTGTATGCCTCCTTTCAATTTCCCAATCTCTGCACTCCCTTTCCCTCCCAGGGACGAAGTTGTGTTGCCATAGCAATATTTCCCTACCTTGCAGTCTCATCAGAGTTGCCTTTCCTTCAGCTTTCTCCCAGCCGCAGCTAACGCCCACCTGGCAAACTCAGCCTCCCCCTCGCCCCCAAACCTCTCTGTTCACCCAACCTCTCACCACTCAGTAACTTCTCCACAGCCTATCTTTATCTTTAGACACAGACACACTCCAACAGCCTCTTCCCAAGTACTGTGGGCCACAGCAGGTGTTAATTAGGCAGGCTGATAAGAGTCAGTGACACCTGTTGTTTCACATTTACTTTACTGGGGACCCGTCTGTTAAATCCCAGCCTTTAGTGCATTAATTTGCTTCTCCTTTTCTTCTCCTCCAGCTTTATCCCTCTCACTCTGGTGATCATGTAAACTTTACAGTGTGTCTGGGTAGCTGGGTTTTGTGGAGCAGACATATCAGCATGTCTACACGCTCCAGACAGCTCCGTAGGAGAGGCGCAGCGTCGTGGCTGCGTTCAGGATGAGTTGCTGCCTCTATCACAAATCCCTGCTGCACATGGCTGAGAGCTCTGCAATTTCAAACTGCAGCAGAGGGAGGTTTGGTATTCCACTGGAGATGAGCAGGCCCTTTTCTCCTCCACTTTACAGCAGCTACAGGGCCAGTTCTCCTTCCTGCCTGACACTGGCCGCGACGTGGGGCTTTAGTGCTACGGCTTCTCAGCGACAGCAGAGCTCAGCGTTTTGTACAAAGATAAATATCCAGTCACAAAGTGGTGGTGCAGGGCCTGGTTCTGAGTCACTTAATGGCATCCTGGCTTGGGTCAGAACCAGGATGGGCAGCAGGGACAGGGACTGGAGGTGACCATCCCCCTGTGCTCAGCACTGGGGAGGCCACACCTTGAGTACTGTGTTCAGCTCAGGGCCCTCACTGCAGGAAGGCAGTGAGGATGGAGCAGGGTCTGGAGGGACTGAGGGAGCTGGGGGTGTTCAGGCTGGAGAAGAGGAGGCTGAGGGAGACCTCATTGCTCTCTATAGCTCCTTGAAGGGTGGTTGGAGTGAGGGAGGGAAGCCTCTGCTCCTTGGTGGCAAGAGATAGGAGCAGAGGCAATGGTTCCAAGCTGCACCAGGGCAGGCTTGGGATGGATCTCAGGAACTATTTCTGCACTGGAAGGGCTCTCAGATGTTGGAATGGTCTGCCCAGGGCAGTGCTGCAGTCACCATCCCTGGGGTGTTCCAGCAGCCTGTGGAGCTGCTGCTTAGGGACATGGTTTGGTGGTGACCCTGCAGTGCTGGGTGGAGGGTTGGATGGGGTGAGCTTGGAGGCCTCTGCCAACCAGACAGATCCTGTGATTCTGTGACTTCTTGACTTACAGCTCCACTACAGCATCTTTACTTTTTCCATCTGGCCAACATAATTTCTTTACAATAATAGTATGCAGCAGCCAAGCTCCTAAGGTTCCCACACACCACAGCAAACCCAGCCACAGGAGAGTCAGACCAGAAACTCTTAGAACTTTGATCATACAAATTCAGGCACATTTTTGAGGGAGCAGACGGAAACCCAGCGAGTGTTTCAGGGTTTTTCTGCACAACATCAGGCACAAGGACACCCAAGGTAAGAAGGAGCTTTTGCCAGCCCCAAGGCACATTCAACCTCACCAAGGTGCCAACAGCCAGGCGCCAAGGAAGGGCAGTAAGCACGGGGCAAGGATATGGTGATACTTCCCCGGGCAGTCTCCAACCTTTTGTGGTTCAGGGACTTGCTGAGCCAGAGGTAGTTTCTATGTTGGTATCCCTCAGAGAATTTGTCTTCCCTTTCACCTCCCATCCACTTTGATGGTCTACAACATCCTGTGCTAAGCAGCCTCATGGTTTAGTTACAAGTTAGGTGAAGAATCTCTGCATTATGAAACTGCTACTTGTGAGCTTCCTTTGATGACCCCTGGCTGTTGTGCTGGAAGCAGTGAGCAGTGATTTGCTGTGGTCTTTCTCCCCAGCACTCACAATACAGGAAGGACCTGATGGAGAGGGTCCAGAGGAGGGCCACAAAAATGATCAGGGGGCTGGAGCACCTCTGCTACAGGCTGAGGAGCTGGGGGTGTTCAGCCTGGAGAAGAGAAGGCTTCAGGGAGACCTCAGAGCAGCCTTCCAGTGCCTGATGGAGGCTACAAGAAGGCTACAGAGGGACTGTTTGCAAAGGCCTGCAGGGACAGGACCAGGGGCAATGGCTTCAAACTAGAGCAGAGCAGATTGAGATTGGATGTGAGGAACAAGTTCTGCATCAGGAGGCTGCTGGAACATTCCAACAGGTTGCCCAGGGAGGTGGTTGAGGCCCCATCCCTGGAGATATTCAAGGTGAGGCTGGACTGGGCTCTGGGCAACCTGATCTAGTGGAGGATGTCCCTGCTGAGTGCAGGGGGTGGACTGGATGAGCTTTGAAGTTCCCTTCCAAGCCAGACCATTCTGTGACGCGAGTTTCACACATCTCTACCTCAGCTGCCTCCTCTCTAGGTTGAGCAGTTCCAGCCTACTCGGTCACTCCTTCCACTAAAGCTGTTTCAAACCTTTCACCAGCCCTGGCTGCCCTTAATACTTTGGATTTCTGCTGCATCCTTTTACAGATGATGGGACTCCAAAGCTAGACACCAAATTCAGCTGAACCAAAACTCACTGTTTTGTTGTCTATTCCTTTGCGACGAATTACCAGCATCCAATTTGCCTTTTCTCTTTGTGCTGAGCACTGAACTGACTCCAGGTCAGGTTGGATGGGGCCTTGAGCAACCTGGGCTAGTTGAGAGGTGTCCCTGCCCAAGGCAGGGGGTTGGATTAGGTCATCTCTAAGGCCTCTTCCAGCCTAAACCATTCCAGGACTCTATGATTCTATGAAATTACTGCTGTCCAGACTTTTATAGGTCCTGCCACTGAAAGTCTCAGGCATGGAAGAGTGAAGCTGCCCAAAAGGAACAGGCTGCCGCTGCCAACAGCTGTGCCCCCTTGCACAAGAGCCCAGGCTGAGGCAAGGACCTGGTGCCATGTGGGATGTGTGGCACAGAGACGTTGACAGAAGCAGAGCCTTCAAACTGCTGCATTGTGTGGTGCTGCTGAGAGACACTTCTCTGGTCTTTACATGGTGCTGGCTTGGAGCTGATCTGAGCAAAGGAGTGCCCCAGCTCTCTTCAGAGCTAAACCCACTGCTTTCTCCAGCCCTCTAGACTGTTCCCTACCCAGTATGTATTTTGGAAGTGTAAGTGCTGCCTTCTTACTAAACTTGGGTCAAAATTCCCTTGCTTCACTTGAGAGCCTGCCTGAAGGTGCCTGGTCAGCTTTTGTTTGAACAGAGAGTGCCTGTCCTGAGAAGCAGCTTGTTAGTGTAGTAGGGAGTCCCCTGGACTACCTCACACAAGGTCACATTTGACACCATGCCACTGAATCCTGGGAAGCCCTTTTGCTGCTCTTCACAGCAGGCCCTACCTATTCCAGCCTCAGGAATTCAGCATCATTTGCAGATGCTGGCACCTCACTCTTTGCTCCTTGGCCAGGCTACCCATCAGTGTAGATCTGCTGTACTCCTCATTTTGCTTGGTGCCCTCCCTGGACAACTGCTTCCTCTACTCCTTTTCCTACATTTTAATGAATGACTCATCTATGAAATGGCAGCTTCTCTCTTAGCCTTTGGCAGCTTAGCTTCTTTCAGGCATTTTGGTGGGAGACCTTCTAAAAAGGTCTTCAGTGGTCAAACTTTGATCCCTAGTAGCTGGATATCCATTGCTGGCATGAGTTGTGCTATCAAAGGACATGGACTTTGGAGTGCAGGGTATTTATCTGCACCTTCACCATTTTTGGCAGCACACTTTCTACTGTGCTGGGGAGGTTGGACATTGAGTGGGTAGAGCTCTCTGAGGTCTCTCCAGGCTGTCTTTTGAAAACTGACAGCTATTTGCCATGTTTCTGACCTTCAGGTGGAAAGGTCAGTCCAAAACAAGAGGTTAGACACCACAGGGTGTATTTCAGCTGCTTAATGCTTGGCTACCTCTAGAAATTCTGCATGGTTTTGATCTGGTGCTGGTCATTTATTGTGTCTATCCATCTCTCTGTGCTGGGGAGAGTCCAACAGAGACCTGCAGAGGTGATTTAGGGGATTTGAATATCTCTGCTATGAACAAAGACTAAGAGCCCTGGGGTTGTTCAGTCTGGAGACGAGAAGACTGAGAGGAGATCTTACCAATGTCTATCAATACCTGAGGGGTGGGGATCAAGATGAAGGGGCCAGGCTCTGTTTGGTGGTGCTCAGTGACAGGACAAGGCACAAGAGGTACAAGCTGAAGAAATTGATCCTAATGTCCAACCTGAACCTCCCTTGGGACAACTCGAGGCCATTTCCACTCGTCCTGTCACTTGTTGCATGCGAGATCAACCCCCACCTGGCTCAAGCCTCCTTTGAGGTACTGGTACAGGGCAATAAGATCTCCCCTCCTCTGGAGACTAAACAACCCCAGTTCCCTCAGCTGCTCCTCAAAAGACCTGTGTTCAAGGCCCTTCAGCAGCTTAGATGCTCTTCTTCAGCCACACTCCAGGAGCTCAATGTCCTTCTTGGAGTGAGGGGCCCAAAACTGAAGGCAATATCTGAGGTGGGTCTCACCATGCCTGCCTGCCTTCTGTCTCTGTGTAAACCTCTGATCAGGTGTTTGTTGCTGGTCCTTGTGCTTCCCTCCCTCTCTTTCAGGACCACATCTGAGCATGTAAGGTCTGTTAGCTGGCCAGCACTAAAGTGACAGAGGAGCTGGGCATTTCCAGTGCAGATTACCCCATCTTCAAACAGCTCCTCTTCACATGACTAATTGAGGCTAGTCAGGCTAATTTAGGCTTCCCCTAGAGTTTGTTGATAGGGCTAGGTGCTGACATGTGATTCTTCATGCTTAACTTAGACATCCCCCTTCGGTGGGGTCACTCATCTTTTGGATGCTCCTATCTTTATACCAGCACAGGAGGAAGCCCAGAGGAGTAGGGAGGACATCTCAATTCCACACTATGAAGTCAGGAAAGGTGAGGGGCACCCCCAAGACACTACATCCCATTATTGGACCATTGACTATGGCTGACTTTTGCTCTAAATTTGACTTGGAGCAGCCTTTCCCTAGCAGGCTCTTTGGTTCTGAAGAACCATAGAAGAGAGCTGTGCATTCTACTACAAAGGCAGGCTGAGGGAGCTGGGGGTGTTCAGCCTGGAGAAGAGAAGATCCAGGAAGACCTAATAGAGGCTGTCCAGTATGTGAATGGGGCCTACAAGAAGGGTGAAGAGAGACTGTTTACAAAGGACTGCAGTGATAGTATGAGGGGCAATGGCTTCAAACTAGGGAAGAGCAGATTTAGGTTGGATATTAGGAACAAGTTCTTTTACTGTGAGGGTAGTGGAGTGCTGGAACAGGCTGCCCAGGGAGGTAGTTGAGGCCCCACCCCTGAAGATATTCGAGGTGAAGCTCAACAGGGCTCTGGGCAACCTGATCTAGGATTCCCCTGCTGACTGCAGAGCATTGGACTAGATGACCTTCAGAGGGCCCTTCCAACTCAGAGCATTCCATGACTTGAAGACAGGAAGCCTAGGGCTGTCTGCTCAGTTAGCTCTTCCTTGAGGGTAGTGGATGGAAGTGGGAGAAAAGTCAGAAGAACAAAGTTCATCAGGGAGGAAACCAAACAGTTTTTGCACAAATGGATTACAGATTGCCAAGCCATGTTCTGGTCTGAGTTGACAAGCTGAGCTCCAGACTTTCTCCATACAGAAAAATCAATTGGAAGAGGGGGCCCCAGGAAGACTCTCAAGACTAATGGAGGAAAAGTAGCTTGGCAAAGAGATGAGACATCATCCAGTCTGCAAAGATTGTACAGGAAAAACAACACCTTAAATTCAGGTTCTTGGTCAAGACCTGAGGAAGAGATTTTTGAATACCACTCCAGAAGGAGACACCACCAGTGACTGGGGAGAGTTGATGGAGAGGGAGTAAGTGATGACCTGCAAAGGGAAGATGAGGCTGACTTCTTAAGGATGCTCAAGGGTGGAGATGTGCTGTTCAGAACTTACCCTTGAGGTTTTGCCCATCAGTATGGCATATCTGCATTGCCTCTGCACTTGATGCCCACCCAGAGCCCCTCAGACTGCAGGGGATCTGCACAGCTGCTACAGCAGGTAAAAAGTCACCTTCTGAGGGCAAATGATCAGTTACACAACACACCACCACAATGGTCTTTACGTGGGCTCAGCTTCTAAAGGCAGCAATATCAAAGTCAGATTAGCTGGCCTGTGGGAATAGCCTTGGCACAAGGAACTTATTCCAGCACCACTGTGCTGTGTTCCTGCTCGCCAAGAGCCATCCCATGGGTGGGACACAGCAGAGAAAAGGAGGACTTACGGCACTCTGGGCCACCCAGCAGCCAGCTCTGGTGTGGCAGGGGCCCCTTTCCCCATGCTCCAAGCAATGTCTCCCAGGAGGCTCAGCAGAAAGTTGGGCCCAAACCTCTGACAGATTCCTTGTGCTTTCTCTTCCTGGGATTTTATGCTCTAGCAATTATGTCACCTAATTTGGTTTCCCCCCTGCCCAGGCACCAAAGCATCTGGCTGAATCGGAGAGCTGCTGTGCAGCTGGTTTAAGACAAAACAATCACCTCCAACATAGGACTGAAGCAAAGACATTCTGAACTTTGCCTGAGATCCTCAGCCTCTTTCACTGCAAAAATAGTCTAGTTCCCTTAAATAGGTGCCTTCATTCCTTGTTTCTAAAGCAGGTCAAGAATCATGACCAGAGGAATCTTTTCATGTGCAGCAACTGAAATTCTCCTTTATCAGTGCCACAGTAAAATAGGAAGGCCTTTGGTTTTGATGGTTTTCACAAGATGACAGGAAATGACTCTTCAAAGTCTTCTCCAGAAGGTGCTGCTTTAGTCAGAATGCTGCCACTGAACTTGCTCCCATAGAGATGGATCCTGCTCATGTGGCCACTGTGGAGAATCTGGCTGACATCAGTGGGCATTTCATCTAAAGGCAGCATTGAATGCCTAATGGGTGACCTTATGAATATAAAAGAGCCTCTGAGTACCGAGCTACGGCATCATTACTGTTTACCCATGTTTGCTGACACACTATGTACCAATGTAATTACAGATCCCACTTCTAGAGTGCTCTATAAAAGGATCATAAAAGCTCTTTGCTCACTCTGCCCTTCAGTTCCATCCAGTTGGCAGCAGACAGGATTGGGAACTGTCCTGATGGAGTTGAGGCATCAGTTCAGCTGTGATTCAGGGCCCCGTTTGGGATGGAATTCTCACTCTGCAGATTGCAGAGCAGTGCTACAGCAGCCTGCTTGCCCAGGGGCAGTCAGTCCTGCACAAGCCAGGCACCTGCAGGGCCAAAGAGTTTTAGTGAAGCTTGTCAAATGCTGCCCTGGACCAGAGTGAGAACCGACCACGTCAAGGCATTGTGTCGGAGAGTGGAGCACTACACTGCAGTGGTGCCTAAAGGGCAGTCCTCGCTGGCAGCAGGTCTCCCCTGATGCTAATGATTCCCTGGTTTCTCAGCTGCTGGGTGAGTGTTTGCTTCCAAAGGAGCTCTGCTCTGGCAAGCTCTGTGTGTGAAGTCACACCACTTCAGCAACCTCTGTCCAACACCCGGCTCGAGTCTTTGTGTTTAACAGCAGCACCTTGCCCTGCATGCTGGAAAGGACACACAACGCTTCTGAGGAGAGTGGAGGAGGAGTGAGAACACGAACAGTAATGATGTGGCAGAGGTTTTTGGTTTTGGGATTCAGAACAAAGAGAATCTTTCATTAATTCAACCAAAGGTCTACCATAAAACCACAGCATTGACTGGGCTGGAAAAGCCCTCTAAGGTCATCCAGTCCAACCATCAACCCAGCACCACCTTGGCCACTAAACCATGTCCCAAGTGCCATGGCCACAGGTTTCTTGAACACTTCCAGAGATGGGGACTCCACCACCTTCCTGGGCAGCCTGTGCCAGTGAGGATGCTCAGAGCTGCGCTTTGCTCTTGAGAAGCAAATGCACTGCCTTGCTATTGAGAGCAGAGCTTGCTTTGTAGGCAAACACATTTGCACCTTGGGGGGAAAAACCCCACAATTCTATTCTTTTAATGTAATTATCAGATGGAAAGGTCCAAAGCCATGGTGGTCTCAGGGTGAAGGTTTGACTCGATGATCTTAGAGGTCTTTTTCAGCCTAAATAATTCCATGATTCTCAATGATCTTGAACCTTAGTACTTTTCCATGTGAAAAAAATCCACAAAACAACACAACAGGCAAAAAGATCCTGCAGCTGCATGTTCCCAAGGACAGAGCCACAATGGTGGAAAGGGCCCAGAAGAAGCTGCATTTCAGCCTCTCTTCTCCAGCCCAGCCTTAGCTCCAGCTGCTGCTGCATTACTTTGCTGTCTGAGAGGGCACACAGGAGCCAAGCAGAGCAGAGGTGCGTCGGTGGCTGCCCGTGTGCCAAACAAACACGGCAATTCCGTGCACCAGAAAGGCTGAGGAGAGGCACTGAGGAATGCTCGCTGGCAGGCGTGAGTCAGCGGTGCCAGCGCTGCGCCGGCAGCAGCCATCCCGCTCCGCTCCCTGCTCGGTGCAGGGCCGGGCAGCCCTGCAGCCACTCCCCCTCACGCAAATGCACTGAGCAGCAGGCAGAGCTCGCAACAAAAGGGTGGGGGCAAGAAGAAGGGTACAGCTCCCCAAGGCTTCCTAATAAATCCACCTCTGCTCCACACTTTACATAACGATCTAATGCATTGGGTGATTAGAAGCAGTGACATCATCATAAAACACCAGAGTGCTGCTCAAGTGGCAAGGAACACCTAAGAGAGGTTTCTGTCCTTGTAATTCAGTATTTTAAAATTACAGATAAGACTTTAAAGGGAAAATAATTCTTCATTCCATAAACACTGTTGTAATGGATCCCTGGCATATAATTAGGAGCCCTTTAATTTTAATTTAGCATCCTGACTACCTGGGTTTGGAGGTACTCCACACGCTGTATTCAGGGCCTGTACCTGCAATGCTTCTGTTGCAGTGGAAGCTGAAGATGCTGCACGGTTTGCAAGTTTCAGAACCTGTTTTTTTATAAGGATGGATACAAATCACCTCGCTGCACCAAACACAGTTGCAAGGCACCTTCCTCCCTTCCAGTTGCCACCCGTTTCAACCCTGCTGGCTGCGCTCCTTGGCCCACCTCAGGCTACAGCCCCCCACTTTCTAACCGAGGACTTGAAATGCAGCTTCTTCCTAATGGCAACCTACCATCAGTCTTCAGCACTTTCTAGAGAGTGATCTCCTTGATGGCAGAAAAAGAGGTGAAAATGGATTCTCCAGCTCTCTGCAAGTGGGCAGAGAACCTTTCAGCCCCGAGCGCAGGTTGGAACGGCTGCGAGGTGAAGATAGCCTCTGTGAAAGGCTAGCTCCGTTGCTCAGCTCTGGTGCACACAGACAACTCACACCTTTAAAAGTACCACAATTAACTGGCACCTTTTTGGCAGCCTCAGCAGGCAGGTCAAAGATTGTCTCAGCATGTAGAAGGAATCCTTCTCTCACAAGAGTGGGTCCTTCTAGAAAAGGCTTAAGGCAGATTGGTGGGGCATGCAAAGGAAAGCTGGGGATGGGGGGTGGGGGAGCTGGTGTTTATATGAACATTTTTCAGATTTAGATCTAGAAGCACTGCAGTCTTTTAATGGTTTAATCTTGCACGAAAGGCTCCACCCCTGTCCAGCCCTTATGTGTCTGGTCTCCTCTGGAGCCCACTGCACACCCTAAGCTGTCTTCCCCCTTCTGGTTTGCATTCCCAGTCCCTTTTGCAGGACTCTGTATGTCCCCATCCCTGCTTTTAGGCCTTTGTCCTCAGTCCCTTGTCTTCTACTCATGCTCCTAAAGCCACCTTCCTCAATCTTCCTACTCCCACTGCTGAGTTTAGCTCCTTACCCTCCAGCTTTAACTTCTGTGCACGTACTGCTTGCTTTCTCTGAAGGACAAAGGACTTGCAGAAGGCCCTACCCTATTCCAAAGGACACTTCTTTGGTACCAGCCACACTTAGCAGTGCACATAATTTAGGAAGCACCATGATTCCTCCCCCTCTTGCTGCAACAGGCTGCAAGTGATCACTTTGCTTTGGCCTCCTCGTTTTCACGATGAAACTTCGCTCTGAGGAGATTTCTCCAACACCTGGGACTAGCCTGCAAGTGTCTCGTGTTCAATGAATAAGGGTAAAAAAGACAGTGAGTAAATCAAACAACCAGGGCTGAGACAGAGAGCCGGCAGCTGGCTTGAAGTGCAGTCTTCCTGACACTCAGACAAAGCTGCTGTCTTCTGACAAGCAGCTTGTGGGAGGACTACTCCATTGCCAGTGTCCTCACGAGCAGAATATGGGCACTTGAAAAGGCAAGAGCTTGATTCCCTCCTCACTTTTCTCCCTGCTCTAATGCAGAGCTGTAAATGCAGCTGGCAGCAGAGCCCTGGCTGGCTGGCTCCTGGCAGACAGCTGTGCCCAGGACAGCACTGTGCCTGGGACACTGCAGCGTGCCCAGCTGGCACCCCCTCACACAGGGCCACACACTCCTCACCCTTCCTGCAGCACTCCCGGAGTGCCCTCTGCTTAGCCTACATTCAAACCACTCCAGTCACTTAAGAAACCATCTAAAAGAAAATAAACACCAATTAAGGCAGAGCCACTTTAATGCAGTAAGGATCAGCTTTGGGCATCGTTTCCTTGCTGTCTATCAGACAAATCTCCCATTTCTGAGCATTCCATCCTGTCCTTAGATTATGTCTTCCCAGATAAGCTCCAAGCGTTGCCATCTGTTCTGCAGCCACCGCCTGATCCTATCGCTGCCGTTCGGCTGATGACAAATCCCTCTGACAGCAGGGGAATGGCCAAGGAACAGTCCTGTGTCCCACAAACCACCCTGGCCTGTTCAAGAGCTGCTCCAGAGGACAGCCAGAAGCCACAGGGACATCTGCTGCACACCTCCTGCCTGTGCCCCACGTTGCCCAGGCGGCAGCTCCCTGTGCGCTAGGGGGTTGAGTCAGCACTCAGCTGTGCTCAGCAGCCCCAAGGGCTGGAAGCTCAGCCAGGGCCCCATGCCTCTGCATGCCTGCTAGCATTTGGAAGCAAATCCTGAGTCAGAGGGAATACACCTTTCACTTGCAGATGTAAGAGCACTAGAGTTACACCTCTCAGCAATCTCTGAGGCATTCTTTCCACATCTGTCCTCTGCAGGCAACTGGCCCACAGCCACTGCAGTTGGCCATGGCAGCAACAGATCTTCCCTGCTGGTTTCTAGGAGAAAGGCAAAAGCAGAGCTTGCACCACTATTGTGGCCACATCTGTTAAGATGACTCCAGTGAAAGGCTGTTGCATATTATGCAGCTATTTGGAGCATCCTTCTCAGTAATTTGCCCATCAGAATAGACCTGTTTAGCAGAAAGATGATCCTATTGGGATTCAAAATGCAGAAGGCAGTATAAAATATTTCTCTTTCAGGCTGGGACAAGCACAGCAACCTGCAGTTCCTAGCTTTGCATATGCAGACAGCCTGTGCAGAAGCAGAGAGTTGTTTGGGTTGGAAAAGCCCTTCAAGCTTATCCAGCCCAACCATTCTGTAACTCTGCAAAGCTGGGGCTGAACCGTGGCCCTCAGCATCACATCTCTGCCTCTCTCAAACACCTCCAGGGATGGGCATTCAACTACCTCCCTGGGCAGCCTGTGCAAGTGTCTGAGGACTCTTTCTGTCCATTAGAAGTTTCTTCTAATGTCTAACCTAAGCCTCCCCTGGTGCAACTTGAGGCCATTTCCCTTCATCTTACATATCTAATCTGGATGAATCACTGAAAAAAAAGGTGCAGGTCTTCCCACTCTGCCCATCTACACTCTTCAAGAAGGTCCCACATACATGATCTCATTCAGAAGGAGACATCTCCCCTGGATAGCTCTCAGCTGTATTTGTGGTTGAGCACACAAGCTGCTGTATATTGATACTTGTAACTGGTTGAGATTTAGGCTATTGATTGATTTAGAAGGAAAAAGACAGCAATAAAGCAGCAGCCAGTAAATTCCAGCTGAACTTGGTATTGTGACTACTGCCATATAATCTACAGATGAAGGCAGCATTTAATTTCCTCCTCTTATTTTACTGGCATTGAAAATTCACTGAAAATTACTGGCACATTAATTTCTGTGTAAGAAGTCTGAGGGTGAGAATAACAAAATCACAGAATGACAGAGAGCATCTGGTTGGCAGAGCCCTCCAAGCTCATCCAGGCCAACCGTCCACCCAGCGCTGCAGGGTCACCACTAAACCATGTCCCTAAGCACAGATGCACAGGCTGCTGGAACACCCCCAGGGATGGTGACTGCAGCACTGCCCTGTGCAAACCATTCCAACATCTGAGAACCCTTCCAGTGCACAAATAGTTCCTGAGCTCCAGCCTGAGCCTGCCCTGGGGCAGCTTGCAACCATTGCCTCTGCTCCTGTCTCTTGCCACCAAGGAGCAGAGGCTGCCCCCTCCTCACTCCAACCTCCCTTCAGGGAGCTGTAGAGAGTAATGAGGTCTCCCTCAGCCTCCTCTTCTCCAGCCTGAAAACTCCCAGCTCCCTCAGCCCCCCTCTAGCCCAGGGGCTCCAGGCCCTCCTCCAGCCTCACTGCCCTGCTCTGGACAGGCTCCAGCCCCTCAATGTCCTTCCTGGAATGAGGGCCCAGAGCTGAACACAGCACTCAAGGTGTGGCCTCCCCAGTGCTGAGCACAGGGGGATGGTCACCTCCTGTCCCTG
This sequence comes from Picus viridis, assembly GCA_033816785.1. Lineage (NCBI taxonomy): Eukaryota > Metazoa > Chordata > Aves > Piciformes > Picidae > Picus > Picus viridis. The sequence goes on from CM066576.1 coordinate 40,551,077, forward strand.
CTGCCCACCCTGGTTCTGATCCAATCCAGGATGCCATTGGCTTTCTTGGCCACCTGGGCACTGCTGGCTCATATTTAATTGATTGTCAGCCAACACCCCCGGGTCCCACTCTGAGTTGCAGCTTTCCATGCTCAGATTTTGGTGGTGCACAGTCAGAAATGCCTCTGACTGTGCACCAGCCACTGGTGCTTGAACATTTCTTTAGGATTGGAGTTTTCTCCCACTTTGTAAGCTGTTTCAGCAGCTCATCTGCAAGCAGCTGGCAAGTACCAGTCTCTCAGAGGCATGCCTTCCTCTTTCCATCAAGCCACAAGGGGAAGGGTGATTCACTTTAAGTGTATTGACGATAGATGAGCTCTGAACAGCATTTTACCTGCAATGCTCTACATGAAAGGCACCAAGTGCAAGTCAAACAAACAGTCACAATGAATGCATTTTTTTCAGGGGTGGTCCTCCTGGAACATGTTAACCACATGAAAGCAGGCAGTTATTGAAATATGCAATTAATGTGAAGTTGATAGAAGCTGAAACTGTCATTCACCTGAGCAGGTGGTGGAAGAACCTTCTTACATATCTGCTGATGGGGTCCCTGTACTCCAGCACAGTTGAATCCAAGAGGGGTCTTGTTGGAGCATAAAAGGTTCCAAGGCTTGCCTGGAGCTGTGCTGTGGAGTTCAAACGGAGCAGCAATGAAAACATGTGGAACTGTTTCAATTACAACAGGTTGCTCATGTTTGCAGTCAGTCAAAATTCCTCAGACTGATGAAATGCGATGTGGTGGTAGGACAGAGGAAATGAAAACGTGACAGATTGTACAAACACAGAGCTGCACAGAAACTTTCACTGGGAGCCTGAGCTGACGACAACTCTGAGCAACAAAAGCTGTCAGAAGGTTGAAGACTGTAGTACATCGAGTTCTCACCAGCAGTGTACAATTAACAGTGACTCAAAAGGGGAATACAGTTTGAACAAGTTTGTTCAGTAGAGATCAACTCTCAATTAGCTCAAATTGCCTTTGTCCTCTTGGGCAAACAACAAGGAAGTTCAGTTTTGCAGGGATTACTCTCTCAGGTCAGCAGGTGACAGAATCCTTCCAGTGATGGCCTTGAGGTCTAAGGAATCTCCTTCAGCACACAGTTCTTTAAAAAACTTTAAATGAAAAGGTGCAGAAGGCCAAAGGGTTTGACTCTCCTCCTGTGTGCAGTGGTGGGAAGCAGGATAACCTCTCCCATAATCGACAAAAGAAAGCCTTTTTGCTACAGAAGCTGTCTCTGTTTTCAATACCGCCACACTCCACAGCTGGAGCCCTTGGAGTTCCACTGCAGGTTTGTAAGACAAAATCATAAATGACAGAAGACAGGTTCTGCTGGAGGGAAAGCCAATGATCAATAACAGTGACTTCTCCCTGAGAGGTAACATCTGGCACAAGTCCCTGTGGGCAGCACAGGCAGAATTTGCCATGGGTTCCAGTTCCAGAGCGAGTGTGCAGACTTTGTGCGGACACAAAGTGCATCACAAAAGCCTCACCTAACACAGAACATAAAAGCAAAATAGAACCTAATGTCTCCTTAGGCAGACAAAACCTCACTGGCTTCTTGTTGCTGGCTTCTGTTTGCAGCAGCCATTCCTGTCGTTAGTGATACGGAACAAAACTAGAAGTGGGCAGATTCAGGTTGGGTGTTAGGAAGAAATTCTTCCCCATGAGGGTGGCGAGACACTGGCACAGGTTGCCCAGGGAGGTGGTGGAAGTCCCATCCCTGGAGGTTTTTAAGGGCAGGCTGGATGTGGCATTGAGCAACCTGATGTCGTGTGAGGTGTCCCTGCCCATGGCAGGCGGGGTTGGAACTGGATGATTCTTGAGGTCCCTCCCAGCCCTGACAATTCTATGATCAGGGTTCTGTATTTCCAGGCAATGCTTACCTTTTGTTTTATGAGGCCTGAGAGGACTTCAATGTGCCAAGAGGGCTGTGTTAGGAAAGCTGCTGGGGAAGGAGGGTTTGCATTATCTTTAGACAGCAAGGTGAGCTGAACTTTAGAGGTGTTTTCTTTCCAAGCAGCAGTGATTTAGATTAAAACAGAGTGGAGCAAACTCAAGCCAGGCTGCCTTGCCAGTGCCATGCTTGTGGCAGCAGCATGGTTTGTACTCGGGAGATATTTCAGTGTGCATGGAGTACCAGGAACTACCAGCACAGTTATGGCTTCATTAGGCAGCCCAGCTTGCTGCTGAAGGCAGAATAAAGATCTCAAAGGGAACTGCCCCATTGCTATAAATAAAAGGCCCCACTGGGTTTTGTTAATCTAAAAGAGAAGCAAACAAATTACCATGCCAAATCTGTTAGATCCACCTCGAATAACTTCTGGGCAGAGTGAAATTCAGCCTGCTGCAAACAGGGAGCTACATGGAGGGAAACCACACAGACAGCTGGCTATCATGTGCATATTTTCAGCAGAGTTTGCAAACCAGTCCTTTTAAAAGCATGCTCCATTTCGAGTGGCCAGGCTGTGCTTGCAATGCAGAGCTGCTTCTTTAATCAGATCCCCCCAAACGGGAGAGCTGATGGCTTGGCAGCAATGCAGGACACCTTGGAGTTTTTCTATCATCAAACACACCAGAATCCTAAGTACTCTTTCTTGCCACAAAAGATGCCTGATCCCCAGCTGTCTGCCTGCTAGACTGGAGGATAACACCTTCAATAAATCAAGGCATTTCAAATCTGGAAGTCTATTGAGTTTCAAGACAGACAGCAAATCAAGAGGAAGGCATCACACCAGGATGCAGCAGAGATGAGGCTCAACCTAAAATTCATCATTTCTTGCGTGGGAACCCAACTCCTGCTGCAGGGGGCAGAAGATTACAGTGAGGACAGATGCTGTAATCCTAAAGGAGGCAGCAGAGGATAGTGTATTCAAATCCTTTGGATCTTGTGATGAAAGAGAGACCCTTCAGAAACACCTACAAACCAGGCTGATATCTGTTGCCCCTGCTGCAAGCAAACGTCCCACCTCGGGCTGCTGCTGGCTCAGTGCAAACACATCACAGACACTTGGCTGCTGCACTCACACACACCAGCCTGCAACACCAGCTGCATTGGTGTCATGTAGCAAAGTGACAAGAGGGTGGGAAATAGAAGTCACACCACTGCCACACACATAATAAAATATGCATTGTTTTATCATCATTATTCATAGCACTTCAGAACGGCTCAGGTTGGAAGGGACCTCAGAGCTCATTTACTCCAACCCCTGCCATGGGCAGGGACACCTCTCAACTAGACTCAGCTGCTCAAGGCCTCATCCAGCCTGGCTTTCATCGCCTCCAGGGAGAAGGCATCCACAGCCTCCCTGGGCAGCCTGTTCTAGACTCTCACCACCCTCCTACTGAAGAACTTCTTCCTAAGCTGCAGTCTAACCCTGCTCTCCCTCAGCTTGTCCTGTCTCTTCCCTTGTCCCTTCCTTTATCCTCTCTCTAGACACCCTCAGGAAAAGTCCCCCTGCAGCCTTCCTGCAGGATCCTTTCAGCTATTGCAAGGCAGCTCTAAGGTCCCCCATGAGCCTTCTCCTCTCCAGGCTGAACACCCCCAGCTCCCTCAGCCTGTCCTCACAGCAGAGCTGCTCCAGCCCTTGGATCATTTTTGTGGTCTTCTCTGGACTCCTTCCAGCAGCTCTGTGTCCTTCTTCTGCTGGGGACACCAGAACTGGAGGCAGGATTGGTGGTGAGGTCTCAGCAGAGCAGAGTCAAGGGGCAGAATCTCCTGTCTTGCACTGCTGCTCACACTCCCCTGGCTGCAGCCCAGCACACAGCTGCCTGCTGGTTTGCATGAAGACACTGCTGGCCCCTGGGGAGCTGCTCAGCAACCAGCACCTCCAAGCCTTTTCCTTCAGAGCTGCTCTCAACCCGCTCTGCAGCCAGCCTGGTTTTGAGCCTGGCCCAGCCCGGCCCAGATTATACAAATGAAGGAAAAGGCAATCAGCACATTGATCCAGCTGCTGTTGAACTGATGTTTGATTGTGAACCAGCAGAACCTGGCTGACTGCCTGGCTGTTCACTGCTGCCTCCTGTATCTGTCTGTACAATCAATGTATCCTCATAACCCACGTTGGGGCTACAGAGACACCACAAAACCACATTGAAATCCAACCAGTCCCTTACCTTCTCTGTCTGGTGTCAGCTTCTGTTTGAGGAGGTGATTGACAATGGCAGTCAAGCAGATGTAACACTGGGAGCCCATTGTGTTCCAGTTCATGGTGTTCAGGAGACTGACTGCCTCCTGCATCTCATCGTAACGGATGTACTGCTGGATGACCTCCACAGGGCCCAGCTGTCCTCTGGTCACCACACCTTGACAGGGAACATCCAAACCAAAGACACTGCTGTGAGGATGGAAACCAGCACAGGTGAAGAAATGATTGCTGGTGGTTAAAAAGAGCAGGTTTAAGTTAATAGGTTCACCTTGAAACTGTTAGGTGAGATACCTCCTCCTGCTCTTGGGACACTGAGCTGAAGGTGCTTTGCACAGCAAAGAACAACCACCACTGAACCTCCCACCTGGAGGCTTGAGTGGATGTGACCAACATCACGCAGTTAGGTTTGTTTAAAACAGTGGCAGGAAAAGTTTATTCCCAGTCTGCAGGTAACAAATTCATGTTCCAAGCACCTCCTTCCTGGAGGAAAATACTGCTGGGCAACACCAAAACCCAGGAGGAAACCCCAGGAAAGAACCTATGAGTACAGCTCAAACATGGAACCGCTCTAGAACTTCCTCCAGGCTTGGCAAAGTTATCCAAGTGGAGCATTGCCCCTGAGACTGACTTACTGAGCATTACTGACTGCAAGACATCATCAGTTAGGGGCATCTCAATTACAGTTGCAGATGAAACCAAGAATATGCCATAAGGCAAAAATGGCAGCAATGTGTTGCTGCCTACAAGGGAGCATGATTGACCTACATCATTCCAGCAGGAGGAATTAAAAGCCTCCAAAATTTCCTTGAAATGTAGGTCTCAGCTTGTGAACTGAAAAGGTAACTGAAAGCCTGCAGGCTCCTGCTATTGATTATCACAGAACGAGAGAATTGTTCGGGTTGGAAAAGCCCTCCGAGATCATCCAGTCCAACCATCAGCCCAACACCACCATGGCCACTAAACCATGGCCCCAAGTGTCATGGCCACACATTTCTTGAACACCTTCAGGGATGGGGACTCCACCACCTCCCTGGGCAGCCTGTTCCAATCCCTGACCACTCTTGCAGCAAAGACATTTTTCCTAATCTCCAACCTAAACCTCCCCTGGGGCAACCTGGGGCCATTTCCTCTCCTCCTATCACCCGATACTAGGGACCAGAGCTCAACCCCCACCTGCCTCCAGCCTTCTCTCAAGGAGCTGTGGAGAGCAATGAGGTTTCCCCCCAGGTTCCTCTTCTCCAGGCTAAACACCCCCAGGTCCCTCAGCTGCTCCTCCCCAGCCCTCTTCTCCAGACCCTTCCCCAGCTTCCCCGTCTCTGGACCCTCTCCAGTCCTTCAGTGTCCTTCTTGCAGTGAGGGCCCCAAAACTGTACCCAGCACTCCAGGTGTGGCCTCCCCAGTGCTGAGTGCAGGAGGACAATCCCTGCCCTGCTCCTGCTGCCCATGCCATTGCTGATCCAGGCCAGCCTGCTGGTGGCCTCCTTGCCCACCCGGCCACCCCCTGGCTCATCTCCAGCCAGCTGCCCACCAACACCCCCAGGGCTTTCTCTGCTGGGCACTCTCCAGCCACTCTGCCCCAAGCCCGGAGCCCTCATGGGATTGTTGTGCCCCAAGTGGAGAACCCAGGAGAGCAGAAGAGACGTAAAGTTGCTCTCTCTTTGAATGAAAACACAATGCTCTGCAGTTAGCTGGCTCAGTTGATATTCTGATCTGCTTTGTCAAACCTCATTTTAAGGCAACACTTCTGATGAGAAAGGGGAACAAGCTGACTTTCCATATTGATATCAAAGACATAGGATGACTGAGGCAAAAAAGTCTGGTAAGATAGAAAGGCAGCCCTGCTCACCACATCTCCATCCATGGTGTTGGTAATTTTGGTTGTCATGTAAAATAGCAATGGGGGAAAAAATGTAGAGGAGAAGATCTCACTGCAGCTTGAAGCCAAGATACCTGCTGAGAACCTGCAGACAGGGAGCTGATGCTTTGAGAAGAAAGCAGCTCATACAGAATTCAGTTTTGTGACAGAGAAACACTTCAGGTTTTTAGTGTCATTACAGATAAGCCATGGGGCTCCTGGATTTCACTTGACATCTGCACAGATGGAAGCCAGTGGACACCACACTATGCAATAGCCATGCCTCACCTGGACATGCACCACAACATTTCACACAATCACAGAATGCTCTGGGTTGTAAGGGACCTCCAAAGGTCATCAAGTCCAACCCCCTCTGCAGCAAGCAGGGGCATCCTCCACTAGATGAGGTTGCCCAGAACCCTGTCCAGCCTCCCCTTGAATATCTCACTGCCGTGCTTGCCTGTGCTCCTCCCAAGTGTTTTGTGTTTTTCAGGTGTTACATAAGTTGGGCAATCTTCACCTTAATCACTAAGTGAAGATGAAAATGCTTATTTGCATGCTAATTAAACTTAGTATTATCTTGAGAATGCCTTTGGAGGCCACCAGTGCTGAACCACTGCCACCAATACCAAGGCTGGCATTGTTCCGTGGCTGGCTTGACATCGAGGACACGAAGCTGCAATGCCTTTGAAAATGAGGCTGCCATTAGGCACCAAAAACCTGTGCCATTAATCTTCCAGAGAAAATTGAGTAAGAGTCTGCTCCTGGAATAAATGAGAATGGAGAATCCACAGAACTTGGCCAAAATCAGAATGTATCTACTGGAAGTTCAAACCCAATTTGCCTGTTCTCACGGAGAGGGCTTCTTCACAGAGCTGGGGAAGGGTCTGGAGAACAGGGCTGGGGAGGAGCAGCTGAGGGAGCTGGGGGTGTTCAGTCTGGAGAAGAGGAGGCTGTGGGGAGACCTCATTGCTCTCTACAGCTCCCTGAAAGGAGACTGGAGCCAGGTGGAGGAGGAAGTGGCCTCAGGTTGCCCCAGGGGAGGCTCAGGTTGGAGATTACGAAAAATGTCTTTGCTGCAAGAGTGGTCAGAGATAGAAACAGGCTGCCCAGGGAGGTGGTGGAGTCACCACACCTGCAAGGGTTCCAGAACTCTGTGGACATGGCTCTTTAGGACATTGTTTAATGGCCTTGGTGGTCTTTGGCTGATGGTTGGACTTAGTATCATAGTATCATAGTATCAGTCAGGGTTGGAAGGGACCACAAGGTTCATCTAGTTCCAACCCCCCTGCCATGGGCAGGGATACCCCACACTAGATCAGGCTGCCCAGAGCCTCATCCAGCCTGGGCTTAAACACCTCCAGGGATGGGGCCTCAACCACCTCCCTGCACAGCCCATTGCAGGGCTTCACCACTCTCATGGTGAAGAACTTCCTCCTCACCTCCAGCCTGAATCTCCCCACCTCCAGCTTCATTCCATTCCCCCTAGTCCTATCACTACCTGAGATCCTGAGAAGTCCCTCCCCAGCCTTCCTGTAGGCCCCCTTCAGATACTGGAAGGCCACAGTGAGGTCACCTCTGACCCTTCTCTTCTCCAGACTGAACAGCCCCAACTCTCTCAGTCTGCCCTCATAGGAGAGGTGCTCCAGTCCTCTGCTCATCCTCGTGGCCCTTCTCTGGACACCTTCCAGCACCTCCAGATCCCTCCTGTAATAGGGGCTCTAGAACTGGAGGCAGTACTCCAGGTGGGGTCTCACCAGGGCTTAGTGATGTCAGAGGTCTTTACCAACCCAAACAATTCCACAATTCTAGGACTTCTGTGGCAAACAATCCCAAGCCATTAGGGTTGTTATTTCAGTCCTGAAGGTCTGTCTGGGTTTTGTTGTGACTGGCCACTACAGTGTCTGTGTGATTTATATCTGCATTGCTAGCAAAAGAGCAGCCACCCAAAGTCCTGTGAGGCTGGGAAGAGAGGCTGGTCAATCCACACAGCATCCCCTTGGCAGCATGGAGAGCTGAGAAGAAGAGGGACAAGGCTGGGAACCAGGATGCTGTAGGGAATATTTTTGCACAGCGGACCATGAAGAGGAAGAGAGGGAGGGAGGAAGGGACAGAGAGAATTTTGCCTTCTTGCTCAAATACATTTGACAGCAATTATACAGAATGAGTTTTAAAATGTGATAACTTTCAGCTGTAGAGGTCAACATTTTCCCATTTGGATGCCTGACTTCTCCTGGGCAGGCGCTTCCAGGCAACCTGCTAGGGAAAGGAGGTGACGGCCAACTCACTGCCTAATTGATTTAGGAACGGTGCCCAGGGAGACAGTCCAATTAAGTTTACAAGCTGTCAATTAGCAGGAAAGGCCTCTAAATCCCTGCACTGAGAGCCTGCCTGCCTTCCTAAGAGCATAAATGGGCTAAAGATAGCAAGAGGAAAGCTGTGCCTGCTGGAAAGCTGTTGTGAGGAAACCCCACAAGGGAGGACTGGAGAAAAGCAAGGTAGATGTGGGTAGAGTGCCTTCCGCCTGACAGCTAAAAGGTAATTCAGAGGGGTTTTTGTAATGGCCAGCATGCACAAACACATCACATAGCTGTCCTAATTAGTGGTCTGGGGAACTCTTCCACCATGAACCTGCCACTGAACAGAATGCAGCTGAAGTCTCTCAGAAGAAATGCTGAACTGCACACAGGGTTGTTGTGGCTAACAGCAACCATCTGGATCACTTCTTTAGAAACTCTACAGCTAGGAGTCAACCCAAAGCTGTTCTCACTAACATCCCATAATGTTAATGGATGCTTTTGCAGTGGCACATTTAGCTGAGTTTTTCAAAGCCAGCCTTCTAAATGCTTAGCTCCTGCAGGCAGGATTTCCTCCCACGAGAGCAGGTGTGTGGCTCAGTAAGCAAGGGAAGAGCAGATTTTTTACCCTAGCTTTTCCTAAAGCCAGGCTGCTTCCTAATTCCATAGCTTTGAGAGAATCCTGAATGACTCAGGTTGGAAGGGAGCTCAGAGCTCAACTACTCGAACCCCCTGCCATGAGCAGGGACACCTCCCAACCAGACTCAGCTGCTCAAGGCCTCATCCAACTTGGCCTTCAACACCCCCAGGGAGGAGGCATCCACAGCCTCCCTGGGCAACCTGTTCCAGAGTCTCACTACCCTCACACTGAAGAACTTCTTCCTCAGCTCCAGCCTAACCCTGCTCTGCCTCAGCTTCAAACCATTCTCCCTTGTCCTGTCTCTAGACACCCTCAGGAAAAGTCCCTCTGCAGCCTTCCTCTAGGATCCCTTCAGGCAGCTCTAAGGTCCCCCTGGAGTCTTCTCTTCTCCAGGATGAACAACCCCAGCTCCCTCAGCCTGTCCTCACAGACATAATGAACTCCTTGGGTAACACCTTCAGGTATCTCTTCAATAACTGCTTTCCAGGCCATGGTGCCATCTACAGATACGTACAGACAGCTAAAAAGAAGGTATTTCAAACCAGAAAAACCCTTGTGGCATACAGATGTTTCCTTAATCTCACCAAGTTCAACCATGGCAAGGTCAGGGTCTTGAACCTAGGGAGAATAACTCCTTGCACCAGTATAGGTGTGTGAAAGCAACTCTGGGGGTAAAAGGCCTGGGAGTCCTCATGGACAACAGGCTGACAATGACCCAGCAATGTGTCCTTGTGGGCAGCAAGGCCAATGGCATCCTGGGATGTGTTAAGAAGAGTGTGGCCAGCAAGTTGAGGGAGGTTCTCCTTCTTCTCTACTCTGCCCTGCTGAGGCCTCATCTGAAGCATTGTGTCCAGTTCAAGGACAAGGAACTACTGGAAAGAGTCCAGCAGAGAGCCACTGAGCCGCTGAGGGCACTGAACATCACCTTGGGAGGAGAGGCTGAGAGCCCTGGGGCTGCTTAGCCTGGAGAAGAGCAGTCTGAGAGGGGATCTTTTCCATGCTTATCAATATTATTTGGTCTAACCTTTATCATTAAAACTGTTTGGTCTAACAGCTGTGCACAGGCAGATGTTAGGTTACAGTTGGACTCGATGATCTTTTCCCACCAGGTGATTCTGTGATAAATAGCTTTATAATACCTAAAGGGTAGGGGGCAACAGGATGGAGCTGGGCTCTTTCAGTACTGCCCAGGGACAGGACAAGGGGTAACGGACACAGACTGGAACCCAGGAGGTGCCACTTGAACTTAAGGAAAAAGTTCTTTGGTGTGAGGGTGCTGGAGCCCTGGAGCAGGCTGCCCAGAGAGGTTGTGGACTTTCCAAACCCACCTGCGCATGTCCCTGGGCAACCCACTCTAGGTGACCTTGCTTTAGCAGGGAAGTTGGACTAGGTGATCTGCAGAGGTCTTTCCAAGCCCTGCCATGGTGTGACTCTGTGGTTCTGTGCCCCCTTGAGAGCTCAAGGTTTGGTAGAGGTGTTTAGTAACTTACCGAGTTTGAAGTGAAGCGCTCCCAAGGGTCCTTTGTCAAATCTAACCAACAGCAGATCATGAACATCTGTGCCGTCAGTGCTGGCAGGGGGAACCTGAGGAGCAGCCCACTGGATCTGGATGAGGCTGCTAGGCACATCAAAGTGCCTGCTGAACTGCAGAGTGGCCTCGGGGGAATATTCTTGTGCCAGGAGCTGAATTTTAAGTGGGGACAGGGCAGTGTCAAACAGCTGCAGCTCCCCCTGAGAGCTGCCCACCACCAGCACAGCTCCAGAAGGGTGGCAGGCGATGGAAGCAGGCAGCAGCTCTGCTCGGGCCAACAGAGTCACTTGGCTGTAAGCTTCGTAGAGGACTAGTGAGGAATCTGCGCAGCCCAAGACCACTTTGTCTTCTGTAACATCTCTGCAGCAGCTGATGGCCTTGGCTGGCAGCGGTATCCTGGTGACTGCCACACACTGCAGTTTGTTCCTGAGGCACTTGTAGAGGCAGATGTCAGCCATGGGCTCCTTGTCTGCAGAGAGGGAGCACTCCACAGTGTACACCTGCTGAGGCTGGCTCCTGCTGAAGCCAGCAGCCAGGGGGTCCCACTCCGTGCGGACGTAACTCAGCACCTGAAACGCATCCAGAGGTGCTGCTGGTCATCTCTAACCATGTAACCTGGCTGAGGAGCAAAAGAGCTGCAAAGGCTTTCTCATGGCTCAGTAAGCTGAAACAAACACCTCTTAGACATGAGCTTCTAAACTCCATTAGTTTGGCTCCATTTAAAAGTCCTGCACTATGCTCTGAGCCATATTGTTTTTGGCCAGGCTATGCAATAGGTTAGCAGAAGAGAAGATAAAAGGGGATGGTACTAACAGTGAGGGGAGATGAGCAGCAGAAATTCTTGACAGTGAGGGTGGGAGACACCGGCACAGGTTGCTCAGGGAGGCTACAGTATTACAGTATTACAGTATTACCAAGGTTGGAAGAGACCTCGAAGATCATGGAGTCCAACCTGTAACCACAAACCTCACGACTAGACCATGGCACCAAGTGCCACATCCAGTCCCCTCTTGAACGCCTCCAGGGATGGCGACTCAACCACCTCCCCAGCCAGCCCATTCCAATGACAAATCACTCTCTGGGTGAAGAACTTTCTCCTCACCTTGAGCCTAAACTTCCCCTGTTGCAGCTTGAGACTGTGTCCCCTTGTTCTGGTGCTGGCTGCCAGGGAGAAGAGGCCAACCCCTTCCTGGAAGGCTGTGGCTGCCTTCTCCCTGGAGGTGTTCAAGGCCAGGCTGGATGAGGCCTTGAGCAAGCTGGGCTGGTGGGAGGTGTCCCTGCCCATGGCAGGGGGTTGGAACTGGATGATCTTTTAGGTCCCTTCCAACTCAAACCATTCTGTGATGCCATGACCAATCCTAAAGAGTAAGTGATTGCTCACAAGCAGGTGGGGGAAAATCCCAAGTTTCTAGAAAAATGGACAATAGGTTACTCTGAGCATGACAGAGAGAGGACTTCTGTCATCTGTCCTTGGCTGTGGTAACAGAGAATCCTATACTGCAGGGGCAGAAACTGTGGCAGGTTTGATCACATTGCCAAAGGAGTGGGTGAGAGATGTTCTTTGATGCCAAAGCGCTTCAGATGCAGGAAAAAAATGGATCTGTGAGAGTAGAAAAGGGGAACCGTTTAGGGGTACTTGAAGGCTGAATGGACTGGAAGAAGAGCACAGGGGCAGAGCACCATACAAAGACAGCAGCTGGCAAAGGGCAAGGATTTGTAGTGCAGAAGCTGGGAAGTACCCGAAAGTGATGGAGGCAACAGAGGAGACCAATGAAGATTCCTTCCCTGGGTGAGAGGCGGTGTACAGGACTTGAGCAGGAAGCTGTGGGAGAAATACCAGCTGGAAATCAGCTCCAGACCAGTTCATGTGAAGCTGTTTCTCCGAAAGAGAAACCCAATGTCTCTGGAGGAATGAGAGCAGTGGGAGTCGGTCAGAAACTTGCTGCTGTTTGTTCATGCAGAACTAAAGAGTGAAAAGAAAATGTCAAACGGAGCCAAACCCCACCCTCAGGTACATCCACAGCATTCTTCAGGCTAGGAGCTACAGCTGCTGACCTGCCACCTGATTTTGGAAGCCCCTTCTTTTGACTCCAGGTGGTATGCAAGTGCCATTGTCATGGAAAGGGGAAACCAAGGTGATTAAAAGGCAGAGAGAGGGTGAGGGAGGAAACTGGCAGTTTCAGGCTGAAAACAGAAAAGGTGGCATAATGTTAAAGCAGCTTCAATTTGACTTCCACAGATCACAAGAGCAAATGAAGACATAATTCAGCTTTTTGTCCTGCAAAGGATTCTGTGAAATGAAGATTCTAATTTTGGTTTTGGCCTACCACTCATCACTTCAGAAGCAGCTGATGAATTCACAAAGGAGTTCTTTGGGCTGTTGATCAGACTGATGAGGATGTTTTGTTCTGACAGTTTACTTATTTTGTCAGCAAAAGGGTTTCTCATTCAAATGAAAGAAAAAAAATATTGCTGCAATTCTGTGGCTGCAAATCAGTTGCCAGTTAACACAAAAAATCTTAAGCTGCTCCTCTAAGATGAGTAGTTAGGGACATGCAAAGAGCCCCTTAATGCAGAAGTGTCTAATCCAGAAGCCAGTGCAACCAACCTGTGACAAACAGGTGAAGGAATTCCACCAGAGCAGTGAGCAGTGGAAGTACAAACCACAGAGAGGAAATACAACAGCAAATTACTTATAGAGCCTGCAAAACATTTTCCTCACCTCCACCATCCCCTCAGCAGTGACTCAGCCTCTGCAGCTAGGCATTTATGTCCAGTGGCTACTGTGCAGATGCTGGAACTGCTGAAATGGGCAGCTTTGGAGGCTGTGTTGAGGTGCACAGCAAGGAAACCTGTAAAGGAGGTCACAGCGGACAAAGGATTGCTGTGACCAGAGGGTGCTCTAAGCCCCAAAACAGACAAGGTGAAGTGTTATTGTTCTGCAGATTCCCCTCAGAGCCTGAACAGAGACCCAGGTTAGCTGCCTTTCAAATATGTGAAATAGAAATCTTGCCCAAGCAAGTCTTCAAAGCTTCCATAACTTCAGTGAAATGAGCCTTGAGGCCCTCTGGGACTCAGATTTCTGTCTTCCTGTGGCAGGTTTCAATGCCCTGCATTATTCATCTACATATTTTCATCCAAACCCAGTGCCCCTCTCTGAACACCTCCTCGTAAGATACAAGAAAGTCCTGGAGTTCACCATGATTACCAAAAGTGTGAGGAACAAAAGACTGAGCAGACTGTCAAACTCTGAACAGACACTGACCCTGAAGGGTAACACAACAGAAAAGAAAAACACAAGAAACACATGGATTTTACAGCTGCACAGGGCTGACTGCTAGGGACCAGCAGGGAAAACAGACACAGCAAAGAAACACGAGCCGGCGGTGTGCCCAGGGGGCCAAGCAGGCCAATGGCATCCTGGCCTGTATCAGGAACAGTGTGGCCAGCAGGAGCAGATAAGTCATTCTGCCCTGTACTCAGCACTGGTTAGGCCACACCTTGAGTCCTGTGTCCAGTTCTGGGCTCCTCAGTTCAAGAAAGATGTTGAGCTGCTGGAAGGTGTCCAGAGAAGGGCAACAAGGCTGGGGAGGGGTCTGGAGCACAGCCCTGTGGGGAGAGGCTGAGGGAGCTGGGGGTGTTTAGCCAGGGAAAAGTTCTTGTAAGGAGAGAGAGGCTGTTAGCTGCATTTCAGAGCAGCAGCTTTGACACTGTGTTCAAACAAATGAGGCTTCAAGGCAACCCTTCCAGACAGGCACCGCTCAGATTGTGGCTGAAAACAAGGGAAACTTCTCTCCTCAGACTAGCACAGATGAGCTGCCTCTCTTGCACCACTGGCCTCCTGCAGGAAGAGCACCAAGCCCAGAGACCTCTCTGCTCTGCTTTCCAGTTACACTGCATGTAACTGGGATGTGGCACTCTGAAGGGGATCAGAAAGGATGTTCTTTTCCAGCTGAGAGGGAAGAGTTCAGTTCCTTTGCCAGAAATCACTTTCATAATACTTCATGCAGCTAACTGGAAAGAGTCAACCAGCTACAGACACATGTCAGGAATGCTGGGATCCTGCTGTTGGAAGAGAAGGAGTCTAACAATCACCTCTTCTACCCTTCCCCAAGACGGTGGCACTCCACTCCCTGCCAAGGCTTCTTCTGCCTGCTGAGCAGCCACATGCCAGGAACCGCTGGGCACAGTGCTCTGCTCGGAGGTGTCCCTGCTGCCTGCAGTGGAGCTGGACAAGGTGACCCTTGAGGGTCCCTTCCAATCCAGTCTGTGTCTCCGTGAGTGCTGCAGCAGTGCAGGAGAGGAAACTGCTGAGCAGCATTCCCTGAAGCCCTCACCCGGAACATGACAACAGCAACACATTGGAGTGGAGAACTGGAAGGTAGAAGCTGGAGGAGCTCCTATGGAAGTGGGTGAGACAACTCTGGGATTTGCAGAGGAGGGGACAGGACAGAGGATCTTAAAAGACAAAGCCACAAGCTCACAGAGGGGGTGGATGGGATTATCCACTCACCATAAAGGGCTTTCCATAAACCCTGCTCTAAGCACTTAGCCTAGGATTTCAAGGGAGGACTTCCAGAATTACTCTGAATGAAGCAAAGCAAATTACTTTCTGTTAAATAAATGACAATTAAACTAATAATTAAAGAGAGGAGATACTTCCCTTTACTCTGCTCTGCTGAGACCCCACCTCCAATACTGTGTGCAGTTCTGGTGTCCACAGCAGAAGAAGGACACAGAGCTATTGGAGTGAATCCAGAAGAGGCCACAAAGATGATCCAAAGGCTGGAGCAGCTCTGCTGTGAGCACAGGCTGAGGGAGCTGGGGGTGTTCAGCCTGGAGAAGAGAAGGCTCCAGGGGGACCATAGAGCTGCCTTCCAGTAGCTGAAGGGATCTTCAGGAAGGCTGCAGAGGGACCTTTCCTGAGGGTGTCTAGAGACAGGCCAAGGGGGAATGGTTTGAAGCTGAGGCAGAGCAGGGTCAGACTGGAGCGGAGGGAGAAGTTCTTCAGTATGAGGGTGGTGAGAGTCTGGAATAGGCTGCCCAGGGAGGCTGTGGATGCCTCCTCCCTCGAGGTGATGAAGGCCTGGTTGGATGAGGCCTTGAGCAGCCTGGGCTAGCTGAGAGGTGTCCCTGCCCATGGCAGGGGGCTGGAGTAGATGAGCTGTGAGGTTCCTTCCAACCTGAGCCATGCAGGGATTCTATGAAAGTCCCTTGTAGTTCCGTGACAGGTACGCTCCAAAGCCATGATAATGATAAACTCCAGTCCACATCCTTTGTGGCTACTTCTCTTACGGAGGTGGCAGTCATGCACCCAAAGAGTCTGGTCCCCTGGCCATACCAGCCTGTGTCCTGCACCAGCTAATCCACAGCACGAGGGACACTGCCCATGTCAAGGGCTCAAACCCTGTAGTCAGAAATCCTAACAATCCCAAGCAGAGGAATCCAGAGTGGGTCCAGAGGAGGGTCAGGAAAATGATCAGAGGGTTGGAGCAGCTCTGCTACGAGGACAGGCTGAGGGAGCTGGGGGTGTTCGGCCTGGAGATGAGAAGGCTCTGTGCAGACCTTAGAGCTGCCTTCCAGTACCTGAAGGGGGGGTACAGGAAGGCTGCAGAGGGACTGTTTGCAAAGGCCTGCAGGGACAGGATGAGGGACAATGATTTGAAATGAGAGCAGATTGAGATTGGACATGAGGAACAAGTTCTGCACCATGAGGGTGCTGGAACATTGGAACAGTTTGTACAGAGAGGTGGCTGGGGCCCCATCCCTGGAGTGTTCAGGGTGAGGCTGGATAGGGCTCTGGGCAACCTGGATCTAGTGGAGGATGTCCCCGCTGACTGCAGAGGGGTTGGACTGGATGAGCTTTGGAGATCCCTTCCAAGCCAGACCATTCTCTGATTCTGTGACTGTGAATCTGTTCTGCTTTGTAAGCAAGGAACCTGCGTGAGGCTGGTTGAAAGACTTCCTTTTATTTCAAGTTTGAAGGAAAGAGCAGCACTGAGCTGGGGTGGGCAGCATCACCCTCCTCAGTGCAGATCCTTTGAACACTTAAAGCTGAAGCATTTTCCATAAAGTGCTAGGAAAGGATAAGGTCCATGTATCAAAACAACTCAGAGTTGTAACCAGCAGCTCTTATGCAGAAAATTGGCTTACCAGGCAGATTAAAAAAAAAAAGAGGAAAAGAAAACAAAAGCAGGAGAGCAAGCAGCTTGCTGTGTCTGAATTGTGTGGCTGGCAGATGAGAGAAAGGTTTGATTTCTGTTCCGGCTGTTAAAACGCTGCTTGTTTAATTTCACACGGGGAAGCTCCAAATCACAGCAACACCTTCATCAGCAACATGGAGTGGGAAGCGCAGCGCATGCCAGAGCGAGAGAGCTTCACAAGCAGTGCTGTGAAGTTGGAAACCAACCCAACCCAACCCTCCCCCAAGCCTTTTCTTAAACACATCTGAAATAAAAATGGCAGACTGCGGCTCCAGGGCACCGGTTTGGCTGCTGTGCTCGCAGCCCCACGTCCAGTCTGCTGCTTAGATCTGCAGCCAAAATCTGTTCTTCTCTTCTTTCAAAATGCATCATCATCATCATCACCATCACCTTTATCCCATAGCATTCACTGAACTTTTAGCACTCCCTGTGACATCCAGGGTTTCACATTCTTTGCTGGGAGAGGTATTTCAGCTATTCGCTCACCGAGCGTGGATGCTTGCCGGAGTGCCGCAGTCACTGCAGGACAGTCTGCGCAAGGAAGATCTGCTGTTCTTGTTTCACAAGCTTTGAGGCACAATGTGGAAGCAATAACGATGAAATATTCTCTCTTGGGAGAAAGGAAAATGATGTGCTCTCTCAGGCAAATCATTTTTCTCCAGGAGGTTGAAGCCTGATTTGGGTGATTTGCACTAACAATAACCGGCGTGAGAACCAGCAGGGCAAAGGGAAGTGCAAAGTGCCACAGGAACTCAGCCCTGGCAGCAGCACCTCCTGCTCATTTCTGTTTGCAGAATAAAGTCCAAGTTGATCTTCACACGACTTTCTCTCAAAGCATTTAATCCGAGGATGAGTTCCCCTCAAATCCTATTTATTCACAGCAAATTGTCTGAAATGGTTTCTGGAAGATTCCTCTGCTGGTTTCGGAATCAAAACAGCAGCAGCATCTCCACAGGGAGACAACTCAAACAACATCCCAGATCACCGGTACCGTAACACAGGATAGGATAGGATAGGATAGGATAGGATAGGATAGGATAGGATAGGATAGGATAGGATAGGATAGGATAGGATAGGATAGGATAGAATAGGCCAGACCAGGTTGGAAGAGATCTTCAGGATCATCGTGTCCAACCTATCATCCAACACCACCTAATCAGCTAAACCATGGCACCTAGCACCCCATCAAGTCTCCTCCTGAACACCTCCAGTGATGGCGACTCCACCACCTCCCGGGCAGCCCATTCCAATGGGCAATCACTCTCTCTGTGTAAAACTTCCTCCTAACCTCCAGCCTAAACCTCCCCTGGTGCAGCCTGAGACTGTATCCTCTTGTTCTGGTGCTGGTTGCCTGGGAGAAGAGACCAACCTCTGCCTGTCTACAACTTCCCTTCAGGTAGTTGTAGAGAGCAATAAGGTCACCCCTGAGTCTCCTCCTCTCCAGGCTAAGCAACCCCAACTCCCTCAGCCTCTCCTCATAGAGCTTGTGTTCCAAACCCCTCCCCAGCTTTGCTGCCCTTCTCTGGACATGTTCCAGCAAGTCAACATCCTTCCTAAACTGAGGGGCTCAGAATTGGACACAGTACTTGAGGTGTGGCCTAACCAGTGCAGTGTACAGGGGCAGAATGACCTCCCTGCTCCTGCTGGCCACAATGTTCCTGATGCAGGCCAGGATGCCATTGGCCTTCCTGGCTGCCTGGGCACACTGCAGGCTGATGTTCAGCCTACCATCAACCAGCACCCCCAAGTCCCTCTCTGCCTGGCCGCTCTCCAGCCGCTCTGACCCCAGCCCGTAGCACTGCTCCACGGAATGAGATCGGTTAATTGGCGAAGCGATGAGCTCACTGCCCGCAAGACAGCAGGCAAAGCTTCGGCAGACAAAACACTCCTGCAGCAACCTGCTTGCATGTACACAAATGCACACCAAAGTCCTGTGTCAGACAGAAAAGCACTTTTATGTCTTCAGGGGACAGCTCCTCATCCAATCTTACAGCGTTCAGCAAGTTAAACACTGAACTCCAAGAAAAAAAAAATAATGGAGTCAAACAAGTCAAGATTTGCAAGGAGGAAAAAGTTATTTGAGGTTTTAGAGGAGTCATGCCTGCCTTTAGCCTTAGTAGGAGCAAATGTTAAAAGATAAAGCCACACAGCACGACTCCACTCAAATGGAAAGCGTATTTAAGAGGTAAAATTCACTGCCCCTGGGGAAGCCGAAGGGCTGCCTAAGCACAGAATCCGGCCCACACTGCATGGGCAACACCAATCAGCCCACTGCAGAAGGGCCAGTGACAGGCTGTCAGGAAATGGCCTCGGGTTGCACCAGGGGAGGGTTAGGTTGGACACAAGGGAAAACTCCTTTGCTGCAAGAGTGGCCAGGGATTGGCACAGGCTGCCCAGGGAGGTGGTGGAGTCACCATCCCTAGAGGTGTTCAAGAAGCTGTAGATGTGGTGTTTTGGGGTATGGTTTAGTGGTCATGGTAGTTGGGCTATGGTTGGATTGGATGATCTTAAAGGTCTTTTCCAACCTTAGTAATTCTAGGATTCCATGACTCTATAAATGGTAAGGCAGCAGAGGCAAAGGGGGGCACATAAGCCTGCTCACAAAAGCTCTGTGTTTTTGTGGTGCCTGGCTCAGAGTCGCTCTTTAGAAGCCATCTAGGAACACTAACAATGCTGCTCATGCTTGAGCTATCGAACGACCCTCAGAAGTCCAAAGTATTAAAGTTCCCCTACAAGACTCTGCAGGGGAAAAAATGTGCCTCAGTCAGTTGCAGGCTGGGGGTTGATGCTACTTCTAGAGCAGCTGGGTTCTGATGTTTCCCATCCATGCAATGGAATTTAATCACTGCCCATGAGGAGCACTGGAGAAACCAGGCAAGAAACCAAACGGAAGAGCACCATGTGTTACACATGCTGGTGCATAAGCAACGCACTCAGGCAGGGTCCTGAGCATCATACAGCAACTCCCTGAGCACCCCAGAGAAGAAACCAAGTCCCTGAAAGGAACGTTGCTCCCTTTCAGGAGTGAGTATTACTTAGCAAAGGAACACTTGCAAGACACCCAGATGTGTTCACCTCCCTAATTAGAGAGAGCAGGATGTTGTTTATAAGAGCAGCTTATTCCAGAGTTTTACCTGGGGCTTTTCCCCCAAGGGAAACATCCTGCAATAGCTACTCCACAACAGCTACTCCACAACTGATCCTCCCTTTGGGCTTTACTCCCACCCTCACTGCCTTTTTACCCCATATTAGCAGTGGTTTAAGCTAACACAGGAGCATCTCCACAAGAGGTTAGTCCAGAGCATCTTTTACATTTTCATCTCAGGCTGCAGCTCTTTTCAGAGGAAGCCCAAATAGCTTACTTTTTAGAGTTTTGCACTTAACAGAAGAAACTGGATACAAGCCTTCTTGAACAGAAGAACTAAAAATGAAAGAGGCAAAATGGAAGCATCTGCCTTAAAAGGGAAGCTAAGCAAAGTGCCAGGAAAAGGGTCAGCTTGTAGTCTTGTCATAATTCATGTATTCCACTTCCACCTGCAGATGAGGAATTTGGACTTTTTCTTTAGGGAAGAAATTGGTTCCCCCAATGCCATCAATCCTAAACAGCAGCAGTTGAAGCAGCCTCTGGGTGCAGCTAAAATGTTGCAACAAACCGCAGACACAGAATTGTCAGAGCTGGAAAGGACCCCCAAGAGTCACCCAGTTCCAAGCCCCCTGCCGTGGGCAGGGACACCTCACACTAGATCAGGCTGCTCAGAGCCACATCCAGCCTGGCCTGAAAAACCTCCAGGGATGAGGCTTCCACCACCTCCCTGGGCAATCTGTTCCAGTGTCTCACCACCCTCATGGGGAAGAACTTCTTCCTGATCTAAATTTCCCCTCCTCTAGCTTGAATCCATTCCCCCGAGTTCTGTCACTACCTGACACCCTAAAACATCCCTCCCCAGCCTTCTTGTAGCCCCCTTCAGATATTGGCCACAGTAAGGTCTCCTCGGAGCCTTCTTTTCTCCAGACTGAACAACCCCAACTCTCTCAGCCTGTCCTCATAGGAGAGGTGCTCCAGCCCTTAAAACACTTAAACCACTTCAAACAGATGTCAAATGCCCATCAGTGAACACTGCTGACATCAGCTAACCATTGAAAATCATGGCATTAGACAAGCACAAGGCAGCTCCAGTTTCCAACTCGAGTTTGCCAGTGGTGCTCTCACACTTCCATTTTCAGCTTCGGCAGCTCCAAAGCTGTTCCACTTCGACAACCTAACTCTCTTGCTCCATCTCTCCAACTGCTTTTGGGAGGAAAATAGCAAACATACCCAGCAAGGTGCTTTCTTCACCAAACAACAACCCTTTGCTTATGAGATGAGAATTGCTCCTCTTCCTTTCTGATGATTTGTTAGCACGTCTGTTCTTTAGATCCCTCTTAAGCTGAATAGTTATTTCTTTAGCAAATCTGAACAGATCCCACAACAACACAGTCCAGCACATTACCTCCAATTTGCCATGTGCACAGCCTAAAAGAAAGAGGTTGGCTCTGTCCCTCTCACAGGAAATAGGAGACCAAGGCCATGCTCCATCACTAGCTGCTGACCACCAGCAAACGACCATGTCTTGCGTACAGTTTATCGTCAGGCGACGTTTCACCCTTCTAGCTTCTGGTCCAAGTATATCAGTGTATGAAACCTGATGGAAGAGGAAAAAAAAGGCAGGAAATACTTGAGGTCATGAAACAGCAGAGTAGGAGCAAGTGGGGAGCATTTGCTTTGGGTACATGAAGGAGAAGTGCACACAGCCAGAGAGGTCTGCACACACAGCCATTCACGGGGGCCGGCTGCGACGACGTGAGAAGCATCGACTTGGCCAGAGAAAGCCCTGCTCACACTTTGATCTGTGGGGAGGGGATTGGCAAGGAAAGGAATGTGAGTTAAGAAGGAATTTACTGCAATGACTCCAATCAATACCAAAATGTACAGTCATGGTTGCTTGACAGCATCGACCTACAGACAGGATTTAAGCTTAGCCATATTAAATGACAAGTTCTGCAGAGCTGAGGGGAGCTGAGGCTGGCGTTTAAGACATAATCAAATATTAAATACATTCTACAGCGTTTGAACAAACATCTCTCTTTCTTTTCCCCCTCTCTGAAGTAAGGCAGCCAGCTACAACCCCCTGCTCTGCAGGAGAATATTCACTCCCTCTGCATAATGTAGCTGAGCCACAGCATCATGCGTAAAGTTTATGCAGCTCCTGAGAATTGTGCCTCTTTCTCACAGAGGATTTGTGGAATTTATTATTCAAACTCCCTTATTTTGGAGCAGGGTGATTTGAAAACATGAGCAGTGCACCATCTGGGTGACATATGCCAAGGAAATATAGATTGCACCGCATTTCTGCTTAAGGAATTAATGGAAGGTTGATAGCTAAGGGAAAAAAAAAACCCCAACCCAAACTATCTTGCCATTGCTGGTCAGCAATAATCGAACCACTTTCTGGGGATTAAGCGCATGGCTAAGCCTACTGGACCAGACACTAGCAAAGGGCAGGGGGTCTTCTTATCAGAGAAATGCTTCTGGAGCCAGTCTCACTACATGACAGATTGCTTTCATATTCCTGTCTGCAAGGCAACAAAGGCTGGCAGTAATGCGATAATGCCAGAGTGCAATGGGTGTTAAGAACCCGCTTCATTTATGTATTGTATTTAGTAAATAATCAGGCTCATCCAAATTGTGATCTCACCACTCAACCAAGGCCATTAAAAATAAGGTTAATGCTTTAATAATCCTCTGCTGGTTTTTATATGGTCAAAAGAACCCTTTTCTATTTGCATGGTCATAATATTATTGACCTCTTCATCCCCCTGAATACACATCAAAAGGAGCTGAAATCAAAGTAATTACCAATGTTGTTCTCTAATGGTAAACATTTAACTCCTTCTACCGTCTCCTCCTTCAGTAAATTGAAATGGATTGAAAAACCCAGATAGGATAAACTTACCAAAGGTCAATATTTTCAGAATATCCCACCATTTACTTGTTAAAACACTCTGAGGTGTAAAGAGAAAACAGACAGGGAAGTCGCCAGGTAGCTGCCACTGGGATTTAAACTCCATATAAATAGTTAACTTGGTGCTATTATTACTTCATTAGGATGGAAAGCCATGAATGTTTGGACAGATATTCACCAGCCCTGCATGGCAGTGTTAACTGTTCATCATTTCACAGGGAGTAACAGCCACACATCTTCTGTAAACCTGTCTGTCCTGGCACACTCAAACCTGGGCTAGTGCTACTGAGAGAAGGCAAAAGGTAAGAGTTGGGTTTATCCTGCGCAGAGCTTCCGGACTGTAATGTTCCTTTGCTTTTCCAAAGTGGAAGTAAGATCCAAGGGGGGTACCATGTAAGAAAGAAGCCAGAAAAAGGAATTCTTCCATTTGGGTTTGTAATATATTAAAACCCCCAGCACTGGGGGCCCAGCTGCAGGAGGAAAGCATGGCTGACATGTTTACAGCACCCAGGTCGCCCCTGACAATTCCCTGCCAAATTTGCCCACCATGCAGATGGACACTGAGCACTGTGAAGCCGCCTCTCTCCAGGTAGCAAAGCAATGAGGATGCTCACAGGATAGCAATTTAGTTGCATTACTCTGGACTGTAAACAAGCCCCTGCCTCATTTCAGAACTGGGAATCAAAGGCCACGGGGGCTGTGTGCATTTCTCAGGCTACGCCAAAAGGCAGAGGCAGAAATGAGGGCTGCAGCCAAATGTCCTGGATCTTAGCTCTGCGTTTTAATCCTATGACAGTTCCACACCAGTGCAAGCTACCTTCCAATTTCATTTCTCTTGGAAAACAAATCAGCATCAAGGAAGTGGTTTTTTCATTCTGAAGTGTGCATTGTTTCAAGTTTGCACATTTGCAGTGGAGGAGAGTCTTTGGTTTCTTTCGTTACTGCTGGCAGTGGCATTAATATTGCCTGTGTCTGATCATAGAATCACAGAATGGTCTGGGTTGAAAGGGACCTCCAAAGGTCATACAGTCCAAAACCTCTGCAGTCAGCAGGATCACCCTCCACTAGAGCAGGTTGCTCAGAGTCCTGTCCAGCCTCGCCTTGAGTATCTCCAGGGATGGGACCTCAACCACCTCCCTGGGCAACCTGTTGCAGTGCTCCAGCAGCCTCCTGGTGCAGAACTTGTTCCTCACATCCAATCTCAATCTGCTCTGCTCTAGTTTGAAACCATTGCCCCTGGTCCTGTCACTGCAGGCCTTTGGGAACAGTCCCTCTGCAGCCTTCCTTCAGGTACTGGAAGGCTGCTCTAAGGTCCCACTGGAGCCTCCTCTTCTCCAGGCTGAACACCCCCAGCTCCCTCAGCCTGTCCCCGTAGCAGAGGTGCTCCAAAACCCCTGATCATTTTCATGGCCATCCTCTGCTCCACCAGGTCCAGGTCTTCTGATCTTTGCTATGCTTGACCAAAACCAGCCACGAAGAACCCTAACTCAGTGCAGAGAGCTGATGCAGTATCATTGCAGCAGTGAATAATAATTTCTGCTGGCTCACACTGGTGCAGTTTTGAAGATAATAAAAATTATATTTAGCTGCCTAACTGGGAAGCCTCACACAAAAGAACATTCAATTAAAAAATGCAAATGCCTTATTATGTTTTCGGGGGGGCTGGCAAAGAAATAATCCATAGTGATTCCCACTGATTTCAAGAGAAAGCAAAGTTAACACTGAACATGGAGGCGTTTCTAGAAGCTCAGCTGTGTCCACAAAGGACTACACATAACAACCCTATTAAGGAGAGCAGCAGATATTTCTGGTTTCCTAGGGCAGAGAGAGTTTTCCTTGCATGAGGCTTTCCTTCTTGCCCAAGTAAGAGATGCCACGAGCGCTGGGTCCAAAACATACCCAGCAGTTCTCAGAATGGAAATCTATTCTCTAAACAAATTAAGTAAGGTGCTATGCCTCTCAAAATTAAATGAGGAAGGCAAGTCCTCAGCTCACCACAGCTTCTTCATTGTAGTTCAGTGCTATTAAAAGCACACCACAGCTGTTGGTAAAGCACAGCCTTAGCAAGCAGCAGGGGCCAGGCATGAGCAGACATCATTTCCAAGGAAGGGACGTGGCGGCTCGGTTCCTGCTGAACAGTGAACTGTCTCAAATCCACCTTACAGAGCTTGGATCAATCTCGCAAACACAAGGCACTGCTGAAAGGAGGCCCTGAACTGAAACAGCCTGGAAAATGGATGAGATATTCATCCTAGCAGAAAGCATTTCTGCCCAGCAAGTTAAAAGGTGCTGTGGCAAAACTTAAATTAGCCACAGCCTTCCACTGCTTGTCTTGCAGACGCAAACTTCTGCGTGCGTGGAAGAAAATCGTAGAGGGGCTGTGGAGGGGAGAAAGTTTGCTAGCAGGAGATTGTTTTCCATAGCACTTCTCCAGCCTGAAACACATGCAAACCCTCTCATTTGCTCACTCCATCTTGGGCAAGAGGTTGGCTCTTCCCCATTCTTGCGGCAGATTGGCTGCAGCGCCGTTCCCGCTCTGCCTGTTCAAAGTTAATTGCCTCTGGCTGATTATTTTTTCATAGCGCTGTAGCGCCAAGCACTTTCGCCTCATGTCAGCTGCTGCCTTGATGCCAAGGAGCTTATGGGTGATGAAGGTTATGTCTACATAGCCCTGTCCATCCAAGACTTGGTGGAATTCATGTAGGGACAGGACAAGAGGTAATAGCCTCGACCTGGAAGAAAGCAGATTTAGATAGGAGTTGGGAACACGTTCTTCCCATGAGGCTGGTGAGGCACTGGCACAGGTTACCCAGAGAAGCTGTGGAGGCTCCACCCCTGGAGGTGTTCAAGGCCAGGCTGGATGGGGCCTTGAGCAACCTGGTCTAGTAGGAGATGCTCCTGCCCATGGCAGGGAGGTGGAACTGGATTGTCTTTAAGGTCCCTTCCAACCCAACCCATTCTGTGATTGGGATGAGCTGGCTGTACTGAAATCCAAGCTGGCTAGTTTAAAGCCAGCTCAGCTGTCTCAAGACCACCTTTCAGTGAATGCTGTGCATGCCCAAAAGAGAAGGGTTTTAATCTTCTCACTGTGTAAGTAGTGAATTAAGATTCAGAGGCACCAAGTCACTTGCCTAAGGTTTGTCAACAGTGTGAAACTCAGCTTCTTTACCCTGAGTCCCAGCTCAGTGGCTTTGTTGCCAAACCAACTCTCCCAACAACACAGTGACTATAACTTGAGGGAAAACTAAGGTTTCTGCCAAGAACTACAGCAGCTGCCTGAGTTCTTGCCTCTTCCTGAGCTCATGTGTCTCAGCTGAGCCACAGTATGTTTTTAGCCCACAGCAAACAAGAGGTAAAAGACATTAGCTGAAATCTTTTACACTGAGGTTTACCATTACGGATTTGGCTTCATGCTTGTTAGACGCTGAGAATGTGCGAAGGGTCAGTCACTGCTGCTCAGCTGACACAAGGTAAGCTGCTAAGCAGGGGCAACTCAGCTGTGTGGCTGAGCCCTTCACCTCAATGCAGTAGAAAATTGGATCCTCTTGGCACAGTATTTTACCTCCTGAGCTCAGAATGCCGTGCAATTGCGTTTCACTTTTCCAGAACTGCCATTTTTAGGATCGGAGCTGTCCTGGTCAGCTACAGGAAGGTTTGCAACCTGTATTGCTACATGGCATCAGTGAGCACCAGTGGCAGGTATGGTTAAGTTGCTGCAGTGTTTTCAGTCCCCATTGACAGCTCTACCTTCCAGTCCAAAGAGGAGAGCTTCTCCAGTCTCCTGCTGATGTCAGCAGAATCCACCTTCTTCGCAAACTGAATAAAGCAGAGCTGGTTACGGTCCTCAAACGACAAGATGATGAAATTGTCCGTAAGAACAGCTGAAAAACAAACAAAAATTGTCACCACTCTCATACCTGCTCCTAATAGCAAAACAAGTTACTCAAGCCTCTGCTGAGGCATTGCAAAACACCTTTCTTGGCAAGGTGGCATCTTCAATATTACACTGAAGCCTCTGTAATCTCCTGAAAGCCATCAGTGTGTCACCCTGCCAGGACTTTCTTGGAAATGGGGAGTACTCCCATTACACAAACCTGAATAAATTAGCTCCTATCAAGTCACCACAGCATTCAGATTCGAGTTTTATGGCCTTCCACATTCATTTTCATCTCGGTTCAGCCTTCGGTTTTACCTTTTATTCAACATCTACCACTCTTTGGGGAATGCACCCAACACAGCCCAGCTTGAGTTAGGGATGAGCAATGCAAATCAGTGCTTCAGGTGCAACAGGCGCTTTGACCTTGTAAGGTGCTGCAGCAGACACCAAGGGGACTGCTATAGACAGGCTTACGCTTTACACAGAACCACAGAATGGTCTGGGTTGGAAGGGACCTCAAAGGTCACCCAGTCCAACCCCTCTGCAGCTGGCAATGGCATGCTCAACTAGATCAGGTTTAGAGGGATTATGAACTTGTTGAAAGCTTCACATGGGGGTACCTGAGCGATACAGGTAACCAGGATGGCACAGACTGCCTTGGGCTCTGGAAGAGTGGAGTGCTGCTGTTATTATAAGGGCCTGCTAGACCACGATAGTTCAATATCAATGTGATTAACTAATGAGACAATGACAATGGCTTAGACAATAGAATCAATGGGGTTGCCCAAGTGTTACCCAGTTATTCAAGCAGTGCCTACCTTTAAAGACAAGTGATTAGGTAACTGTACCAGGTCAATGAAGAACTGTTGGTGAGAATCAGCTTGAGAGCAATGCTAGCAAGCTGTGTGCAGAAAGCACCCTCAGAACCCTCTGCTCCCAGGGAAGTGACAAGCAAAGTGGATTCTGATTTAAGAACAAACCAGTAAACAAACCCCTGCAGCACAACCAAAAACCCCAAAGCATTTGTGACTAAAATCCCAGCTTCCTAAATGTGTTTTACAGACCCTTAAGTAGCCTGGCAGTGTAGCTTTACATATAAGCACTGACAAATGGCTACTCAGCTTCACTTTGCTTTAGTTTGATTTACACCCAGTTGCCTTTTCCAGCAGTCAGGTACTGGCACAGCTCTGAGTTAACCTGGTATGCAAATGCTAAAGGGGAAAGAGTGGAGCCAAACAATTGTCTTTGAAATGTAACATCAACACTAGCTTTTGAGAAAGTGAAAAACCCAAAATGAGGCTGAACTATCTGACTTGGTACCTTAGAAACCAGAACCAGGATGCTAAAGGCACAGAACATCCAGGTGACTGAGTGTGGTTCCCTCACTGTGCACACAGGACACCACTTTTCCTTTAGGAAGGCAATTTTGGCCTAATTTCTAATTAAGTGTTGTGGGTATTTTGTTGGCCTGGGTTTTTGTTTTGGTTTGGTTTTTTGTTGCTTGGTTGGGTTTGTTTGGGGGTTTTTGTTTGTTTCTTTTGTGGATTTTCTTAGAGGCAGGAGGATCATAAATGCAACCTTAATTCTGTATTTTGTGCAGACAACCTGACCTTCATTCCAGATGTCAAACATCACAGAATCACAGAATGCCTTGGTTATAATCCAAGGGAATACTAATACTAATAATGATCATAGAGTCCTAGAATGGTTTAGGCTAGAAGGGACCTCAGAGACCATCTACTCCAACCCCCTACTATGGACAGGGACACCTCTCAACCAGACTCAGCTGCTCAAGGCCTCATCCAACCTGGCCAGGGAGGAGGCAGCCACAGCCTCCCTGGGCAGCCTGTTCAGGACTCTCACCACACTCCTACTGAAGAACTTCTTCCTCAGCTCTAATCTAACCCTGCTCTGCCTCAGCTTCAAACCATTGCCCCTTGGCCTGTCTCTAGACACCCTCAGGAAAGGTCCCTCTGCAGCCTTCCTGAAGATCCCTTCAGCTACTGGAAGGCAGCTCTACGGTTCTCCTGGAGCCTTCTCTTCTCCAGGCTGAACACCCCCAGCTCCCTCAGCCTGTGCTCACAGCAGAGCTCCTCCAGCCCTTGGATCATCCTTGTGGCCTCACTCCAGCAGCTCTGTGTCCTTCTTCTGCTGGGGACACCAGAACTGGAGGTAGGATTGGAGGTGGGGGTCTGAGCAGAGCAGACTAAAGGGCAGAATCCCCTCTCTTGCCCTGCTGCCCACACTCCTCTGGCTGCAGCCCAGCTCCTGGGTAGCTTCTCACCGAACAACACACCCAAGCCTCTTTCTTCAGGGCTGTTCTCAACCCACTCTGCACCCCACCTGGATTTGTGCCTGGGGCTGGTCTGACCCAAGTACAGGACCTTGCACTTGGACTTTTTGCACCTCATGCAGCTGGCACTGGTCCGCTCCCTAGCTTGTAAGGATCCTTCTGGATGTATCTCTGCACTCACACACTGCTCTGGGTTAGAATTACAACACCTCCTAAGCCATTTTGGCACCCTGCAATCCTTATCCATTTCTGTACAGAGACCATTTTATTTTTATACAGACTTCTTTCACTGAACATTGAATTTCTTGTGGCCAGTTTCAGAATCACAACCCTAATTCTGACTTAGATTTGGAAAGACGCGCAATTACGTGGGATTAATTTGTTCCAGGACAACATCATTCTGTGGCTCTCCCAGAAGAATAATTCAGTGTAAAAATCTCTGTTTTGAGCACTATTTGCATGGGTAACAAAATTATTTTCTTTTGGTGGTGGTGAAAATAAAACCCATATTGCAGTGCCAGGTCTGGAGGGGTTTGCCTTTACTGCACAGGAGCAGCCCCCAAAATAAAGACACAGCTGTTGGAGTGAGGCCAGAGGAGGCCACAAAGATGATCCAAGGGCTGGAGCAGCTCTGCTGTGAGGACAGGCTGAGGAAGCTGAGGGTGTTCAGCCTTGAGAAGGCTCTGGGGGGACCTCAGAGCTGCCTTGCAATAGCTGAAGGGATCCTGCAGGAAGGTTGCAGAGGGTGAGGATGTCCAGAGGCTGGCCAAGGGGGAATGGTTTGAAGCTGAGGGTGAGCAGGGTTAGACTGGAGCTGAGGGAGAAGTTCTTCAGTGTAAGGGCAGTGAGACTCTGGAATGGGTTGCCCAGGGAGGCTGTGGCTGCCTCCTCCCTGGAGGTGTTCAAGGCCAGGTTGGATGAGGCCTTAAGCAACCTAGTTGAGAGGTGTCCCTGCCCACAGCAGGTTCTACAAACAACTTCCATCCGGGTAAACCTTAGCTTCCCTGCTTTTTGCCAGCTGAGAGTCTGAAATCCTCCCTCTGGAAAGCATGTCATAAAATGCTGAGATGGAAGTGGTAATCTGGTAATTTAGTGGAGTGAAAACAGGAGTGAAGACATTGCACCCTGTGGATTTAAAGTGAGGCTAGGGTTACGGTTTGGGATACTACAGATTCTGCACTCTTGTTATCTTCCCAAGCTACAAGGTATTGGTAAGGAAGGATTCAGAGGGTGCACCACTGCAGCTCTCAATCTGGCCAACATGCAATAGATGGCTGGGTATGGAAGAAAAGACATCCATAAGGACCAAAGCCAAATCTAGCATGGATTCTTAGTGAAAGGATGTCATTTGGGTCTGCTTTTGAAGAATCTGGAAGATGATGGCTGGCAAGGAAATGCCATGCTCTTGCTGATACAGATGCCAAGAGAGCTGGCTGAGGCCTGAGAGGAGCTCTGTGGAGGGAGACACATTGGGAAAGCTCCAGTTGTGTCCTATAGCTGTTGAAAACAGGAATATTTTCCTAAGCTTTCTCCTGCATTCAGCTGAAACTTCATTTTTAGCAGTCACTAGCTCAACTCTTGAGACTCTGGAAACTGAGAAATGAAATCTGCCCCTACCTAAGGTTATCCAACCTTTCCTAATAGGTAAGTATTTTAATGACAGCTATCCCATGGCATTAATTGGTTGCCCAGCCTTCAGTCCTGTGCAAATGGCACATTCCCAGTGATTAAACCGTGTGAGAAACTGAACTTTGGAAACCCATTCAGCATTTGACAAGCCTGAAAACTTTGATGTTAAATATCCTTCTTCAAGTGTTCTCAGTCCTCAGGGTTGTAACTATGGCATTACATGCAATTACTTGTTGTGTTTGCAAGTCCCCAGTGGCAATAATTAGTCTACCTGTTGACACACTGTTTTCTCTACTCCATTGTTAATGTAGGCAATTGATTTACACTTGGGTGTAATTACCATCGCTGATGGTGTCGGAGATGAGCTTCCCCACCAGGGTCCTGTCAATCACCACTTTCTCCAGCTGTGGCCCAGAAAGGCTTAGGGACACCAAGACACCTGAGTGAAAGAGGAGCTGAATCCAAAGAGTGAGAAAACAAGACATGGAGAAGCATTAATAAAGCAAAATGTTCCAAGGTGCACATTAGCAGCTTCCATTACACAGCAATCTCACTTTCAGGACAAAGGCAGACTCCTGGTTGGTGGGGAGATGGCCCAGGATGACTCTGAAAGCACAGCTGTAACACAACACTGAAGCACTTGGGGACAAGAACTGTAATTGCCGGGCACTCGAGGAAGACGCACGCTGAGGCACCAAATGGCGCAGAAAATGTGCTGGATTATCTGGAGGGGATGAAAAATTCTGGAGGAGATCAAAATTGTGGCATAGATTGACAGAATGATTTAGGTTGGAAGGGACCTTCAAGATCATCCAGTTTCAATTCCCTGCCATGGGCAGGGACACCTCCCACCAGCCCGGGTTGCTCAAGGCCTCCTCCAGCCTGGCCTTCAACACCTCCAGGGAGGAGGCAGCCACAGCCTCCCTGGGCAACCTGTGCCAGTGTCTCCCCACCCTCAATGTCAAGAATTTCTTCCTCATCTCCAGTCTCAATCTCTCCTCTCTCAGCTCAAAGCCATTGTCACTTGTCCTGTCACTCCCAGCTCTTGTCCAAAGTCCCTCCCCGGCTCTCCTGGAGCCTCTTCAGGTACTGGAAGGCTTCAGCTCCAGGTCCTTCTTGTGTTGGAGGCCCCAGAACTGGATGCAGCACTCCAGGTGGGGTCTCCCCAGGGCAGACTGAATGAACAAAGGGATGGACACATGGACCTGATCTTTCCCTGTATAAAGTAAGTGCATATCCTGCAAAAAACCACCCAAAGCTGGGCTTGGTGTCAGCTTTGAATTTTATGAGCACAGATTAAACTCAGCTCATTTTTGCAGCGCCGCTTATTCCTGACCACGCAGATATTGTTTAACCTAAACACTGGTGCCCTACCACGGCAGCTGGGGGCTCCTGACAAACCCACTTGCTCCTTGGCATCAACTCACTGATACCTCTCTGATTAGGGAGAAAGGGTTGCAATCATTACACAGAACACTCAGAGGCTCATTGCAGCGTTAACTGAACATTTCTGCCTAATTGATCTCTAGTAAATGATGCAAACAACCTTGAAGACTAAGTTGCAGCACTTACGAGGGAGCTGGGGCTGTTCAGCCTGGAGAAGAGAAGGCTCTGGTGAGACCTTAGAGCAGCCTGCCAGTACCTGAAAGGACTACAAGACGGCTGCAGAGGGACTGTTCCCAAAGGCCTGCAGGGACAAGACCAGGGGCAATGGCTTCAAACTAGAGCAGAGCAGATTGAGATTGGACGTGAGGAACAAGTTCTGCACCAGGAGGCTGCTGGAACACTGCAACAGGTTGCCCAGGGAGGTGGTTGAGGCCTCATCCCTGGAGATATTCAAGGTAAGGCTGGACAGGGCTAGGGGAACCTGATGTAGTGGAGGATGTTCCTGCTGACTGCAGAGGATTGGACTGGGTGACCTTTGGAGGTCACTTCCAACCCAGACTGTTCTGTGATTCTATGATCAGCTCTTTCTGATGCCCTATCTTGGCTGAGAGTGAGAATGCTCAGTGGGAGGAGCTATGGGAACCATTTCTCTTGCACAGTGGAATTGTTCAGAGCAGTCCTTTTGTGAATGCAACTCTTACAGCAAAGTCAGAAAATAAAGCCCATCAGCTCCCTGCCCTGCTGTCAGCTGACTCCACTTCACCAGGTCACTCCAGCAGCAGCAGGGTACTAAGGGCTTTTTCAGGGGTGCTGGGTCTGTTATTGTTCTACAGGAAAAGATAAAGCCAGGGGGTTAGAGCAAAATAATTCTCACCATGAAATTAACTCATTGCCAAGCCTGTCTTGTACAGAAACCTGGATGGAAACAACATAGTGAAACAAATGTCTGCAGTGACTGCCATCTCCTCCTGCACTGCTGCCAACACAGGTGTGTTCTAACTCATCTGCCAGTGCCACCTCACATCCTGCAAGCTGCTACACCACTGACCTCAATGGAGAAGCTAAAGAAGCTTCAGGTCAGCTCTCAGCCCTGCTCCATGGCAGCCCTTCTACACAACCCATTCTGGCAGGTGGCCTCATCTGCCTCTAATCAGCATAACAAAATCCTCCTTTGCTTAGCAGAGGCCACAGCAGCTCTGAAGTGCAGAGGGCTCACCAGAAGCCAGAAACAGAGGACTCCACCTCTTATTTCTACCTACAGCAGCAAAACCCAGGACAAGTTCTCTGTAATATCTCTACCCACGATCTGTTTGAGGGGATCCAGGCACCCTCAGTCAGTTTGCAGATGGCACTGAGCTGGGAGGGACTATGGATCTTCATGGATCAGCTGGAGGCTAGGAAGGCTCTGCACCTGCACAGGCTGCATCCATGGGCTGCGATCAAACAAGGCCAAGGGCTGGGTCCTGCACTTGGGGCAAAAACCCCCAGGAAGGCTGCAGGCTTGGGGCAGAGGGGCTGGAAAGTGCCCAGCAGAGAAAGCCCTGAGGGTGCTGGTGGGCAGCTGGCTAGAAATGAACCAGGGGTTGGCCAGGTGGGCAAGGAGGCTACCAGCAGGCTGGCCTGGATCAGCAATGGTGTGGGCAGCAGGAGCAGGGCAGGGATTGTCCTCCTGCACTCAGCGCTGGGGAGGCCACACCTGGAGTGCAGGGTACAGTTTTGGGACCCTCACTGCAAGAAGGACACTGAAGGGCTGGATAGTGTCCAGAGAAGGGCAAGGAAGCTGGGGAAGGGTCTGGAGAACAGGGCTGGGGAGGAGCAGCTGAGAGACCTGTGGGTGTTTAGCCTGGAGAAGAGGAGGTTGAGGCTCCTCGCTCCTGAGAGGAGGCTGGAGCCAGGTGGGGGCTGGTCTCTTCTACCTTGCAATGAGTGACAGAAGGAGAAGAAATGGCCTGAAATTGTGCGCCAGGGGAGGTTTAGGTTGGAGATTAGAAGAAACATGTTGACTGATAGGGTTCTCAAAGTGTGGCAGAGGCTGCCCAGGGAGGTGGTTGAATGCCCATCCCTGAAGGTGTTTCAGGGAGGCAGAGATGTGGTGCTGAGGGCCATGGTTCAGCCCCAGACTTGGCAGAGTTAGAGAACGGTTGGACTGAATGATCTTGAAGGACTTTTCCAGCCCAAACCATTCTGTGATGGTACAAAATGAGTCACCTCCTTGCCCTGGGCTCAGGTGTTTAACCAACACTGTCCCAATCTATCCTCCCATCACTTTCAGGTCACACAGAATGGCCTGGGCTGGAAGGTAGCTCCAAAAGTCATCCAGTTGTTTGCAAATAAG
This sequence comes from Picus viridis, assembly GCA_033816785.1. NCBI lineage: Eukaryota > Metazoa > Chordata > Aves > Piciformes > Picidae > Picus > Picus viridis. Next base: position 40,585,307 of record CM066576.1, read on the forward strand.
CTCTGATGATGTCTGCATTAGGCTCACAAAATGCCTGTGATGTGCAATGGATTTGTTAAGAACAAATGATGGCTCCCCACCCTGCCAACATCTGCCCATGCCTGTGCTTCAACGCTCCCTGACACCACAGATGTCCTTTAGGGTTTTGTCCTAGTAAAAATGTTAGACACAGTTACACTCCTGCAGCTTTTTTGGACAACCTTTCAACACTTCAATTTATCTTTATGTTGAAGTTAGATTAGATAAAATCACAATTTATTTCCAGCTTCATGATGTTAAGCCCAGCCAAGGTTTGACTCTGGTTAGCTGCAACTGCCCAAAGAACCTAGCTGAAAAAAAAAAAAAGTGAGGGTTGAAAGCCAGCAGTTGATGAACTCTGAGGCAAGAAATGATCAAGAAAAGTTAGATGAATGCTCCAGTTCTGAAGTACTGAATGGAGTTTTTCAGCCTGGAGAAGAGGAGGCTGAGGGGTGAACTCATTGTTCTCTACAGCTCCCTGAAAGGAGGCTGCAGTGAGGTGGGGGTTGGTCTCTTCTGCCCAGTATAGAAGGAGACAGAAGGAGAGCAAATGGCCTGAAATTGTGCCAGGGCAGAGTTAGGTTGGAGATTAGGAAAAATATCTTTGCTGCAAGAGTGGTCAGAGACTGGAAGAGGCTGCTCAGGGCGGTGGTGGAGTTCCTGTTCAAGAAACATGGCTCTTGGGGACATGGTTGAGAGGCCATGGTGGTGCTGGGCTGACAGCTGGCCTCAATGACCTTAAAGGGCTTTTCCAACCCAAATAATAATTATTTTTTGGATAGTTCTTAAAGTTTACCATGAAATAAAAACATTTCAATCAAAGGGGGAAGCTGTGGAGTCACCACCCTTGGAGGGCTGTGGCGCTGAGGGACATGGTTTAGTGGTGAGTTGGTAGTGCTGGGTTAATGCTTGGTCTCCATGACCTTGCAGATCTTTTCCAGCCTACATTATTCTATGATCCTGTCTTATCTTCCATCAGAAATATTCTGTAAAAAAAGAAAACATTCATGTGCTTGAATGGAACCTTTGCTGCCTCAGTTCCTTCCTCAAGCAAAGACTGTCAGATGCCAGTGAAGTCTAGCTGCTGTCACACTTATGCTTGCACAGATAAGCTTTGGTGGCTGGGGGCAGTCCTGTTGTAAGCATGAATGGGTAGAGGGCAAATGGGGGAGACAGCAAACTTGGCTTGAACACAGATACACAGTGATCCAACTCCAGAAAGCACTGCTCCAGGGGATTGCCCATCACTGCCAAGGAATACAAGCAGACAGAAGAGGCATTATTTACACAAGGCACCAAGTCATTCCAGCTGACAGACACCAAAGCAGGGACAGAAACTCAGAGTAATGAAACACATCACACGGTTCTCAGAGTGAAGCACTGGGGAGGTGAAAAACAGAAAGCAGTGGAATCACCTCTACAGCTTTAACAGCCTCAAAACAAGAGATAAAAGCACCACTGCACAGCTACTGGAAGAGCAGGCACTGCCTTGGTACCACTGCACAGCCACTGGAAGAGCAGGCACTGCCTTGGTACCACTGCACAGCTACTGGAAGAACAGGCACTGCCTTGGTACCGCTGCACAGCTACTGGAAGAGCAGGCACTGCCTGGGTACTTGAACACTGACTAAACCTTTTGGGCCTTGGGCATTCCTCATGCTGGGAAGAAGGGTCACTTAATTTCTGTGTTACAGAGCTGCTGAATGTGAAGGCTGTGACAGAAAGAATGATGTCCTTTGTGTGGCAAAAATGGCTCTCCACTGAGCAAGAAAGACTTAGGAAGGAGCAGAGGATACTCTGGGAAGATTCAGTCCTTCCCCAAATGGCAATGTACTCCAATATTTGAGTTACTTTGTATTAAGCAAAGGACTTAAGTCCAGACTTAGGGACTGGAGTAGAACTTAAGCATGTCCTTAAGTGGATTCCTCTCTCCTGGGAAGCCTTAGCCCTTGACTCCTCATTCATGCAGCTTAGCTGCTTATCAGCCCTTCTCCCTCGAAAGATACCCGCAGAGCAAAGGTAGCATTTACTTCTATCTGATCAAAATTGGAAGAGAAGGGAAGTATGCCTGTAAAAAATACTGCTGCCAACTGTTTTCCCTCTCAGAGCCCAACCAACAAAGGGATATGTAAAAGCAGAGGGTTGCAAAGCACTTCTTGTTCCAGCAGGTTCCCAGGGTTTTCCCCCACCTCTTCATTCCAGCTTGCTCTCCTAGCCATCCTGCCATAATTGCCTTGTTGCATGCCTTCTTACAGCTGCAGTTATTGTTGTTACACGTTCCTGTTTCACAACAATCAATGCATTTCTCCTCCCAGCTCCAGCGCTCTCAAACCACACAACACATTCCCGGCTGCCAGCAAACACAACCCACCGCGTTCAGCACCAGGGCAGCGCTCCCCTAAGGAACCGGTGATGGGTACCAGCTCCTCACGTGTCCTAGCCACACGTCTTGCTTCTCACACCAGCCCTACTGCTGCATGGCACCACGCAGCTTGCCACACCAGCTGCGGATGGGCACCGGGGCTGATCTAAGAAGCCAGCTCAGCACAAACCGCTGTGAATCTTAGCTCGGGACCAGCGCTGGCGCTGGGAATGCAAACCCCAGCCACACAGTGTAGGCTGCAGCACAAACCAAACGAAATCAAAGCAAAGGCAACAGACAAATCTTTTTAATTAGCAGCTAACAGATACGATTCACAGCTAGTGCTTGGCTTTCAGACAATAGAATAATGCAGTGCTGGCAAGTGCTGAATTCGACATCCTAATGCAAATGGAAAACTGAAGCAAGCTGGGAATCAAACGTTTCGGGCTCAGTCTCATTAATTTTTGCTGCCTCACAGGGTAAAACCAAACCTGAACCAATGGCATCGTTTCATAGGACTGACTTCAGGAGTTTTGTGGCAAACATGAAAAGCATTCCAAAGAATTAAAGAAGGAGACCACGAGGAAGGGAAACAGCCAGAGCTGAGCTGAATATTGACAAAATTAATTCCTTAGGTTATTATTCCCCAGCAGGGAAAGCCAAGGAGTAAGTGGTTTATTTAATTATAAACAGTGCAGTGGCATCTCCTCGCAAAGACTGCTTGTCTTTCTTTGCTTTTGTCATCCTTCTTTTATGGTCCATTCATTTTCAAGGCCAGGTTGGATGAGGACTTGAGCAGCCTGGTCTAGAAGAAGGTCTAGAAGAAGGTTTGGAACTGGATGATTTTTAAGGTCCCTTCAACCCTAAACCATTCCATGAACCTATGAATCTATGAACTAACTAAAGATTAGAGGATTATTTCAGCGACTCAGGTGCTGAGGGCCATGGTTTACCCCAGCCTTGGTTGGACTGGATGAGCTTAAAGGGATTTTCTAACCCTAATGATTCTGTGATTCTAGGATTCCAACTTATCACAGGTCATCCACGTTGGGGTTCAGAAGTACCATAAAGAAGTGGTGTGAGCTGAGATCCTACTGGAACAAGTTCAAACAGAGCTAAAGAACAGACCTCAGTCCTTTAGGCCTCAGCTAAGCTCTTCTAAATAGGAGAAACGGCTCCTTGACAAAAATCTCCCTCCAGTCTGGGTTAGGTTTGCATGGGCTGGCACCAACCCTGGACTGGCACCATCCATCTCAGGAGCTCTAAGCATCAGTAGAATGTGTGCTTAGCACTGCAAAAATCAAGGGCAATGGATTCCCTTGGCAACGGACAAGGAAGTCAATAGGACACTTTGACTGCACTGATTGTGTAAAAAAGGAATAGGAGAAACCTGGATGCACATAAAATGAAAGATTAAGCAAGGCAGAAAGCTGGGCCAGCGTTAGAGCAGTGGTAGGAAAAGTGGAAGAGCCAATCCTGTGAAATCCACTCCTGCAACAGCCAGGAGATCTGCAAGCCTTTGAACTGGACTGCACCTTGGGGCACATGCATGAGGCTGAACTGGCTGCTTGCACACAGCTAACCTGACAGTACCTTTATTGACAGCAGATGCAGGTCTGAAATCCGTAGCCTCCAGTTTCTGCCTGCAGGCTAGTCAGAAGCTGGAGGAAGCAGTGAGGGGTCAGAGATAGTGGTGTTCAGGTGGCAGAGGGCACACCAGCAGCAGCCCTGCCTTTTTTCTGACAAATCTGCAGATGGCACCAAGTTAGGTGTCAGTGTCAATCTGCAGCAGGGTAGGGAGGCTCTGCAGAGGGATTGGATACATGGCCACCATTAACAGGAAGAACTTCAACAGGGTCAAGTGCCAGAGATCAACTGAAGGAGCTGGGGATGGTTAGTAGGAAACAGAGGAGGCTGAGGGCAGACCTCCTGGCTCTCTACAGCTACCTGAAAGGAGGTTGTGGAGAGGCTGGTGCTGGACTCTTCTCACAGGTAATTAGTGACAGAACAAGAGGGAAGAGCCTCAAGCTGCAGCAGGGCAGGGTTAGACTGGACAGTAGGAAGAATTTTTCCCTATCACGAGTGGTCAGGCACTGGCACAGGCTACCCAGGGAGGTGGTGGAGTCACCAACCCTAGATGTGTTTAAAGGTGGTTTCGATGTGGTGCTTGAGGATATGGTTTAGGGGTGACCCTTGTAGAGTAGGGTCAGTGGTTGGACTTAGTGATCCTGAAGGTCTTTTCCAACCTGAATGATTCTGTAATGATGTAAAATCAGAGGGGAATCAGAGCACTCTTTCAAATTACAGTCTTGTTCTCCTCATGTCACCTTGCAGATGGTTTTCCACTTGTTCTGCCTTGCTAAAGGTGTTGGGATAACACAAAGGGAATGCCTCCTGGCTCAGCTACAGGCATGGCAGGTTCAGACACACAGAAGGTTTCTGGAGCAGTGTGATGGTTTCTGAGTTCAGTAATTTCATTTCCTGAGAGTGATTTATTTCACTCTGTACTGCTACTAAACCCCAAAGAGCTAGTAAAACAGGTACTATAAATAAATCACAGGCTCAGTTTGAGTCCAAACTACTGAAACTGAGGGCAGTCAGGGTAGTTCACCACACACTCTCCCTGCTGTTCACTTAGCACTGACACTTAATACAAACATGGACCCTTTCCATCAGCAGCCTCTCATGCAGCTGCCCAAAGCAGTGTGTGTATTCAGGGCTGCAGCAAGAGAAGTGTGGCCAGCAGGGCCAGGGAGGGGATTCTCCCCCTCTGCTCCACTCTGCTCAGACCCCACCTGCAGCACTGTGTCCAGCTCTGGAGCCTCTCTTCCAGGAAGGCTCTGGAGGTGCTGGGAGGGGTCCAGAGAAGGACCACAAGGGTGAGCAGAGGGCTGGAGCTGCTCTGCTCTGGAGACAGACTGAGAGAGTTGGAGTTGTTCAGGCTGGACAAGAGAAGACTCTGAGGAGACCTTCTTGTGGCTTCACAGTATCTGAAAGCTGGGGAGGGACTTTTGAGGGTGTCAGGGAGGGATAGGGCTGGGGGTGGTGGATCCAAACTAGAGGAGGGAGATTCAGATTGGATGTCAAGAAGAAGTTCTTGCCCATGAGGGTGGTGAGACACTGGCACAGGTTGCCCAGGGAGGTGGTGGAAGCCTCCTGCCTGGAGGTTTTTCAGGCCAGGCTGGATGTGGTTGTGAGCAACCTGCTGTAATGTGAGGTGTCCCTGCCCATGGCAGGGGGTTGGAAATGGATGATCCTTGTGGTCCCTTCAAACCCTGACAATTCTGTGATTCTGTGACTGCAGTAGAGCTGTGACACAGATGGCACCATGATGTGATCAGCACTTTCTGCTGATTGAGTGAATTGTTCTGTCCTTAGAACTAAACCCCAAGTGTACAACAGCTTTCCCAGGAGCTTTCCATCAAATGACATTCCTGTAAAATGCTCAAAGAAAGATGAGCAGCAGAAAACCAAATTGCTTGACATAAAAATAGATAGAAGACAGCTTTTCTGTTCTAGACTCTCCAATGATTCATTTTCCTCAGTTTGCTTTTCTCTTGTTGGAGAGCTGCTATTTTCAATAAGAAGAGAGTAGAGTCATACAATTTTTTTGGCAGAACAGTCTGGAGTCTGTTAGAGACTTCAATTATCAGCAATTATTATACAAAAAGAAAACCCAAAACAATTTGTTTTGTGATTGAGAAACCAAAAGGTGAATTTAAGGATAGAGAAATAGTAGTGAGTATTTTTCTCTAACTGTGGCTAAGTTAGAAGCTATGCTACCACTGGCAGCCTGGCAATACAAGCCACCTAAAACCCCCTAAATTTCCCAAGCTATCCCTTACTATGACTCAATACAGGTTAGGAGGTGATCTGCTGAAGAGCAGCACTATGGAGAAGGACCTGGGAATGCAGGTGGGCAGCAAGCTCTGCATTGGACAGCAATGTGCACTGGTGGCCAAGACAGCCAGTGGGATCCTGGGGTGCATTCAGAGGAGTGTGTCCAGCAGATCCAGGGAGGTTCTCCTCCCCCTCTACTCTGCCCTACTGAGGCCCCACCTGAACTATTGCATCCAGTTCTGGGCTCCCCAGTTCAAGAGGGACAGGGATCTGCTGAAGAGAGTCCAAGGAAGGGCTACAGGGCTGCTGAAGGCACTGGAGCACTGCCTGGTGAGGAGAAGCCGAGAGCCCTGGGGCTGTTTAGTCTGGAGAGGAGAAGGCTGAGATGAGATCTGATCAATGTTTATCAATAGCTGAGGGCTGGGGGTCAGGAAAGCAGGGACAGGGACAGCCTCTGTGCACTGTGCCCTGTGATAGCACAAGGGGCAATGGATATAAACTGCAGCACAGGAGGTTCCAGCTGAACATGAGGAGGAACTTCTTCACTGTAAGGGTCCCAGAGCCCTGGAGCAGGCTGCCCAGAGAGGTTGTGGAGTCTCCTTCTCTGGAGCCTTTCCAGCCCTGCCTGGCTGTGTTCCTGTGTGACCTGTGCTGGATTCTATGGTCCTGCTCTGGCAGGGGGCTTGGACTGGAAGACCTGCAGAGGTCTCTTCCAACCCCTAACAGCCTGTGATGCAATATAGAGCCAGACCTAGCAGGGTGAGATAAAAACATCCATCTTGTACAAGAAACAAGTTAAACTGTATTTGTTGCTTTTTGTTTATGCAGGCTGGAACTACTCAAGAGGATGGATGCTAAGTCAAAAATAGAGCTGTACACAGAAGTGATGTCAGCTACAGGTGCTGTGTTCTGCAGGCAGGGTGATCCAACACTGGCAAGAAGCTCACTCTTCAGATTGTATTGGTAAGGAGTGGGGTGGATGCAGACAGATGGGAGGAGAAGTAAAGTGAGAGGGAGAATGGGTGGGGAAGCGAAATGAGGAGCCAGGAAACTGGGAAGCAGATGAATACACTCATGGCTAATTGACTCAGTATTCCTATCCCAAATCCCTTTCCTACTCAGAACAATAACAACAGGAGTTAAAAAAAGGAGTCTTCTAAATCACCATACAATTAATATTGAAATCAGCTCCAGAAGATTAACATTCACAGCTATATACCATGTAATCTGCACACGAATGCTACACACTGCCCAGAGATAAGAGCTGATAGGCAAATGTAGCTTCAACAGCAATATCTTTATTATTGATCCAGAAGGATTATGTACTCTTTGGCATGTCAGCTCTTTAGAAACTTTGCTGTTCTTCAGGCCATTCCTGGAATTTCAGCTCTATACTGTTCCAATATTTAATATTCACCCTGCTGATACCCATTTTGAACTACCTGAATGAGTGAATGAATTCTGAACCTGGAAAAGCATCAAAGTTAAGAGCAAAACAAACCAGTGCAATACTGATGGCACTCCCCCTGCTGAAGCAGCTCCACCACAAGGCACGTTCCTCACCAGCACTGAAGACTGCAGAAGCTTCTAGCACACACAAGGTATTTTTCAGAAGCAGCTCATGCTCTGTTCAGATCTCCCTCCTGCTCTGTGCTGATGAGGGTATGGAGAGCTGTTTGTGGAACTCAGAGAGAGAAGACAGCCACATGTCTGCCATGTGTCACACTACCTCCTGCTCCACAACCTGATTAATGATCTAGCTGGTTTAGAGTTACAGCCTTCCTCCCACATTACACAAGCACAAAGGGTTGCAACAAACATGTCAGTAATTAAGATATAAAAATGTAACCCAAGACAGATTCCAGACCTGTCTCTATCTATTAACTGCTCCCTCAGCCTGCCATTTGGAGGTACAGGATACTTTCAGTTTCCCCCACAAAATACAGAATTAGGGCTGTTTAATGCAATTTTTCTACTTGCTAAAACCATTCATGTTTTTGTTTAGTAGCATCTACTTTAGGATAGAAATGTAAATAACCACAGCCCAGGGCTGTGGCTGAGGTCCCATGCCTGGAGACATTGAAGATCAGACTCAATGTGGCCCTGGGCAGCCTGCTGTAGTTGGAGGTGTCCCTGCTGAGTGCAGGGGGCTTGGACAAGATGACTCTTGAGGGTCCCTTGATACAATCCGTGACTGCCTAGGTAAGAGGAGCCCACGTTAAAAACACCCAAGGCTCTTCTGGGCCAGTGAACACTCCTGCAGCAATCACCCAAAGGCTGGTGGCCTCCACTGACTGAACATTCCAAGAGCTTCTCCAAACGTACCTGGCAGATCTGCTTGCTCTTCCACTTGCTCAGTACACATCGACCGCTCTGCATCAGGTCCTAAAGGACAAGAGAAAGCGGAGAGCAGGGCTGGCAGCGTGCACTGGCACTGGCGGCTGGCGCTCCTGAGCGCCAAGCAGGGAGATGAAGCACAACGCTGTGGCCACTTCAAGCGGCCCGCCAGACAAAAGCACACTGAGCAGCATGGGGAGAGCTGCTGAGAGGGCTATGGAACCCACAACAGCTGCTGCTGCACGTGAGCCCCTTCTGAGACATACCTCTGCCTCCTTGAGAGCATCTCGCAGCTTGTCTGGGCGCCTGGTTCTCAGGATCCAGGGAGAATCTCGAGCTGGCAAAGAGAAGCATGAAGGAAGAAGATACAGAAATGTGTCTATTCAATCATAGAATTGTTTCACTTGGTAAAGACCTCCAAGATCATCCAGTCCAACCACCAACCCAACACCACCATGGTCTATAAACCACATCCCCAAGTGCCATGGCCACAGGTTGCTTGAACACCTCCAGGGATGGGGACTCCACCACCTCCCTGGGCAGCCTGTTCCAATCTCTGACCACTCTTGCAGCAAAGACATTTTTCCTGATTTCCAACCTTCCCCTCCCCTGTCACAATTTCAGGCCATTTCCTCTCATTCTATCACCTGAGACTAGGGAGCAGAGACCAACCTGGCTCTGGCCTCCTCTCAGGGAGCTGTAGAGGGCAATGAGGTCTCCCCTCAGTCTCCTCTTCTCCAGACTAAACACCCCCAGCTCCCTCAGCCACTCTAAGACCTGTTCTCGCTCTCTCTCTCTCTATGTATATATAAAAGTGTCTCTGTGTGCATATATTAGAAAAATAAGAATTGTGCAATTCTATAATTTAGATGTAAAATTATAGAATTGCATAATTCTTATTATTAATAATTCTATTATAATGTACACACCTATATAAATGCACACTATAAGTATTAAAAAAGATAAAGCATTAAACTCTATGAAATGGATATATTATATAAATAGATTCTATGCAAATAATAAAGATATATAAATAGTATAAATCAGTGGGGAAGAAATGGTTCCAAGCTGCACCAGGGCAGGCTCAGGCTGGATCTCAGGAACTATTTCTGCACTGGAAGGGTTCTCAGGCATTGGAATGGTCTGCCCAGGGCAGTGCTGCAGTCACCATCCCTGGGGGTGTTCCAGCAGTCTGTGGAGCTGGTGCTTAGGGACATGGTTTAGTAATGACCCTGCAGTGCTGGGTGCAGGGTTGGACTGGATGAGCTTGGAGGGCTCTTCTAACAGGATGTTTGCTGTGATTCTGTGATTCCATGTTAATTCAGATCCAAGCTCTCCAATCCCACATGCTATTCTTTGCTACTAGCATTCCATTATCTCCTTTCAAAACACAGGCACTAAGGTGCCTGCAAGAGTATCTGGACCCACAGAGGTGCAAACGGCAGGCTGACACTGACCACCTCAACTTACAGCATGGAGCAGAGTTAGCTTGAGGATTTCCTTTTGAAAAGCTGCTCTGCAGAAGCTGTGAATTCAAGCAAACAAGAACCTGCATGGCTGCTGCAGTCCCTCAGCAAACCGATTCATGTTCAGAAAACTCCTGTGAAGGTTCTGCCCTAGCACAGAACTCCTGAAACCCAGAGGCAAAGCTTCTCCTAGCCAATTGATTCATCTTCAGAAAACTCCTGTGAAGATCCTGCCCCCAGCATGGAAATTCTGAACACAGGAGGCAAAGCTTCCTCTGGAGCTGCTAATAACTGCCTTGTTTCATGGCCTAGAATCAAGCTCGAAGAACTTGTGAGATGTCATCACTGAAAAGTGAGCAGTTTTCTGTTCCCAAGTAGACAATTAAAACCAGGAGAAACTGGAACACATTGTCTTTTGCAAATCTAGCCTCTGTGCAGGAAACCTGATGAAAAGTTTTGCCCTCCAAGCTGTCAGTCTGCATGCCAGCTTCCAGCCTGAGCGACTCAACAGCTGGCTTTAAACCACCCTGCACAACAGGAGCTCACAATGGAAGTGCCACAGAGTGAGAAACTGCAGGACTCCATACATCAACAGAGGAGCACACCAACATACAACTGCTCTTTGTATTTCACTGGCCTGAAGCCAGTGTTGGTGGAACTGCTCTGATAATATTAATTAGGCATGTAAGATCACATTTTCAATGGGTGCCTTCATAAACACTGCAATATTCATCCACAACTGCAAAATGGGGAAGTGCCTCTGTACAGATCCCAAACTACACAGGCAAAGCAGCAGCTGTGCCAGGCACTGCTCTGTGCTGGGCAACCCCTCTATTTACAACAACAAGCTGCTGCAGCTCCTGTTCCTTCTGCCTCTCACCCGTATAGAATCACAGAATGGCTCGGGTTGGAAGGGACCTCAGAGATCGTCTACTCCAGCCTCCTGCTGTGGGCAGGGACACCTCTCAACTAGGTTGCCTAAGGCCTCATCCAACCTGGCCTTGAACACCTCCAGGCAGGAGGCACCCACAGCCTCCCTGGGCAGCCTGTTCCAGGGTCTCACCACCCTCTTACTGAAGAACTTCTCCCTCAGCTCCAGTCTGACCCTGCTCTGCCTCAGCTTCAACCCATTCCCCCTTGGCCTGTCTCTAGACAGCCTCAAGAAAAGTCCCTCTGCAGCCTTCCTGCAGGATCCCTTCAGCTACTGCAAGGCTGCTCTAAGGTCCCCCTGGAGCCTTCTCTTCTCCAGGCTGAACACCCCCAGCTTCCTCAGCCTGTGCTCCCAACAGAGCTGCTCCAGCCCTTGGATCATCTTTGTGGCCTCCTGGCCTCACTCCAATAGTTCTGTGTCCTTCTTCTGCTGGGGATGCCAGAACTAGACCAGTATTGGAGGTGGGGTCTCAGCAGAGCAGAGTCAAGTAAATATAGAAGTCAACAGCTAGGGCTTCTGCATAATGGCGCTCAGCACACAGCCAGGGACCACCATCAAGTCTTTTGTAAGAGGTGAAAAGCACCATTTTATCCTTTTCTTTTCAATTTCTTTTTAACTAAATCAGTGCTACAATTTAACTCATGCACAAGGTCTCCAAAAGTATCTGGAAGTCTTAAGAACTGGTGTGGCCTCACTGCCAGGAAGGACAAAGAATTGAAATGGTTTAGTGCTCATGGAGGTGCTGGGTATAAGGTTGGACTTGGTGATGATCTTAGAGGTCTTTTCCGACCTTGATGATTCTGTGATAACCCCTCCTGAGCCATCAGTATGATAAGATCTCATGTAAAGGCAATCCTTGCAGCATACATATTGCCTTGTGAAGTCATCTGAAAATCAAATCAGATTTTTCAGGATTGTCTTGAATGCTCTGAGCAACAGTAACAGTGCAGGAGCTGTAACATCTGAGCTAAAGAAAAGTTGTACTCATATCAAAATCCGGAACTGTGTGTCACCAGAAGCTGAAATTGCTTTTAATCAGGCAACGCAGCAACAGCTACAAGCGTTCTCTGAAGGCAGCTGGTTGTTACCTGGAACGTTAATTTGGCTGAAAGTATTTTAGTGATAATTTTCAGCTTTGAGGCAGCTGATATTTGATTTCAAGAGCTGATTGGGAAAATGCTTATTGCTCATCTTTTCCTAAGGAAAAGTTGGGGTTGTGATCACTTCTGTGATTCCTCTCGCCAGTGGGTTTGAGAAGCAACACACACTACCAGGCTTAGTGCCACAAAACAGATTAATCAGGAAGGAGTAACTCCAACTGACCAGTTGTTGTGTGCTGTGGAGTGCTGGGACCATCTCTCTTAGATGGTTGGTGCAGAAAGTTACATCAGAAGCAGTCTGTGGTTATTTGGATGCTTTCCCCGGGCATCCCCAACCCAAATGAATAATTTGGTTTTACTGCCACATGAAACTCAGGAAGCATCCTTACATTCTGCTGGCTTTTGCTTCTCTTCCAAGCAACCATGCTTCATCTGTGATGCTAGGGGAAAGGAAGGAGGAAAGGATCAGTGGCAATCCTGAGGTCTGCTGTCAGCAAATAGCAGTCTTAGAGAGCAGATTCACACAAGCAGCTCCCACAGCTCCGGTGTTGTCAGCTTGTGAGGCGGATATGCAATGTGCAGCGGAGGAAAGGCTTACGCAGCCCAGCGGCTGGACTGCCGCTGCCCAGCCTCCCATCCCAGCAGACAGTGAAGCGAGCTCGGGCAGGGGGACTGAACAAGACGATCTTCAGAGGTCCACGCAGGGGTTCGGGGATGCCGTGCCCTGCAGCCCCCGGCAGCAGGGTGGCCGGGCCGCGGCGGTCCTTGCGCAGCGCCTCAAGCACCAGGCGCAGCCCGCGGGATGCCCGCGGCGGGCTTCGCTCCTGCCGCGCAGAGCAACGAGCTGCGGCCGAACAGCCCTGCTGCGCCAGGCTGTAACTTCCAGGATTAACGGGATTGATCAGACAGAAAATCGATGCTGGCTACGCAGCGGCCGTCGCGGACACGGGGCAGGGCTGCGGCCGGCCGGGGCCTGCGCTCAGCGCGCTCACGATGCCCTCTGCTGGGGCTGCGGCAGACGCCCAGGGAACCCCCACACGCACCCCCGCGAAACCCCCAGGGAACCCCCAGAGAGACCCCCAGGTAACCCCCCAGACAGCCCCCAGGTAACCTCCAGATAGACGCCCAGGGAAACCCCAGATAGACTCCCAGGGAAACCCCCAGGTAGCCTCCAGATACACCCCCGGGTAGACCCCCAAGGAAACACCCAGATACACCCCCAGGTAATGGCCAGATAGACCCCAGGGAACCCCCGAGGGAACCTTCAGATAACCCCCAGGTATACACAGATAGACACCCAGGTAAACCGTCAGATAAACCCCCAGACAGATGCCCAGGTAACCTCCAGATAGACCCCCAGGTAACCTCCAGATAGACCCCCAGAGAAACCCCCAGGTAACCTCCAGATACACCCCGGGTAGACCCCCAAGGAAACACCCAGATAGACCACCAGATAACACCCAGATAGACCCCCAGGGAACCTCTCAGGGGAACCCTCTAATAGACCCCCAGATAAGTCCCCAGGTAAATGTCCAGATAGACCCCCAGTGTCCAGGAGCTGATATTTCTCCTGGGCTGTATCATCCCTCAGACACCCAGCACCCAAGAGCAGATGTCTGGCTTTGGGGTGCATCATCCCTCAGACACCCAACACTCATGTCCTTGGCCATGGTGTTTTCCAGAGCAAGCATTTAGCGTTCAAGATTTGACCTTGGCAAGTTTTGTTCAGCTCTAGTTGTGGTTATTTTTATTTTACCTGCTTCCTTCTTGTCCTGGTACTGGTGGATCCCAATATCTCCATCTGCACAAATGAATGTAAATGCAGTTAATGATGGATGTGACACTGGAAACAAAACACAACTTAGTAACTTAGCGAGCCTCAGCATCTCCACTTTTGCTGGCTGGACTGAAGCATCAGAGCTTGGCTGAGATACCTGAAGGCTGTGAGGCCATGCAGAGACTTGGACAGACTGAGAGCTGGGCAGACAGGAACCTAAGGAGGCTCAAAAAGGATCAGTGCAGAGTCCTGCAGCTGGGAAGGAAGAATAAACTGCAGCAGGACAGGTTGGGAGGGGATCTGCTGGAGAGCAGCCCTATGGAGAAGGACCTGGGAGTGCTGGTGGGCAGCAAGGTCTGCAGGGGACAGCAATGTGCCCTGGGGGCCAAGACAGCCAGTGAGATCCTGGGGTGCATTCAGAGGAGTGTGTCCAGCAGATCCAGGGAGGTTCTCCCTCTCTACTCTGCCCTACTAAGGCCCCACCTGAACTATAACTGGGCTCCCCAGTTCAAGAGGGACAGGGATCTGCTGAAGAGAGTCCAAGGAAGGGCTACAGGGCTGCTGAAGGCACTGGAGCACTGCCTGGTGAGGAGAGGCTGAGAGCCCTGGGGCTGTTTAGTCTGGGAAAGGAGAAGGCTGAGAGGGGATCTGACCAATATCTATCAGTATCTGAGGGCTGGGGTCAGGAAAGCAGGGACAGGGACAGACTCTGCTCACTTGTGCAATGGATGTAAACTACAGCACAGGAGGTTCCAACTGAACATGAGGAAGAACTTCTTCACTGTGAGGGTCCTAGAGCCCCAGAGCAGGCTGCCCAGAGAGGTTGTAGAGCCTCCTTCTCTGGAGCCTTTCCAGCCCTGCCTGGCTGTGTTCCTGTGTGACTTGTGCTGGATTCTATGGTCCTGCTCTGGCAGGGGGCTTGGACTGGAAGATGTCCAGAGGTCCCTTCCAACCCCTAACATCCTGTGAAAAAGAAGCACAGACACCTGTGAAAAGACTTTCAAGAAGCAGCAAGCAAAGGCTGCAGGAGGATGTGACAGGTCACTCCATTTTTTTGGAGCTGTCAATTCCTTCACACATGTTTTGGCTACCTTCTAGATGACCACAAGCTGATGTATTTTTACCAGCTTCCCAATTAGCATCTCATGTCCTTTCACAAGAAAAGGTGAGGCTGATGGTGAAAAGTGTACCTTAGAGTAACTTCAGCTCTTTTCTGATGACTGACACAGCTGAACTAGAGCCAACAGGGTTTTTTAGAGTCATGAACTCATAAAGCTGTCCTTCCAAAGGGACTTCTTAATCTACAGGTATTGTTCTCTACCTGCTTCCTATGTGGAAGTGTCAGCTCCAATGGAGCTGCAGGTCACACCAGCCAGCTCCTGATGTGGCTGACTGGAAAACACTTCAGTGTGCCATGGCAATCTCCACCGAGGAGATCTAAGCCTGGGTTTAAGTGGCACTGTTGAAAACAATTTGTTTGACACTGCCCCTGACTTATTCCAGGCCAGCAGGAGCAGGGAGGTCATTCTGCCCAGTACTCAGCACTGGTTATGCCACACCTTGAGTACTGTGTCCAGTTTTAGGCCCCTCAGTTTAAGAAAGATGTTGAGTTGCTCAAATGTGTCCAGAGAAGGGCAACAAGGCTAGGGAGGAGTCTGGAACACAAGGCTGGGGAGGGGTTTGGAGCACAGCCCTGTGAGGAGAGGCTGAGGGAGCTGGGGGTGTTTAGCCTGGAGAAGAGGAGGCTCAGGGGAAACCTTATTGCTGTCTAAAACTACCTGAAGGGTGGTGGTAGCCAGGTGGGGGTTGGTCTCTTCTCCCAGGCAACCTATCACAGAAGGAGAGGACACAGTCTCAAGCTCAGGCTGGAGGTGAGGTGAAAGTTCTTCATAGAAAGAGTAAGTGGCCATTGGAATGTGCTGCCCAGGGAGGTGGTGGAGTCACCATCCCTGGAAGTGTTTAAAAAGAGACTGGATGAGGCACTTAGTGCCATAGTTTAATTGATTAGATGGTGTTGGGTGATAGGCTGGACTTGATGATCTCAAAGGTCTTTTCCAACCTGGTTAATTCTGTATTCAGACAGGGACAGAGCACAGGGAGAAATTCCTTACATGGAGGGAACTGTGGGAAGGCAGTGTGAGGGCAGGCAGCTTAGGCAGCAAGACAGCAGCCCTCCTGCCTCAGAACAGTAGAATGAGGTTTGCAGGCAATGAGGAAGAAAGAAGGTCAAAGGCAGAAAAGAGGCACAGCCTGAATGACAGCAGACCCCAGCTGTCTGCTTACTGAAGCCTGGTCTAGCAAAACAGAGCTTTGGGCTTCTTAGCATGATTGTGACAAAATGGTTCTCATGCAAGGATGGGATGCCGAGCCATACTGAGCCAGCATCTGAGCACTCACATCCACCTGAGTGTTCCTTTAGCTTCACTTGAGTGTCATTCCAGCTGATACCCCAACAACAGCACTGCACACGACAGAGGGCAGGCAATGGCACAGAGAACATTTTGATGTGGCCCACTCAAAAAACACTGAGTTTTCTTCATCAAGAAGAAAAAGCAAGGTAA
The DNA here is from genome assembly GCA_033816785.1 of Picus viridis. Taxonomy (NCBI): domain Eukaryota; kingdom Metazoa; phylum Chordata; class Aves; order Piciformes; family Picidae; genus Picus; species Picus viridis. The sequence goes on from CM066576.1 coordinate 40,601,699, forward strand.
GAGGAATGAAGGTCATTTCTACATGGCCAGTAATTAGCCATGTGTCTCCTGGAAAAATCAGTGAACAAGAGAAATATATCACAGAATTGTTAGGGTTGGAAGGGACCACAAGGATCATCCAGTTCCAACCTCCCTGCCATGGGCAGGGACACCTCACACTACAGCAGGTTGCTCACAGCCACATCCAGCCTGGCCTGAAAACCCTGCAGGGAGGAGGCTTCCACCACCTCCCTGGGCAACCTGTGCCAGTGTCTCACCACCCTCAGGGGGAAGAACTTCTTCCTGATGTCTAATCTAAATCTTCCCTCCTTTAGTTTGGATCCATCCCCCCAGTCCTATCACTCCCTGACACCCTCAAAAGTCTCTCCCCAGCTTGCTTGGAGCCCCCTTCAGATACTGTGAGGCCACAAGAAGGTCTCCTCAGAGTCTTCTCTTGTCCAGCCTGAACAATTCCAACTCTCTCAGTCAGCCTCCAGAGCAGAACAGCTCCAGCCCTCTGCTCACCCTCGTGGTCCTTCTCTGGACCCCTTCCAGCACCTCCAGATCCTTCCTGGAAGAGAGGCTCCAGAGCTGGACACAGTGCTGCAGGTGGGGTCTGAGCAGAGTGGAGCAGATGGGGAGAATCCCCTCCCTGGCCCTGCTGGCCACACTTCTCTTGCTGCAGCCCAGGCTCTGCTTGGCTCTCTGGGCTGCAAGTGCTCACTGCTGGCTCCTCTTGAGCTTCTCATCCACCAGCACCACCAGCACCCACAAGGGCTTTTCTCCAGGGCTGCTCTCAAGCCAGTCCCTGCCAGTCTATATCAGTGCCTGGGACTGCCCTGACTCAGATCCAGGACCATGCCCTTGGCCTTGTTGAACCTCTTGAGGCTGTCATGGGCTCAGCTCTGCAGCCTGTCCAGGTGCCTCCAGCATGTCAGCCATACCACAAAGCTTGGTGTCAGTGCAAGTATAACATTTCTAAGTCATCATGCACCCATGCAAAGCACCCAGAACATGCAGCATTTTTTTATTGTCATGCTAAGAACAAATCACAGCCCCTTTGCAAATCACTTGGCTGCAGCCCTTCCTTCACTCAGAGTCATGAAACTGAAGCTTGCAATCAAGCAGGGCACAGATCCCTGAGAAGGAAAATGCAGCCAATTAAATGCAACTTAGGCACCCTTGGAAGGCTGCTCCAGTTGCATGATGAGAGCAACCAATTTGCTGACCAAGCTGACACCTTGTATGGCTTCTCAGTGTGATACCCACTTTGCTGGTGTCCAGAAGTGAGCATCAGTGTAACAGCCACCAGCAGGCTTTGCAGGGCTGTTTTGGGAACCAGGAGTAGCTCACCTTTAACTCGTAAGTTAGTCCTTAAAGACCACAGGAACATCTCAGTCAGGCAGAAAGACATCTGGTGGCAGATAGAGCCTTGGCACTGTCAGAAGGAAAGAAACTGTGTGAGCAAATCCATGATTCTGAATCCTCAGAGGAGCTGCAGGCATTTTGGACATTAAGTGCTGGAAGACCCTGGCACCAGCAATGTTTTGTTACCTCCAAGCTGTAGGTTTTGACTGCAATAAAATGAGTAACACGCAGGAAAGACCAGGACAAGAAACATGCATCTACATACATCCTGTTAAACACTGCACCAGGGTCCCCTAATGATGGGTTGGATCCCCTCAAAGTGTTTCAAAGAGGCAGAGATATGGTGTTGAGGGACATGGCTCAGCCCCAGCCTTGGTAGGGTTAGAGAATGGTTGTCCTGGATGAGCTGAAACCAATTCTGAGGTTCCATGAACTCTCCTGTACATTGCTGTGCTGTTGTGAGAAACCCATCTGAATACTCCTACCAGAGGATGTGTTGTGGTTCAAAGGAGCATCAGGAATCTTCTGAGACACAGTCCCTAAGGAATTTCCTGCAATGCTGTGGTTATAATTGGGCCATCAGGCCACTGACTTCACCTCCTCTCACTAAACTGAAGAATCCACCAGAAGCCAGCCTTGGAGGGGGACATTATACCAACACAGCACATTTGAGAAGCACTCTTGGCACAGTGCTGCACAGCAGCTCTTTTCTTTTTTGAAGTGGGCTCCTCATTTCCTTTGCATTTGTACCATCCAGGCCATGAATCCATGACAAGATGGTTGCAGAACACCTACCTATCACACAGAGTATCAGACATTCACATCACAGAACCACAGAACGGTGGTGTTGGAAGTGACCCCTCCAAGATCATCCAGTCCAAGCACCAATCCAACACCACCATGGCCACTAAACCACGTCCCCAAGTTCCAGGGCCACAGGTTTCTGGAACACCTCCAGGGATGGGGATTCCACCACCTCCCTGGGCAGCCTGTGCCAATCCTTGACCACTCTTGCAGGACAGGCATTGTTCCTCATCTCCAACTTAACCATCCCCTGGCACGAGTTCAGGCCACTTCCTCTCATTCTATCAGCTTTTACTAAGGAGAAGAGACCAACCCCACTTCACTGCAGCCTCCTTTCAGGGAGCTGTAGAGAGCAATGAGGTCTCCCCTCAGCCTCCCCCTTCTCCAGACTAAACACTCTCAGGTCCCTCAGGTGCTCCTCACTAGCCCTCCAGACCCCTCCCCAGCTCTGTTGCCCCTCAGAATAGCTGAAGACCTCTCCACATTTTCCGTGTTACCTACCCCAAAGGAATTGACATTATCATTTACCTAATTGTGGGTTTCCAGTATCGGAAGGGGGCCTACAAGAAGGCTGGGGAGGGACTTCTCAGGACATCAGGTAGTGATACGACTAGGGGGAATGGAATGAAGTTGGAGGTGGGGAGATTCAGGCTGGACGTGAGGAGGAATTCTTCACCATGAGAGTGGAGAAGCCCTGGAATGGGTTGTCCAGGGAGGTGGTTGGGGCCCCATCCCTGGAGGTGTTTAGGACCAGGCTGGATGAGGCTCTGGCCAGCCTGATCTAGCGTGGGGTGTCCCTGCCCATGGCAGGGGGTTGGAACTAGATGATCCTTGTGGTCCCTTCCAACCCTGACTGATACTATGATACTATTTACGATACAGTTTCACACTTCATTCACATATTTAACTCTGAAATATCCATGGAGCTCCTGAAGGACACAGAGGCCATTTGATACATCCTAAGAACACCGAAATCTGTGAATGCTGTAATCCAGAACAAACATTTTATCTCCAGCTGATACAGAGTCACAGAATTATAGAGTTGTTTGGGCTGGAAGAGACCTTTGAGATTCACAGAACCGCAGGAAGGGTTCTGTGGGCTGGAAGGGACCTTCAAGATCATCCAGTTCCAACCTCTCTGCCACGGGCAGGGACACCTCCCACCAGCCCAGCTTGCTCAAGGACTCATCCAGCCTGGCTTTGAACACCTCCAGAGAGGAGGCATCCACAGCCTCCCTGGGCAACCTGTGCCAGTGTCTCCCCACCCTCACTGGCAAGAATTTCTTCCTCATCTCCAGTCTCAATCTGCCCTCCTCAAGATTCAATCTATTCCCTCTCCTCCTACTAGAACAAGCCCTGGAGCCAATGAAGAGTATCAATGAAGACAAATTCTTCCACAATTATCTTGGGCTTAATATCTCTATATCAGCTATGGGGGTGGTGAGGCACTGGAACAGGTTGCCAGAAAAGTTGTGCTGGCCCCAAGCCTGGAAGTGTTCGAGGCTACATTGAAAGGGGCCTTGAGCAACCCAGTTTAGCAGGAGGTGTCCCTGCCCATGGCAAGGGGATTGGAACTGGATGATCTTTAAGGTCTCTTCCAACCCAACCCATTCTGTGATTCTATGATTCTATTTTAGCTGCACTCCAAACATTGAGGCCCTGATTTTGCAATGGTTCTGCAGCGATAGTCTCCTCTACCACCATGGCAAAGCTCGCAGCAGGATCATCTCATTCAACAGCAACCATAACAAACTGCCACCAGACGTCACTTCTCTCAAAATGAAGCAGCAGTGGTTGAGCTGTTGGTGTGTTCAGACACCTCAGTTGTACTTGGGTCAGAGCCATGCGAGCCAGTGCTCAGGATGAGAGCCAACTTGGCCAGTTCATGCTCTGAGCTCTACACTGGAACCTGCCAGCTCTGGGGTGCTGGAGGTCAAGGGTCTGTGCAAAAATGCTACAGAACATCTCTAGAGAGTCAACTGGGTGCCACCTCATTGCTTGTTCACATGTCAAAGCCCAGGCACAGTTGTTGCTGAGCTGTCATCCCAGTGGATGACGACTGGATCAGAAACTAAACACCTGCCTGCTGTCCAAACCACAGCAGTGCCTGCCCTGCCTTCAGCAGCAGGCTCCCCATGGGTGTTATTGGTTGACTCTCCTGCCAGACAGCTGTTGATTACCTGAACAGATAGGGAGATGAAGCAGAGTGCAGCAGTGTGACTTTGAGGGAGGTCATGCCATTCACCAAGACACTTGGTTTACCTCTCAGCCCCACCTCTCTCTGACAACAGTCATGAAGCCAGGAGTGGTTCTCCAGCTGGGGCTGCAGGCAAGCAGCAGCTGCCTGTAAGGGCTCTCTGGCAAGAGTGGGTGTGAAAAGTTAAGGAGGTCACAGAAAATAGCTATAATTGACCTGGGATTTTACTTCAGAGAGTGAAAAGTTCATATACACATTTTGATAAAGAGCCTGCAGGCCTCTCTATAAAGGAGACAGCAGATAAGTGATGCCAAGCACAGATATCCAGCACTGACAGATGACACAAGGCAATTACAGAAGCACTAAATGTCAGCCTGCTCGACGTTGTTCTTGCAGATAGTGGCTGGGGGTGTAAATAAACCCACTGTGCAATACCAGGGGTCAGCAGGCCATAAAATTTCATAACACTGATTGCCTGCCATCAGCCAAAAAAGGATAATAAAACCTCTCTTTTTGAAGCTAAGCAGAAACAAGCATCAGCAGGTGAAGCACCTGCACATTATTCAAGCCCAAGGAAAGTCCTTGCAGCGCTGCCCTGCCACTGCTGTAGCTCCTCCTCGCAACCAGGGAGGTGTCTCCCAGCAGCTCTTCCACAGAACCAGCTCACACTGGAAGCTGATGATGTAAATGTGTGGGTTTACAGCAGTGTTGCTCACAGCAACACATTTCAATCATTGCCTTCCACATCCCAATCATTGCCGTCTACTGAGGCCTCTGTGCAGAGGCACTTTGGGCATGGGCTGGCCGCTGCCGCTGCTAAATAAGCAGTGAGCAGAACAAGAGGTGAGGCCAAAGCCAGGAGTGAGCCACAGCTTGGTGTGAATTTTCACTCTGCTTGCACCTGAACAAGCCTCTTCTCAGTGACACCCAGTGACAGGATAAGGGCAATGGATGGAAACTCAATCACAGGAGGTTCCATCTCAACATGAGGAGAATCACAGCTGTTAGGCGTTGGAAGGGACCTCTGGAGATCATCCAGTCCAACCCCCCTGCCAGAGCAGGGTCACCCAGGGCAGGGCACACAGGAACACAGCCAGGTGGGGTTGGAAAGTCTGCAGTGAATGAGACTCCACAACCTCTCTGGACAGCTTGCTCCAGGCCTCCAGCACCCTCACAATGACAAAGTTTTCCTTTCTGTTCCCCATGGCACCTCCTCTGCTCCAGCTTGCCCCCAGTGCCCCTTGTGCTGCCCTTGGACAGCCCTGAGCAGAGCCTGGCTCCATCCTCCCCACACTGCCCTGCACATCTCTATCCCCAGCAATGAGGGCAGCCCTCAGGCTCCTCTGCTTCAAGCCCCAGAGCCCCCTCACCCTGACCTCACAGGGAGATGTTCCACTGCCTGCAACAGCTCTGGGGCTCTGCTCTGGACTCTTTCAAGCAGTTCCCTGAGGTCCTTCTTGAACTGAGGGGCCTGCAACTGGACACAATATTCCAGATGTGGCCTCAGCAGGGCAGAACAGAGGGGCAGGAGAACCTCCCTAGACCCATTAACCACGGCCCTGCTAACCCAGCCCAGGAGGTGAGTTAATTCTATGTGCAGCACTGACACCATAGCCTGAACACCACTTCACCTTTTGCTTAGGTACTGCACCAACACCTTTCCCACCACAGTCTCCAGCTCTTGCCTTCCACATTTCCTGCTCTACACCTTGACTGATTACTTATTGAAAAAAATATGTTCCAAAGCACACTGGCAAAATTGGTTTGACTTGAATGTTAGTCTCTTCTCCCAGGCAGCCAGTGACAGAAGGAGAAGACACAGTCTCAAGCTGTGCCAGGTCAAGTTTGGGCTGGATGTTAGGAGGAAATTCTTCACAGACAGAGGGATTGCCCATGGGAATGAGCTGCCCAGGGAGGTGGTGGAGTCACCATCGTGGAAGTGGTTAAAAACAGACTGCAAGAGGCACCCAGTGCCACGGTTTAGTCGGCTAGAAGGTGCTGGGTGATACCTGATGATCTCAAAGGTCTTTTCCAACCTGGTTAATTCTGTGTGCTTCTGTAATGAAGCTTGTACATTTGCCAGCTGTGCTTAAACACAAACCTACCCCTGAACCCACTGCAGGGGCTGGATAAATGGACTAGAACAAACTGATTCTTTCTACATCCACAGCACCTTTACATGTGAAGGTTTTTGTCCTCTTTTCCAGGACGTTTTGCCACGTAAATAACTGCCAGCAGCTTCTTTACCTTGACCTATTTTCTCCTGGTTTGTTTTGATGCAGGCAATAAATTAGGCAAGCAATAAAGGAAGCTTCACTACCATTTGAATAGCCTTCTCCAAGGCTCGTGGAGCTTCTTGTTTGTGAGCATTTGTTTTTTAAAATGGGTTTCTTGGGGTTTTTTTTTTCTCCCCCCTGTACTGCTGTACTTGAATTCCAGCTAATCCAGTGAGACTTGTATCTTGCTTTCTTCCATGCAACACTAAAACAAACCCCAAACCCTACCAGGCCTGCCTGCCTGACTTCCTTTAAAGAAAGACTTGATTGCAAACACAAACAAAAAGCTTTTCTTCTTTTGTGCTCCTTTATGATCTTCAAACAGGTTTCTATGAAAAGGACTCCTACTTTTTTTTCACACCCCCCCCCACACACACATTTTAAGCCATACTCACCTTTGCAGTTAGGAAAGACACACACACACACACACACAAAAGAAGACAATTTCTTGCTGCAATAATTAATTCCTGATAGCAATGCTACAGGAGAGTTTGTGGTCTAATTACGCAGCCACGGGGCAGGGAAAATAACTTTGAAGGGGAAAAAAAACACCCCTGCATCTGTTTAAACATTTGCATAAGGACATCTGGAATTTGGAGCAGGGGGGCTCACACATGGCAGAACGGACCCAGACACAGCAGAACAGACCCAGACACGGCAGAACGGACCCAGACTTAACGTTGAGCTACAAACTGGCCTGTATCAGGAACAGTGTGGCCAGCAGGAGCAGGGAGGTCATTCTGCCCCTGTACACTGCACTGGTTAGGCCACACCTTGAGTCCTGTGTCCAGTTCTGGGCCCCTAAGTCTAGGAAAGATGTTGAGCTGCTGGAAGGTGTCCAGAGAAGGGCAACAAAGTTGGTGAGGGGCTTGGAACACAAGCCCTATGAAGAGAGGCTGAGGGAGCTGGGGTTGCTTAGCCTGGAGAAGAGGAGGTTCAGGGAGACCTTATTGCTCTCTACAACTACCTGAAGGGAGGTTGTAGACAGGCAGAGGTTGGTCTCTTCTCCCAGGCAACCAGCACCAGAACAAGAGGACACAGTCTCAGGCTGAGCCAGGGGAGGTTCAGACTGGATGTTAGGAAGAAATTCTACACAAGAGAGAGTGATTGCCCATTGGAATGTGCTGCCTGGGGAGGTGGTGGAGTCACCATCATTGGAGGTGTTTAGGAGGAGACTTGATAGGGTGCTTGGTTGCATGGTTTAGTTGATTAGGTGGTGTTGGACGATGGGTTGGACGCGATGATCTTGAAGGTCTCTTCCAACCTGGTTTATTCCATTCCATTCCATTCCATTCCATTCCATTCCATTCCATTCCATTCCATTCCATTCCATTCCATTCCATTCCATTCTATTCTATTCTATTCTATTCTATTCTATTCTATTCTATTCTATTCTATTCTATTCTATTCTATTCTGCTGCCCTGAGGAGGGCCATGAGAGGAAGTATTTGGACTCCAAGCACAGCTAGTTTCAAAACTCTACTGTGTTAAAAACTGCAAACAAATCAGGTCCACTCTGCAGCATGAGGCAAACAGCAAGCTGGGGTAGGGGCTGTGTGTGGGGAGAGAGATAGAGCAAACCAAAACTGAGTATTTTCTACAACAACAAAAAGATTGAAGCCATCTGGTTGCTAAACCACATCAAAACCTTTTTCCTGCCAAACAGAATCTTTCCTGCCAAACAGAATCACACAATCGCAGCATGTTAGAGGTTGGAAGGGACCCCCAGAGATCATCCAGTGCAAGCCCCCTGCCAAAAGCAGAAGCACCCAGGGTAGTCCATACAGGAATGCAACCAGGTGGGTTTGGAAAGTCCCCAGAGAAGGAGACTCCACAGCCTCGCTGGATAGCCTGTTCCAGGACTCCAGCACCCTCACACCAATGAAGTTTCTCCTCATGTTGAGGTAAAACCTTCAATGTTCCAGTTTGTATCCCCTGTTCCTTGTCTTATTACTGTGCATCACTGAAAAGAGCTTGGCCCCCTCCACTTGACACCCACCCCTCAGCTATTGATAGGCATTGATCAGATCCCCTCTCAGCCTGCTCTTCTCCAGACTAAACAGCCCCAGGGCTCTCAGTCTCTCTTCACAGGGAAGGTGTTCGAGTCCCCTAATCATCCTCATGGCTCTCTTTTGGACTCTCTCCAGCAGCTCCCTATCTCTCTTGAACTGGGGAGCCCCAAACTGGACACAGAATTCCAGGTGTGGTCTCAGCAGAGGGGAAGAGGGGAATGAGAACCTCCCTAGCCCTGCTCCAGAAGTCACTGGAGATGCTCTGTTAGTTCAGCAGCTAACCCAGGACACGAGCCCTTGTTTGAAGTATTCATGCCTCTGCAGTGATGCTGATCTGAGTGTGGTCGAACGGGACACTGTCCTTCTGACTCTCCTGCTGAGGAATCCAAAGCAACCCTGCCTTATGGCCAGGCTGCCCGCAAAATAGACAGCCCCATGGCAGCATTTGTCCTCCACAGTGGTCAAGAGCTGCCCAGACCTGATGGGCTGCATCTCCTTCCATCCAAAGCTGGCATGGTGCTAATGCAAACGTGCCAAGGTCAGGCCAGCTTCATGCTACCTCTCATGTAAGCAGAGTCAGAGAAGCTGCCAGGAAGATTCCTGCAGTTGCCTTTGACCAGCATTTCAAACAGTTTCAGTCTCAAACCTGTCCTACAAGAGAAAGTCAACAGATGCAGTAACTGCCTGCACCATGCCTACACATCTGAGTATGCATAGTCAAGCTACATTGAGCTGCAGGATCTGCAAGAGATCTCCTAGATCATGGATCTCATCCAACACTTCTTCAGGTAGCCTTTCCTCTTGCTTGAAACACCATCACCACTGGAGCAAACTGTTAGGTGTCCCTTTCTCACCAGCTTCTCGTGCCTCCACAAGCCGGCAATCACAGTGCCTTCACTGGATGTGCTAGACCCTGGTACTGATGGAGAGGTCACTTCACTCACCAACCCCAGGCTCATGGCTGGAAAGAAGAGATGTGACTGCTCTAGCTTCTGCTTGTCAGAGGCCAGTGGTCCTTCATCTGGCACAGCCCAGTGGTCCTTCATTTCTGCACAATGAATGGGGGAGTCCATACAGTTGATGCTTTATAACCTGCTTTAGATGTAGAATGGATTTGTAGCCAGCTTGGTAGTTTAGAACTATGTCTCTGCTGTAGCGGGGGGCAGGCACTGCTCTGGTATCCATTTATCCCAGGAGCACCAGCTAAAAGCCTGCTCAGGACACTGATGAAGTAAGCAAAGAAGAATGGCAATAGGGAAGACTTCTGTGAGAATATTCTTTGCAAATAGCATCTCTGCAGCCTTACTGTAGCCCCTTCACATACTGCCAGGTTGCTATTAGGTCTACCCAGAGCCTTCTCTTCTCCAGGCTGAACACCCCCAGTTCCCTCAGCCCATTCTCATAACAGAGGTGTTCCAACCCTCCAACCCCCTGATCATTTTCCTGGCCCTCCTCTGGACCCTCTCCATCAGGTCCATGTCCTTCCTGTGTTGAGGGCCCCAGAGCTGGATGCAGCCCTGCAGGTGAGGGCTCCCCAGAGCAGAACAGAGGGGCAGGATCCCTTCTCTCCAGCCCTGGCCACACTGCTTGGGATGCAGCCCAGGCTGCCCTTGGCCTTCTGTGCTGCAGGCTCACACCGCTCCTGTCCAGCTTCTCCCCCCACCAGCACCCCCAAGTCCTCTTCCCCAGGGCTGTTTTCTACCAACTCCTCCTCCACCCTGTACTGACAGTGAGGATTGATCCAGCCCAGGCGCAGGACCCTGTCCTTGCTCTTGTTGAACCTCATGAGGTTCCCCTGGGCACCACCTCTCCAGCCTGCCCAGGACCCTCTGGATGCCCTCCTGTCCCTCTGGCATATCAACAGCACCACTCAGCTTGGTGCCATCTGCACACTGCTGAAGGTGCCTCGACCCTGCTGCCTGTAGCAGTAATACAAACATTAAGCAGCACAGATCCCAGCACGGACCCCTGAGGGACATCACTGTCATTGATCTCCATCTGGCCTTGGAACCATTGAGCAGCACCCTCTGGATGCCACCTCCAGCCCTTTCCTTATCCACTGAACAAATCCACCCAGCAAATCCACATCTCTCCAGCTTGGCCAGCAGGATGTTGTGGGGACTGTGTCAGAGGCCTTGCAGAAGTCCAGACAGATCACTTCCATGACAATGCTTATTGCCTCTGCTCCCAGCACCAGCTGATGGGGTCATGGCACATTGGGGGGCAAAAAAATACAAAGCAGCTCTTGGTTGTGTTTGACAAGGGCTTGTAGTGCTATGATGAGGGCCAATGGCTTTGAGCTGGGAAAGGGAAGATTGAGAGTGCAGATTAGGAAGAAATTCTTTCTAGTGAGGGTGGGGAGACACAGGCACAGGTTGCCCAGGGAGGCTGTGGATGTTCCCTCCCTGGAGGTGTTCAAGGCCAGGCTGGAAGAAGCCTTGAGCAATCTGGGCTGGTGGGAGGTGTCCCTGCCCATGGCTGGGGGTGGAACTGGATGATCTTGAAGGTCCCTTCCAACCCAAAACATTATGTGATTCTTTTAACCATTCTATCCAGCTATGAAATGTTTACTGAAGGTATCAACCCTTCAAAAGCTGTTACAACTATAAAGTACAATACCAGAAGGAGTGATTAGCTTAGTGAGATAGAAGATTAGGCAGACTGCCTGCTTTCACCTAACCAGTCCCTGTTACCTGCCTGCTTCTAATTCAAAGGCTGTGAACTCAACCACTGATCAGCAGCAGCTACTCAAACCCCCTACCAGCAGAAAAAACAGTGTGCTACTTTTGAATCAGTTTGTAACCCTCTAATTGGATCCTGCTTGGCTACCACTGGGTGGCTTAGTCCCAGACCCAAGCAAGCAGAGTGAGCACACTGTCTTCCACATTACAGTCCTTGTATGATCTGCACAAGAACAGCACCAAACAGACTTAGCAGGCTAGGGCTAAAGTTTGCTGGTCCCTGTGCAATTGCACTCTTAGATGGCAGAGCTGCTTAGCACCTTGTTACAGGGCTGCCAGAGGTCTCCTTAAAAAACCTCTTTGAAAATCTCTGAACAATGACCTTCAAAATGACACAGGACACCCACCTTCAGGGGTGTCCTCAAAGAACTCTGGTGCTACCAGCCCTTGCTTGCATTCATTCAGAAGCTCTAAACTCTATATAGGTGTGGTGAGGTAGGAAGGTTCCCCCACACACACAAAAGAATCCACAGCTAACTCAGCCGGAGAAGCAGATGAAAGCTATATTTTACAAGCAGAAATGGAATGCAATGAATATGTACAAAAAACAGGATGTTGACAAGATCTAGTGAGTCTGCTGTTGGAGATGCTGAAGGTAGATGTGTTACCTCTGTCTGCTTGCAACTCCCATATTAGAAACAAATCTGAGTCTGAACAAGACAGCCATAGACTCCTAGAATGGCTCAAGTTGGAATGGACCTCAGAGTTCATCTACTCCAACCCCCTGCCATGGGCAGGGACACCTCTCAGCTAGATCAGCTGCTCAAGGCCTCATCCAACCTGGCCTTGAACACCTCCAGGGAGGAGGCAGCCACAGCATCCCTGGGCATCCTGTTCCAGAGTCTCACCACCCTCATACTGAAGAACTTCCTCAGCTCCAGTCTAACCCTGCTCTGCCTCAATAGAATAGAACAAACCAGGTTGGAAGAGACCTTCAAGATCATTGTGTCCTACCTATCATCCAACACCACCTAATCAACTAAACCAGGGCACCAAGCACCCCATCAAGTCTCCTCCTAAACACCTCCAGTGACGGCGACGCCACCACCTCCCTGGGCAGCCCATTCCAATGGGCAATCACTCTCTCTGTGTAGAACTTCTTCCTAACATCCAGCCTAAACATCCCCTGGCGCAGCTTGAGACTGTGTCCTCTTGTTCTGGTGCTGCTTGCTTGAGAGAAGAGACCAACCTCTGCCTGTCTAAAACCTCCCTTCAGGGAGTTGTAGAGAGCAATAAGGTCACCCCTGAGTCTCCTCCTCTCCAGGCTAAGCAACCCCAGCTCCCTCAGCCTCTCCTCATAGGGCTTTTGTTCCAAGCCCCTCACCAACCTCGTTGCCCTTCTCTGGACACGCTCCAACAAGTCAACATCCTTCCTAAACTGAGGGGCCCAGAACTGGACACAGGACTCGAGGTGTGGCCTAACCAGTGCAGTGTACAGGGGCAGAATGACCTCAGTTTCAAACCATTCCCCCTTGGACTACCAGTGGACACTCTTGTCAAAAGTCCCTCTGCAGCCTTCCTGCAGGATCCCTTCAGGTAGTGGAAGGCAGCTCTAAGGTTCCCCCAGAGTCTGCTCCTCTCCAGGCTGAACACACTTTCAAGCTCTTAAAGATACACAAACAGACATCACATGGTGTCCTGGTGGAATCAGACTCCAATTAGCAATCCAGTGGTGCAGCCCTGCTCCACAGAGCTGGCCCTGCTGATGACATTTACATGAATTAAATAAAAATGCAAATACAGGTTGCCCAGGGAGGCTGTGGCTGCCTCCTCCCTGGAGGTGTTCAAGTCCAGGTTGGATGAGGCCCTGAGCAACCTGGGCTGGTGGGAGGTGTCCCTGCCCATGGCAGGGGGTTGGAACTGGATGGTTTTTAAGGTCCCTTCCAACCCAAACCATTCCATGAATCTATGAATTTGCAGCATGTTAAGGAGTAGTGGTAGGGAGGTTTCACCAAGCTTCATTCCACTTGTTCTTGCCACACAAGCACTACCAGTTGAGAAGGCCCTTCCAGTCTCAGCAGAGATATCCAAGGGATGAGTGTCCCCAGCTGGAGACAGCAGCAGCACAGCCTGCGACAGCAGTGTGGTACTGGGAGCACAAGAGCCTCTAGGTGTGCAGTAACCACTGGGCACCTGCTGAAGGGACATCCTGCTGTGCTCTCTGGTAAAGGCTCAGGAGGCTATCTGACTTCTTAAGAAGCTCCTGAAGCAGACCTGTACCCCTGCCCCTGCAACTTCCTGGGATCAGTACCAGTTTCTCCACCTGTCAACCCACATTTTACCAGAGAAGGACTTCCACAGCATTCAAAAGCAGCTGGCTACCAGAAATTGTTAATCCAAAGCTGAAGAGGTGTGCAGAGATGAACCAGCTTGTCCTGGAGGAGTCTGCTCACAAGCACCATCTCCAAACATGTTCAGGTGGCAGATTCTTATACTCTAGATGTCACTGGGTACATAGGTCTGCCCAGGGCAGTGCTGCAGTCACCATCCCTGGGGGTGTTCCAACAACCTGTGGAGCTGGTGCTTAGGGACATGGTTTAGTGTTGAGCCAAAGGTTGGACTGGATGAACTTGGAGGCCTCTGCCAACCAGATGCTCCCTATGATAGCTCAGGTGCACTTCTTTGTGCTCTGCTCCCCAGCCCAAATTTAATGACTTTTATTTAAGTCTTAGGAACTGGCTCCATAACAGCAGAATTTTCTCTTAGAAGCCTTCCTTACTGCCATGCTCCTTCAATTCCTCATCAGTGTCCTGAGCTGGAAGTGCAGGCTTTCAAATGGTATTCCTGGGATAAACGGATGTCAGACCAGTTCCTACCCTGCTGCCTGCCTGTCCTTACACCAAAACCACACCATTTGCAGTTTGATGCTGAATGAGGAGCCATGGTGATCCTAGAGAGAAAACCAAGCTTCACTGGCCTAAGAGTTTTGGTGTTGAACCTTTAGCAGCTCCAGCAGAGATATACCAAGTACAGCTGTTCCCTTGTTCTCGCTGCAAAGAAATGGAGGTGCAATCATAGGCAGTAATATTGCACCAAGTGCCATCAACTACAGAAGCCATTAATTTGCATGGGCCTCAGGTGTATTTTCTTCTGGTTTATGCATCAACAATCACAAAGTGCCATCATTTTGCTGCTTGGAATCGTTCCTTTGAATCACCTTTAGTTGCCTGCATTGCAACCCTCTGCATTCCAAGAGCAGCACTCCACAAAGTCCTGAAAATTAGCTAGGTAATTCTAGGAAGTAAAATGATTCTTCAGGAAACCTACAGAGCCTTAAAGCTAAGTAGAGTGGGGTTTAGGCAAGGAGAGCTCCTCGGTGCAGAAGCACCCTCTAATGGCTGCCTACTGCCTGCTCTGGAGACCTGGAAAAGCAGTTTAACAGCTCCCTTGCAAAGGAAGAGGAACTGCTCAAATGTGAGAGAAATAGGAATGGGAATGTGGGAATGCACAAAGATTAGTCTCACACACAGCCCCTGCTGCACGGCCACAACACAGAAAGAAGAGCAGCAGCAGCCTGAGGAACTTTTCCAACCAGAGCCTGCATGTCCTTTGACAACAACATTCCCTGTTCCAGAGCGGGAAGAGCTTTCTGTGTTTGCCCAGCTTTCAACCATTCCTCACCATCCTGAGACAGACAGAAACTGACTTTTCCTATCTCACCTCAATTAATTTTATTTTATTTTTTTCAAAAGAAAGCCAGCCCAAAAGGCTTCAGGAAAATGCTAAGTCCAAATCAATCAGGTTGGAACTTGCAAGTCCTCAGGTCCTGCTTCCAGCTCAGAGTTGGCCAGCTCTGAAGGCTGATCCCAGCAGCGGATGATCAATGCTGATATCAATGAGGAGTTCAACTTTTGTTTTTGTTGTACCAGAGATTCTAGAGCTGTAAAAACCATTTCTGCTGTCTCAAAATGCTAAGTCCAAGTCAATCAGGTTGGAACTTGCAGGTCCCTGGGTCCCGCTCCCAGCTCAGAGTTGGCCAGCTCTGAAGAGTGAGCCCAGCAGTGGATGATCAATGCTGATATCAACGAGGAGTTCAACTTTTTTGTTTTCATTGTTGTTTTGTTGTTAGAGCTGTCCCAAAACGTGCCTTAAGAGCTTTCTTCCCCCTTTCTGTTCTACAGCTTTGCAGATTGATTTTTTTTTCTGAAAGCACCCCAAATTTACTCACAGAACTGCACCATTTCGCCTCCCCACCAGAGTCTGTAGCTAGCAGGCAGGCTGTTGTTACGAACTGGTGAGTAAAATATCTCAGTGCTCACACAGAGCAATTAATAACAGGAAGGTAATGAGGCTAACCAACCAACTTGCTTCTCAACATCACTCTTCAAATCTCTTTGGGCTAAATTTTCAGGCAGAGTGTGGGGAATTAGCCATAGCAATCCCATTAACACTAATGAGTGTTCCATGGCTAACTCCCCATGCTCTCTGTTGAAGATTGGCCCCTCTATCTCTCAATGAATACATGCAGACGCCCAAAGTCCTTTGATGGA
Source organism: Picus viridis (assembly GCA_033816785.1). Classification (NCBI taxonomy): domain Eukaryota; kingdom Metazoa; phylum Chordata; class Aves; order Piciformes; family Picidae; genus Picus; species Picus viridis. The sequence goes on from CM066576.1 coordinate 40,617,566, forward strand.
GCCTGAAGAAATTAAGGGCTCTATTCTCAAGTAATTGACTTATCTTTTCCCCCTGTGGACCACCTTCTCCCTATCAGGATGGGTGTGATGTCTGCATTACCCTCACTGCAGAGCTTATCCCAAGTGTAAGGTTCCTGCAGGAAGGCTGAGCTTCCTCAGCCTCACAGCTGAGCACACGGTGTAGGGGCCCAGCAGCACCTGTGTCCTTCAGAGCAGCACTTGTGTCCTTCAGAGCAGCACTTGTGTCTTTCAGAGAGCATCTCTGTCCTTCAGAGAGCACCTGTGTCCTTCAGAGAGCACCTGTGTTCCTTCAGAGCAGCACCTGTGTCCTTCAGAGATCACCTGTGTCCTTCAGAGCAGCACCTGTGTCCTCCAGAGCAGCACCTATGTCCTTCAGAGATCACCTGTGTCCTTCAGAGCAGCACCTGTGTCCTTCGGAGATCACCTGTGTCCTTCAGAGCAGCACCTGTTTCCTTCAGAGTGTGTCCTTCAGAGATCACCTGTGTCCTTCAGAGTGCACCTGTGTCCTTCAGAGCAGCACCTGTGTCCTTCGGAGATCACCTATGTCCTTCAGAGCAGCACCTGTTTCCTTCAGAGTGTGTCCTTCAGAGATCACCTGTGTCCTTCAGAGTGCACCTGTGTCCTTCAGAGCAGCACCTGTGTCCTTCGGAGATCACCTGTGTCCTTCAGAGCAGCACCTGTTTCCTTCAGAGTGTGTCCTTCAGAGATCACCTGTGTCCTTCAGAGTGCACCTGTGTCCTTCAGAGCAGCACCTGTGTCCTTCGGAGATCACCTATGTCCTTCAGAGCAGCACCTGTTTCCTTCAGAGTGTGTCCTTCAGAGATCACCTGTGTCCTTCAGAGTGCACCTGTGTCCTTCAGAGCAGCACCTGTGTCCTTCAGAGATCACCTATGTCCTTCAGAGCAGCACCTGTTTCCTTCAGAGTGTGTCCTTCAGAGATCACCTGTGTCCTTCAGAGTGCACCTGTGTCCTTCAGAGCAGCACAGATGTGCCCTTTTTTCCCTGAAGAAAAGCAGGATTTAGGGAAGTCAGCAGCCTGAGAGAATTGGAAAGCATCCCTACAGCCTGGGCAATATGAGCCTTTGCAAGGCACAGCTGAGTCACTGTTGAGAGCTGGTGGAGGATGTTTGTTACATCAACTAGGAAAATATGAAGTGGGGCAGGGCTTCCAGGAGCAAAACCAGGAACTGCCTTCTGGTTTTTAACAGGAGGGGAGAGGGCATATTTTTGTCATCTTTTCAACTGCTGCTTGCAAGCAGACAACCTTGTTCTCTTTACCCTTCTTCAGAAGCCTGCTTGCCCAGCTGAGCATAGCATCAGCTCAAGCTCCATAGTGGCTTCAAAACAAAGTGCCAAAACGACTGCTTAGGCAAAGCTCTGCATCACAAACCATGGTTACAAATTGTTGGCTTCCCTGATATTAAAGTACTTAGAACCCTACAATGGCTCAGGTTGGAAGGGACTTCAGAGCTCATCTACTCCAACCACCTGCCCTGGGCAGGGACACCTCTCAGCTAGACTCAGCTGCTCGAGGCCTCATCCAACCTGGCCTTGAGCACCCCCAGGAGGAGGCAGCCACAGCCTCCCTGGGCAGCCTGTTGCAGAGTCTCACTACCCTCACAATGAAGAACTTCTTCCTCAGATCCAGCCTAAACCTGATCTGCCTCAGCTTCAAACCATTTCCCCTTGGCCTGTTTCTAGACACACTCAGGAGAGGTCCCTCTGTAGGAGCCCTTCAGGTACAAGTTCTTTACACGTGTGAAAGTTCTTTATTAATCTGACAGCTGCAGCTGCCCAGGAAGACATTAAATAATGTTGAGCTTTTACTTGGAGGCTTCTGAAGCATTCCAGAGGTGCCTCAACCTATACTGTCAATGAACAGCTTCACCTGATAAAGTCTGGGAAGCAACCCTCCAGGAAGACTCCTTTCATCCAGGAAGACACAGCTTGCCATCCTGAACATGACTGCTCTTGGAGAGCAGACTTGGATAGGTCAGGGGTGATACCCAGCTGCCTGCACCTTCCCTAGAAACCATTTGGACTAGCCTCTCCAAATGGATTGCCTGCTTCCTCTCTGCACACAGAGCTTACAGGTCATTCAGGTGGAGCCTGGGTGAAGTGTTCTAGGTGGAATCATGAATGAAGAGAGAGAGCAAACCCCCTGAAACTATGCAGTGCAACCACACTTGAGAAAATTCCCTCAGAAAAACCACAACCCTTCTGGTTAGACCTGAGGCTGAAGATAGGGCGTTTAGATCCAGCTGCTTTTAGCTTCTGTGAAGGTCCTTAAAACCTCTTCCAGATAAAGGACTCAAGGTGTAGCCCCCCCCTGGGAACACCAACCTGTGTGACTATGAACCAGGCCTCCTTCCACAGCAGCACATTCAGACAGATCTCCTCTTCCCACTGAAAGGTCTTTCATCCAAGCCTTTCACAGTCAAGCTAAAAAAGGGAAACTTTCCTGCTAGCATTCTCCACAAAAATGCTTTCAGCTAGAACTGGGCAATCTGGCCTGAGCTGAGGTCAGGCTGGTGGGGGTGGGGAGGAGGAGCAGTCATGTAAACAGGTTTTATGTTGCATTTATTACAAACTCCCCTTATTTTCACTTGCTGCTTTGGAAATTAGCAGAGCCATGACTGGATTAATTCTCTGTGGGTTTCCCTCTGCACTATTATGGAGCAGTCATGGGAAAACTCAGCCAAATGAGTACGGCTCTAGTGGAGCCACACATCTAGGAGGAAGGGCAAGCACCAGAACACAGGGTCTGTCTGAAAAAAGGACATTCAAACAGACAGGGCACTTGAGCTGACCTCTCTGAAGTGATGTCCTCATGCTTTAATTGAGCTGAATTTTTGATGTTTTATGTCACTCTAAAGGAAAAGGAGTCACTCTATAGAGAATGTTTGTTGGCTTGCTGGTTATACAGACACATTCCTACCTATTCCTCAGGCAGCCTGTTTCATCTCTTACTGCACTGCTTCACAGCTGAGCAGATCCTGGATCCATACCCGTGCGCCCTCCACGGCTCCAAGACCCTAGACTACCTGAAAGCTCTCTCTTTAGAGCAGTATAAGGCTCCTAGGAATGTCTCCTATGCTGAGACAGACATCCCAGCAGCCACACCTCACACTCCACACCATGAGAAAAGAGAAGGCAGACTTTGACATGGCTGCTCCAATGCCCAGGATTTCCTTCCCAGTGGTTCACAGCTGGTGTTCCCTTTCCACTGCAGCATCCCCAGGGAGGGAGCCCATCCTGCTCAACAGCAGCCCTGCAATCTCCTTTTGGTTTCCTGAGCAGGCTTCCACATCTCCTGGGACCCAGCCTCAAGACAAGGTACTCCAGGATCAAGACACCTTGCAGAGGTTTATTCCTAGTGACTGGGTTGCTGGCAGCTGCTCTTCTGCTCCCCTGTTGATGTGCTTGGCAGTATCAGCTGGAGGGCTTACCTACATTTGTCCATGCTGGATGCTGTCTGCCTGTGGCATCCTTGAAAGACTTCATCTCCATCACAATGTTTGTTTGCACAGGGCAAGGGGGAAAGGGGGAGAGAAGAGGCACTTTCTGTCTTCCCAATGCCACTTGAGCAGGTTGAGCCCTCTGTGCTGCTGCATTTCACAGCAGCCTCCTCCCTCTGAGCACTGGAAATTTCCACAACAGCCCCAACAGTTGTTTCTCAATATCCAACCGGTTTGCAACCGACTGGCACCCAAGCAGTGTAATGAGCCTTCAGATGGCAATGGCAAAGTGCCTGCTGGTGCTGCCAAGAACTCCTCTGTCTACCTCTGGCAGCTCTGGACTATGTTCAGGGATGGACAGGGGCCTAGGTTGTGCTAAAGTTCTGCTTTCACCGCTGTTCACCCAAGTTGTGCATCGTGACATTGCTTCGCCAGTCTATCAGCAACCAGCCGATTTACCCCCAAGGCAGTGCTCCACCAGACAAAGCTGCTCCAGAGAAATGCCCCATGGAAGGAACAACTCTGCTCACCTACCCACCCCTCCTCCTTCATTAGCTGTGTAGCCACAGCTTCAAAAGCTGTGTGAGAGCATGGAGCCAAACCCACCTCTCTGCATGACTGCACATGCACGTGCACAATCTGATCTGCACTAACCACTATCAGCAGCCACGAGAAACGCTCTCTGCTGCCTTACAGCACTTCCACATGGACAAGAGGAGGGGAACTGGTGCCTCTTCCAGCTTCATTCCCACTCCTAACATTTCTGCAGGTACTCCAGGCACTGGCATGTGCAAAAAAACCACGTAGAAACATGTAAAAAAGCGATGGGCCCACAGCAGGGAGCTGAGCAGCTTAGCGCTGCGCTCTGGGTCCTCCCTCCAGGACCCTCAGCAGGTCGCTCACAAAAGCAGGGCACACAAAGTCTGTCAGCGCAGCCTCCTGAGGGGATGCAGAGGCATTTCAGTGGGATGGACTGGAGCAAACAAACTCTGCCAGTGCCCCCCCAAGTGCTCCTCACACCTGACAACACCTTGCTGCACAGATCCCCGAGGATCAGTTAGAGGCTGGTGTACCGCAGGACCCAGGGCAATGCTTGCTCCAGGGCTTTTTAAGGCGATTCACTGCAAGGAAGCCTCAGAGCTCTGCTGGCCTTGGTCCTTTCCAAGGATTTCTTCACGAGATGTGTGATATTTAGTAACCACATTCCTCAGCTGTCAGCCTTCTTGCAGGATTGCAAAACACACAGCTAAAAAAAAAAAAAAAAAGAAGTCTCCCATTGCTCGATCACGCTAACACAAGTCACATTAATTAAAATATGTTTGTGTAATTACATGGGAGATGTGCTGTGCACAGCAGTTAAAGCCCATGCAACATCTATATAATAAGCAGCCCTGTGTGTAAGATATTATTACAGAAGAGGGTTCTGGGTCTGAGAGAAAGAAGCAATTTAACAATTGATGCCAACTCTTTGGTGTTTTCTAGGTCACCTAAACGGTTATTAGGACCTGATACAATTAAATGACAAAGCAGAGGGAATCGCAGTTTATCTGACTCAATAGGAACAATCATCCTGCAGCCTCTGCTGGATAAGGTCACACACGTTCCTGCCAGCAAGGCCACTAAAAATGCATCCTTTACATACGACGACAGCTACTGCCAAACTCTGATCTTTGGGCCACTGTGCCCCAAAGAAACATTATTGATGCAATAAAGTCCTCACATCTTGAAGTTTCAATGATTACTTCATTTACGGCTAGCTTGTCTTACAGGTCCAGGCAACAGAGCTGCACCTGGTAAAGATGCGCAGGCTGAAAGAATCACAGAATGGTTTGGGTTGGAAGGGACCCTAAAGATCAGCCAGTTCCAATCCCCTGCCACGGGCAGGGACACCTCCCACCAGCCCAGGTTGCTCAAGGCTTCATCCAGCCTGGCCTTGAACACCTCTAGGGAGGAGGCAGCCACAGCCTTCCTGGGCAACCTGTGCCAGTGTCTCCCCACCCTCACTGGCGAGAATGTCTTCCTCATCTCCAGTCTCAGTCTTCCCTCTTCTCACTCAAAGCCATTGTCCCTCGTCCTGTCACTCCCAGCCCCTGTCAAAAGTCCCTCCCCAGCTCTCCTGCAGGCCCCTTCAGGTACTGGAAGGCCACTACCAAGAGCTGTTATCTGGACAGCCCAGCTGTCCCTAAGCAAGCAAGCTACCTCCCTCCACTGCTTCAGACAGGTCCCAGTATGTAGAGATGATGTGCATGTGCTCAGCACAGCCATTTCTAGATCTCCTTTTTAATTTTAATATCAAAGTATTCCAAAGCTCAATTATGCCTCATTAGTGAAACTGTGACTATCCCACTTAATTATTTTAATATCTCAGGATTAGACAAGGAATGCAGAATTTTGGTAAAGCAGACACGGCAGGAGATGCATTCACTGTTCCAAGGGGGAAAAAAAGCCCTATTTCATGTTTTGAGCCAATCCAAGATGAGGCACAGATATTGTATTACAGATGATTGCTTTAATCCTAAGGCATTTCAGGGTGTATTTGAAGGAGCACAAGGGAAGCTTGTTTTGATAGATTCACAATGTAAAGCTGCTAGGAGATGGCTCCTGGATTCGCAGAGCAGGAGGGAAGCTCTTTCTCCCTCTTTGGAACCAACAAAAGGCAAACACTTGCAAGCAGACTTAAAGTCCACATAATGCAAACTACAGACCTGGGGATGTGTGGTTGGAAAGCAGCAATTCAGAGAAAGACGTGGGAGTGTTGGTTGACAATCCATAAAATATGAGCCAGCAGTGCCCAGCTGGCCAAGAAAGCCAATGGCATCCTGGCTTGGGTCAGAACCAGGGTGGGCAGCAGGGACAGGAGGTGACCATCCCCCTGTGCTCAGCACTGGGGAGGCCACACCTCAAGTGCTGCGTTCAGCTCTGGGCCCGCACTGCAGGAAGGACATTGAGGGGCTGGAGCCTGTCCAGAGCAGGGCAGCCAGGCTGGAGAAGGGCCCGGAGCCCCTGGGCTAGAGGAAGGGCTGAGGGAGCTGGGGGTGTTCAGGCTGGAGAAGAGGAGGCTGAGGGAGACCTCATTGCTCTCTACAGCTCCCTGAAGGGAGGTTGGAGTGAGGAGGGGGCAGCCTCTGCTCCTTGGTGGCAAGAGACAGGAGCAGAGGCAATGCTTCCAAGCTGCCCCAGGGCAGGCTCAGGCTGGAGCTCAGGAACTATTTGTGCACTGGAAGGGTTCTCAGACATTGGAATGGTCTGCCCAGGGCAGTGCTGCAGTCACCATCCCTGGGGGTGTTCCAGCAGCCTGTGGAGCTGGTGCTTAGGGCCATGGTTTGGTGGTGACCCTGCAGTGCTGGGTGAAGGGTTGGACAGGGTGAGCTTAGAGGGCTCTGCCAACCAGAGGCTCTCTGTGATTTACCCCACAGATCTCTACTGAGCCTTCTCCTTCCACGCCTCACAGAACAGAGGTGCAGGCACACTGTCCCTCACCCCGTCCCTTACACCTTCCATTCCCAGCCGCCCGCACGCCGCTCCCGGAGGTTCTGCGCACCCTTCCCGCCCGCGTTGGCTCCGGAGCGCCGCAGAACCCCAGCTTTGTACAATGGCGCCACCTCGTGTTATGCAGCCGCCATTGCCAGGCCTGCCCAGCCTGCGGCTTCTGACCGCTCGCTGCCCGCCGAGGATCAGCCTCAGCGCTCGCTGCTGGCGAACCGGGCTCGGGCTCGTCCCACGGTCTGACAGACTGTGTGTGTGTCATACCGAAATTGAGGGTCATGGAATCACAGAGACCTCTGCCTGGAAAAGCCCTTCAAGAGCATCCAGCCCAACCATTCTCTAACTCTGCCACGGCTGGGGCTGAGCCATGGCCCTCAGCACCACACCTCTGCCTCTTCCAAACACCTCCAGGGATGAGCATTCAATCACCTCCCTGGGCAGCCTCTGCCAGGCTGTGAGAATCCATTCAGGCAAGAAGTTTCTTCTCATCTCGAACCTGAACCTCCCCTGGGGCAACCTGAGGCCATTTCCTCTCCTTTTATCACCTTTTCCTAGGGAGCAGAGTCCGACCCCCACCGGGCTCCAGCCTTCTTCCAGGGAACTGTAGAGAGCAAGGAGGTCTCCCCTCAGCCTCCTCCAGACTGAACACCCCCAGCTCCCTCAGCTGCTCCTCCCCAGCCCTGTTCTTCAGACCCTTCCCCAGCTTTCTTGCCCTTCCTAGACCTACAAGGAGAGGCTGAGGGAACTGGGGTTGTTTAGCCTGTAGAAGAGGAGGCTCAGGGGAGACCTAACTGCCTTCTACAACTTCCTGAAGGCAGGCTGTAGTCAGATGGAGGTTGGTCTCTTCTCCCAGGCAACCAGCACCAGAACAAGAGGACACAGTCTCAAGCTGCGCCAGGGGAGGTTTACGCTCGAGGTGAGGAGAAAGTTCTTCCCAGAAAGAGTAATTGGCCACTGGAATGTGCTGCCCAGGGAGGTGATGGAGTCCCCATCCCTGGAGGTGTTCAAAAAGGGATTGGATGTGGCACTTGGTGCCATGGTTTAGTAGTCATGAGGTGTTGGGTGACAGGTTGGACTTGATGATCTTTGAGGTCTTTTCCAACCTTATTGATTCTATGATTCTTAGAGACTAACCCCAGGAGAAGAAACCAACCCCCAGCTGTACATCAGCCACAAAAACATCTCAGAGATGCTTGGGTTTGTTTCAGTGGTAAATGAGGACAGGTAATCCCTTCTGTAAAGATGATTATGTAAAGATGGTTTGGTTGTCAGGAGGTGTAAGGCATTAGGTAATAAGTTGGACTTGATGATCTCTGAGGTCTTTTCCAACCTGTTTGATTCTGTGATTCTCTGGACCCTCTCCAGCCCCTCAATATCCTTCTTGCACTGAGGGTCCCAAAACTGAACCCAGCACTCCAGGTGTGGCCTCCCCAGTGCTGAGTGCAGGAGGACAATCCCTGCCCTGCTCCTGCTGCCCACATCATTGCTGATCCAGGCCAGGCTGCTGGTGGCCTCCTTGCCCAGCACACTCTGGGCCCTGCCATCCAGCCAGTCATTCACACAGCGAAGTATCCACCCCTCCAAGCTCTGAGCTACAACAGAAGCTGTGTGAACACATCCTAAGTTCAGGCACCAGCTGGTTTTCATCCACAAGAAATGTTCAGGCCCCTTGGGTGCCTTGTTCCATGCTCCAAGTCAGTACCATTGGGGTCTCCAAGCAGGATTTGACTCAGTGGTGCAGTGGAAATCAAGCTGCCTGCATATGCATTTTAAACCATTAGGAAAGAAAGCAAATTTCCTGTGGAAATGGCAGTCCTGAGCAAAAATTTACTTAGAAGATTAAAGGCAAGCATTATCATCTCAGGAAAATGTGCCAGCCAATGCCCAAGCTTGTCCTTTATTGGTAGGGGCAGGTTGGCAGCTCTGCCCTTTGGAAGTGTCAAAGCACCTCCTTAATCTTACAGCTACACATCAAGTTGTGAGTAACTTTGCAAAAGTTCCTCAGGGTGAGCTGAAACACAAATAAATCTTCACCAGGTTGATTTTTTCTTCCCTGAAAGTGCAAAGTGAGGTCACTTTACAGGGAAAATGGTTTGGTTGCTGGCTGGAGATGACCCAGGGGTTGCCCAGGAGGTCAAGAAGGCCACCAGCAGGCTGGCCTGGATCAGCAGTGGTGTGGGCAGCAGGAGCAGGGCAGGGATTGTCCTCCTGCACTCAGCACTGGGGAGGCCACACCTGGAGTGCTGGGTTCCATTTTGGGGCCCTCACTCCAAGAAGGACATTGAGGGGCTGGGGAGGGTCCAGAGAAGGGTAAGGAAGCTGGGGAAGGGTCTGGAGAAGAGGGCTGGGGAGGAGCAGCTGAGGGACCTGGGGGTGTTTAGTGTGGAGAAGAGGAGAAGCCTTTTGCCAGATTTTCTTAGCATTACACGAGGCAGCCCTGAGAGTTTGGTCAGTGGGTTAAGGCAGGGATGTCAGGGGGGTGTTTTCTCTAGAGGAGGGCACCATCTCTCTGCTAACATTGATCTGGGTAGTAATGGGGCTCACTAAAGGCAGCTCCAACACACCAGAAGATATTTCTGATCAAAGCAGTTGAGTTAGTTGTATAGCCTGGACCCCAGCTTGGTCTTTAGCCTGCAAACCCTTCTCAGTGTTTAGAACAACATTGCCTTGTGCACAGTGAGATAGCACAGCAACACTCCTGCAACAACCAGACCCCCAGCAGAGAGGGTCCTCAGAATGGACCCTCTTGAAGAAAGGCCAGGGCTGTTGATCTCCCTTCAGCTGTGCTGGCACAACCATTTGTAAGGCCACATGAAGAAAAATGTCCAGTGTAGAACCAGTTTTAACTCTCATCAGGCAGCCCTACAGACAGGGCAGTTAATGCAGAATAAAGAAAGAGCTGTGCCAGCTGGCAGGGCTGCCAGAGAGATGCCTCTTCACGCTGCATGCTCAGGAGAGGGACAACCTGCTGCACTGAGATCTGCAAGGGCTTGGCAGGCAGTTGGACACAAGAGTTCCCAGAGCATACCTCGGGAGGTGACTGGCACAGTCTCCCCAGCAGAAGAGTAGAAGGTGAGTGGGCAGGGTCAACAAGCAAGGCTGTCTTGTACTGACTCCCCAACAGCCGTGACTGAGCAGAGCAGCTTCCCGTCAGACAGTGAACCCTTCCCCCGTTGTTCACCCCCGCGGCTTGCAATACCACAGGCATCGCCCAAGAGCTTCTGAACAACCACAAGCCACAGGCTGGCACAAAGGGAAAACAAAACCAGTCACAGTTTACATTCAGAGGCCAGACTATCATCTGGGATGATCTGGCACAGCAGAGGCATCACACAGGGAGACGCTCCTCACAAATGAAGCCATTCTTGCATGCTCTGCCTCACGTTCTCCACGTGGTAGGAAAGGGAAACAGCCTTCTGTATACTAGCTCCTCTAGGAAGCCAGGACAGCAGCAGCACATCAGCAAGCTCCTAATACCTTGTACTGAGTTATAGGCAGCTAAACAGAAAGTTTTTCTCCTCCTTTGTTCTTTCTGAAGAAAAGGAAGCTGGAGGCAGAGCAATGATAGCTACCAGTCAACTGCCGAAGGCAAAGGAGTAAACAAGCTGAAGATGGTGACAAATGTTTTTGTCCTTTCTGAATAAAAATGTAATTATAGATAGCCCAAACACCTAACTTCACAGAAGCACAGAATGCTTGGGGTTGGAAGGGACCTCTCAAGACCATCTAGTCCAACACCCTTGTCAAAGGAGCTTCACCTAGGGCAGGCCACATATGAATGCATCCAGGTGGGTTTTGAAAGTCTACAGAGATGGAGACTTCACAACCTCTCTGAGCAGCCTGCTCCAGGGCTCTGCTACCTTCACAGCAAAGAAGTTTTGTCCCATGTTTAAGTGAAATCTCCTTGTTCCAGTTTGTGTCCATTGCCCCTTGTCCTGTCCCTGGGCACCACTAAAAAGAGCCCAGTCCCATCCTCCTACCCCCCACCATTTAGCTATTGATCAGCATTGATGAGATCCCCCTCAGGAGCCTGCTCTTCTCCAGGCTCAACAGCCCCAGGCCTCTCAGCCTCTCATCCTCACAGGTCCCGCAGCAGCTTTGTGTCCATCCATTAGACTCTCCCCAGCAGTTCCCTGTCTCTCTTGAACTGGGGAGCCCAGAACTGGACACAGTACTTGAGGTGTGGCCTTGAGTATTGACTGCCCAAAGGAATGAGGTGTACAGTGTCAGCTGGAAATCAAAAGGTACTTTAGGCACAAATGAGGACAGCACAAGGCCAGCTCTGTGGCCTGAAAGGCCATAGAGGTGACAAATTCCTAACAAAGGTGATGGTTATGACAAAGGTACATGGCAGGTGTGGCATTTCAGGACATGCTTTAGTGGCAATGGTGGTGCTGGGCTGACGCTTGGACTTGATGATCCCAGAGGTCTTTTCCAGCTGTAAGGATTCTCTGGGAAGGTGATGATGAAGAAAAAGCAGAATGCTACCCCAAACACTGCTCAGTGAAATGCAGAAGCATGGCAGGGACTGCACAGAAATGCCTGCTAAGGTGAAGGCTTGCACATGAGGCTGCCACTGCTCAGCTCCTAATCACAAAGAGCAGAACAACTGAGTCTAGGTCCCTGAGCAAATGCTCAGCACTAGAGGCAACTGTCCCTGCCTGCATGCAAAATGCAGCTGCACAGAGCTGGCACTCCTCTCCAACACAAGCTGTCTAAGGAGAGCTGAAGAAACTCAGAGGGTTCTGAGAACTGTAGATCCTTCTCTGGGTACTTTACAAGCAGAAGAACCCCAATTGCAAAACACAGATTTCCATGCAGGTAGAACAATCCCCTTGCTGCTGCTGAATGTGTCTAGAAGGTGAATTGGCCATCTCTGGGTAGCTAAGGATTGCAGTACCTCATGGCATTAAAGTGCTTATTCTCTGTCTACATTGCTTTGAAATCAAAAGCTGAGGGAGCAGAAACAGGGCACATTACTCTAGGTCAGCTCCTGAGCAAGACAGATGCTTTCGGTCCAGTTGTCAACCTGCCTCTCTTCTCCTGAGGGACCAAGGGGTTCTTAGGCTGTGGCAGGGGGCTCAGCTGCTTGTGAAAGGAGCATTTCACAGCTCTGCACTGATGCAAGGCACAGCTCAGTGCCAATGGCACGCTACCACCAATTGCAGTTTTTTGATTCATTTGCCAACCCATAATTTGTGGAGCTGCTACATAAGCAACTGAGTTGTCCCTGAAGCAGAGGCACTGCAATAATCCCAACAATCATTCCAAGGTAAACTGCCCCGCACTGTGATTCAGAGCCCTGAGGCACCTCATGCTCCTGCCAGCCCCAGAAGCAGCAGCACTTGGCACTGCTTGATTCATGCACACTCCCACCCTAAGGGGAGCCTGAAGAGTTTGCAAAGAGGTTGATGAGTCCATCATGCGGGTTTCTTCATGCAGACAGCAGACACCATCCTTCCTTTCCAAGCAGATGAGTCCCTCATGCTGGTTTCATGCAGACAGGCAGACACCATCCTTCCTTTCCAGGCAGATTTCCATAGCAAATATGAAGTAAAGAGTGACATTTACCTTGCATTTAGAAAGGGGGTTTGAGAAAATGAGTTCCTTCTTAAAAATCAACCAAGCAAAAAGCCTGCTAAGCTGTTGTGATGCCCAGCAGGACAAATTTAGCATGGGCCACCACTTGCTCCCCTCACAGTGAACTGGGATTTTCCTTTGCCATGGGTATGACACACATGGAACTGGCCACCACCTTTTATTTATGACACCTGATTTTCCTTTGCTTCAGTATCAGCTTTCACTTCCTCTCTTCTCTTTGTAGTTCTCATCCCACCTGACAGAAAAAGGCAGACTTCCTGCTCTGCCTTGAAACCTTATGCCCTGCCAGCCCAGACATAGATAGAATCAGCCAGGATCAGCCTTGACGAAGCAAGCCCTGCTGAGTCCCTTCTCCCAGGAGTCAATCTCTGCTCATTGCCTCTGTGAGGAAGGCTCACATGCAGTCTGGCCAGTGGCTCTGCAGCGAGGCAAGGGCACCGAGTGAAGATGTTGAGCTCAAAGGTCTCACCAGACAGAGGCAAACTCCAGTTTCTCAAACCCCAATTTCACACTAAATCACACAGAAACCAGGAAACATCTGGTTGGAAGAGAGCTCCAAGCTCATCCAGGCCAACCCTCCACCCAGCACTGCAGGGTCACCACTAAACCACATCCCTAAGCAGCAGCTCCACAGGCTGCTGGAACACCCTCGGGGATGGTGACTGCAGCACTGCCCTGGGCAGACCATTCCAACATCTGAGAACCCTTCCAGTGCAGAAATAGTTCCTGAGCTCCAGCCTGAGCCTGCCCTGGGGCAGCTTGGAACCATTGCCTCTGCTCCTGTCTCTTGCCACCAAGGAGCAGAGGCTGCCCCCTCCTCACTCCAACCTCCCTTCAGGGAGCTGTAGAGAGCAATGAGGTCTCCCTCAGCCTCTTCTTCTCCAGCCTGAACACCCCCAGCTCCCTCAGCCCCTCCTCTAGCCCAGGGGCTCCAGGCCCTTCTCCAGCCTGGCTGCCCTGCTCTGGGCAGGCTCCAGCCCCTCAATGTCCTTCCTGGAGTGAGGGGCCCAGAACTGAACACAAAATGTCAGCTCTATAGGACAGGGGTATCAGGGACTTCAGGATGTGGGAAAACCTTAAGAAACTGTAAGAGAAAGCAAGCTCTCAGCAGTTCTTTCTAGCTTCATCCTTACACAGTCTGGAAAAACCTTTTCTTTTTTTTTTTTGTTGCTTTCCCCTTCCAAACCCTAACAGCCCCAGACAAACACAGCACATACTGCACTTATAGCAATGAAAGTTTTCTTACAACAGAGCACAAGGCAACCCTTCTGCCCTCACCTACAGCCAATCCCTCAGCCCATGGAACAATCCCGTGTGTAGCTGCTTCTTTGGCAATGTCACTTGTTCTTCAACCTGGCATTTATTTAGCCATAGATATGAACACTCTGTTGTACACCAGACCTAAGTAAAGCAGACAACTTGGGGCAGGCAACCCCCTTCCTAAGCCAATAGAGTCTAATCAAGTCTTTATTTGAAGTAGTATTTTAATACTCCAGAAAATGAGGATCATTCTCTATGCTTAAAAAGGTTCAATGCAATGGTGGTGTCCTCTCCAAAACATAAGAATTTTGTGTTGGTGTTACCTTGGAACAACCCAGCCATTAGTATCATAGACCCTTAGAATGGCTCAGGTTGGAAAGGGCCTTAGAGTTCATCTGCTCCAACCTCCTGCTGTGGGCAGGGACACCTCTCAACTAGACTCAGCCACGCAAGGACTCATCCAACCTGGCCTTGAACACCCCAGGGAGGAGGCAGCCACAGCCTGCCTGAGCAACCTGTTCCAGAGTCTCACCACCCTTCTACTGAAGAACTTCTTCCTAAGCTCCAGTCTAACCCTGCTCTGCCTCAAACCATTTCAAACCATTCCCCCTTGGCCTGTCTCTAGACACCATCAGGAAAAAATCCCTCTGCAGCCTTCCTGCAGGATCCCTTCAGCTATTGCAAGGCAGCTCTAAGGTCTCCCTGGAGTCTTCTCTTCTCCAGGCTGAACACTGCCAGCTCCCTCAGCCTGTGCTCACAGCAGAGCTGCTCCAGCCCTTGGATCATGTTTGTGGCCTCCTCTGGACTCTCCCCAGCAGCTCTGTGTCCTTCTTCTGCTGGCGATGCCAGAACTGGAGGCAGTATCCACACAGTCTTTCAGTGAGCCACCTGAGCCATTAGAGGCCCTGAATTCCCTGGCTGTGGAATGGATAACATTATTCTTTGTTCCACAAAGAGAAAACTGCTCACAGTCAACACTGTTGTCTCCAGCCTTCCCTCACCTCCACAATCAAACCTGCTATTTCATGCCATTTCCTCCTCCTTCTGCAGCCCGAGGTACGTTACCTGTGCTTGTGTTCACAGTGACAAACACAGAGGGCACCTAATGCAGCAATTATAATTAATGTCTGATCTGCCTCCACTGAAAACATGCACTCCAGCATCAAGACAACGTGCCACTCACATGGAGCAAACCCTGCCTAACACAGAAACTACCAGGCTCGTGCCTGAACACATGTTGCCTCAACTACAGTAGCCAGCCTTGCCTTCATCCACTCTGCTGAAAGGAAATGGATCCCTCACAGCTTCAAAAGCAAAAGCAAGTCCACATAGGCTGTGTCTGTCACCTCCCCTCAGAGAGTTCTAGGCACTGGGAAGTGGGTTCTTGGTGGATTTCATCAGCAGTTGTGCTTGCAGCTTTGAAGTCTCCTCCAGCTCTGTCATTTGGTAAGGCTGTTGATGGGTGCCTGGGCTGCTTTGTCCTCCGGGAGGCTGTTTTCCTTTAATTCATCTCTGATTAGAAGCAATTTCTGCATTTTCATCCGTTTTATGTAAAGATCAAAGGGATGATGGATCCCAATGTTGACCCTATGACAGGCAAAAAGAGGCAAGGCTGCACATTTTTGCTGGGTGTCAGACTAAGCCTCAGAGCAGCCAGACACACGGCTCACTGCTGCAGGTCTTGCTCTTCTAACCAGGCCAAGCAGCACCTCATCTCCTGCCTGCTTCCAGATGGATACAAAACAATGCTGTGGGGTGAAATCTCCATTCTTAAATCTGCCAAGCTCGTTGTTTGCCCAAAGAGAACAAAGAGAGAAAAGATTCAATTCCAAACTGCTCTAACAATGCTCTTCTTAATGGTGTCCCATCAATGAAGTCATGACACTTCATCCAGTCACAAGCTGATCTAGCTGGCCCTGCATCACCACCTCTTTAAAGCTTTGTCAGTTTGTTTCTTTCTGTCTTCAAGCTGCAATAAAGGCTGACCTTTTGTGCAGTTCAAGGAGAAAATTTTCACACCAGAAAAGCAGCTGTCAAATTTGACTGCACTGGGATGATCTGCAGTAGCCACTGAGATGAAGGACGCCAGTGTGAACACCGTTGCCATCCCCACATGAGCAGAACAGAGAGGTCACTGAAGCTTACCTTAAGTGAAAGGCAACATAAGGAAGCTCTGGTTTATTACTATTTGCTGAAGCAGGTTCATGACACATGCCAGCAAACATGCAGGTACTGGGAGCTTCCAGGATGTGGTCCTAAGCCAGCAAACATATCCTCGATGCAAATGTCCCTTCTTACTTCCAGCCAGTTCAAACTGCTTCCCTCTCCAGAAGGTTCAGCAGAATAGGGGATAATTACAGAACCACAGAATGTTAGGGGTTGGAAAGGACCTCCAGAGATCATCCAGTTCAATCCCCCTGCCAGAGCAGGGTCACCCAGGGCAGGGCAGACAGGAACTCATCCAGGTGGGTTTGGAATATCTGCAGAGCAGGAGACTCCACAACCCTGTGGACTGCCTGCTCCAGTGCTCTGTCACCATCACAGTGAAAACATGGTGAGGAGGAGCATGCAGAGCAGAATATTTAGAATATCTATGTCTTGGAAAACAGAAAAGAAAAAAACAATAATCCAATATATTGGATATGCCTTTTCTCCTCCAGGTCTCTGTTTTCATTCAACCTGAGTCCACATGCCATTGCAGGAGAAGATCACAAGGTAAGAGCCTTTTTTTTCACTCTCCCAACACTCACAGAAGTCCTAAAACCACTTAAAAAACCCCACCTAGATAGCTCCCAAAGCAGACAGGCAGGACTCTCAGCCTGCACCCTACCACTATGACACTCAGTTCAAGTCCATCCAACCTGGAGAGCATGCAGAAGAGGCACTGACACACCTGCCCCCCTCCAACACAAACCCCAACTCACAGAATCACACAGAATCACAGAACTGTCAGGGTTGGAAGGGACCTCTAAAGGTCATCCAGTCCACCCCCTCTGCAGTAAGTAGGGACATCATTGCACTATACCAGGTTGCCCAGAGCCCTGTCCAGCCTCACCTTGAGTATCTCCAGGGATGGGGCCTCAACCACCTCCCTGGGCAACCTCTTGCAGTGTTCGAGCACCCCCATGGTGCAGAACTTGTTCCTAACGTCCAATCTCAGCCTGGTCTGCTCTCATTTAAAACCATTGCCCCTGGTTCTGTCCCTGCAGGCCTTTGGGAACAGTCCCTCTGCAGCCTTCCTGCAGGATCCCTTCAGGTACTGGCAGGCTGCTCTAAGGTCTCCCTGGAGCCTTCTCATCTCCAGGCTGAACACCCCCAGCTCCCTCAGCCCATCCTTGCAGCAGAGCTGCTCCAGCCCCCTGATCATTCTCGTGGCCCTCTTCTGGACCTGCTCCACCTTATAGGACAAGTTGGGACAAGTGTAGGATTTCAGCTTATAGGACAAATTAAGAAATCATTCCAGCTGAGAACCTCAGGCTGGCAATCCTACCTACAGAAGAACAAATAATCATTCAGCTCTCTGAAAAGGTGTCTGAATTCAAGACAAATTCCAGGACAAAAGCCACCAAGCAACACCCACAAAGAAAACACAAGGAGAAGAGCTCCAGAAACTGAGGAGATATTAGGGAAGAAATGGGGAAAATACACAGAGGAAAAAATCACAGGCTGCCTTTAACAGACAAAAACTACCTTGAGGAAATAGGCAAACTTCCAACTTCATTCCTAAGGAGCAACAACCCTCCAGGTCTGACCTACCCCTTGCCTGGGGATCCCTTACATTGCACTCAGAGACATGTAATCATGTTTAGATGGTGAAGGACGGGGAGAAAAGCTGCCCAGGGCCAGAAGGAAGGGGAAGGCAGTGGGGTAGGGAAGGAAGAGGAGAAGAGACCCTACCTGTCCTCTCAGAAAATCCCTAAGAAGTTGTTGTGGTTTGAGACTGGATGCCTTTAGGAATCATAGAGTTGAGCACTTCCAGGAGGACCAGAAAGGTCCAGGGATGGACTGGAAAGTGCAGTTTTTTGTAATTTCATTCCCTTAGGTCCTGCATCTCTATAAAAATGAACATTCCTGTCTGTTCTGCCCTATAGCCTCTCTCTTCTCTGGGTGCTGTGGTTATGGGGGAGCCAAGGCTTGCAGCCTGCAGCAGCCTGGAGCTGGCAGCTGAACTTTAAGCTGCCTCACTCAGGGTTGGTAAGAGGAGGTGTAGAGAGTGAGGGGGGTGGAGGGGCACTTGAAGCCTGGGGTTTTGGCCTGGTTTGGAGGGAAGGTTTTTGGAAGGTGGTGTTCTAGTGAGGGTTTTTTAGGGGAGAAGCCCAGACTGGAACCCAGGAGGTGCCACATGAGCAGAAGGAATAAATTCTTCCCTGTGAGGGTGGCAGAGCAGTGGGGCAGGCTGCCCAGAGAGGCTGTGGAGTCTCCATCTCTGGAGGCTTTCCAGACCCACCTGGACAGTAACGTGTGAGTTACTCTGGGTGACCCTGCTCTAGCAGGGGGTTGGACTGGATGCTCTCCAAAGGTCACTTCCAACCCCTACCACTGTCATTCTGTGAAGCCAAAAGAAATTTTTCCAATCTCTCCAGCAGTCCAGAACAGAGAGAAAGAGCAGCTCCCTTCTGAAGCCAGCAGTCTGGAAACCACCGAAGGAAGAATTTCAGAGGATGGAAATGAGCATGTTCTTGTGTAAACACTTGGCATAAACCCATCCTCCTGCACCTCAAGACACCCAGTGCTATGTGCTGGGACAAACCTGAGGGTATGCTTAGCTAAAGAAGTTTTCTTTGGGTGCAGTTTCCACCTGAAACCATTGCCACATTCAGAGGCTTACTTCTGGATAGGACACCAAAACAGAGAGCAAAGAGCTGAACTGTTGCTATGTATTGCAGGATGCTGCTCAGAGAGGAAGAGGGAGGCGTGCAGCTGACGCTGCTTCACAATCCAAACGTGCAAACCTCTCCCAGCCACTCAGTGCTGTCAGATAACCAAGCAATGAAGAATGAGGTGGAGGATGCAGAGAAGCTTTGAGAGTCTCTTTTTGCAAGAAAGTAATTTCAAAGTACATTCCTTTAAGTGGCCTGCACCTGGGGAGGAACAGCACCAGGCACCAGCACAGATTAGAGGTCATCCTGTTGCAAGGCAGCTCCATGGAGAGAGACCTTGGAGTCCTGGTGGACAGCAAGTTCTGCATGGGACAGCAGTGTGCCCTTGTGGCCAAGAGGGCCAAAGGCATCCTGGGGTGCATCAAGAAGAGTGTGGCCAGCAGGGCTAGGGAGGTTCTCCTGACCTTCTGCTCTGCCCTGCTCAGACCACAGCTGGAAGGCTGTGTCCAGCTCTGGCCTCCCAGTTCAAGAGAGACAGAGATCTGCTGGAGTGAGTCCAACAGAGGAAACAAGGATGATGAAGGGGCTGAAACATCTCTGCTGTGAAGAAAGGCTGAGAGCCCTGGGGCTGTTTAGTCTGGAGAGGAGAAGGCTGAGAGGGGATCTGATCAATAAGTATCTGAGGAGTGGGTGTCAGGATGAAGGGGCCAGGCTCTGTTTGGTGGTGCCCAGGGACAGGACAAGGCACAACAGGTACAAGCTGGAACCCGGGAGGGTCCAACCCAACATGAGGAGAAACGTCTTTGTTGTGAGGATGCTGGAGGCCTGAAGCAGGCTGCCCAGAGAGGTTGTGGAGTCTCCTTCTCTGGGGACTGTCCAACCCCACCTGGATGTATTCCTGTGTGCCCTGCCCTGGGTGACCCTTCTCTGGCAGGGGGATTGAACTGGATGATCACCAGAGGTCCCTTCCAACCCCTGTCATTCTGTGATTCTCTAATGCACTTTGGGAGGTGGGGGGATTCTCTAAGGGACACAACATGCCACAGGTTGTATTTTCTACCTTCATAAGCTGTGTTTTCAAATCCTCTGTTTCTCCAGCTCAGGCAGGTAAAGGTGCCAAGAGCCTTGAATGTTACGACTACACATTTCCAGTTTTGCACAGGTCCAGGTGTCTAATAAATCACTAGGAAATGTCTTCCCCCAATTAGATCTTAAAAGCTTGTTTTAGAAAGAGATGTTATGGAGCAGGCTTCTAGAAATCAGATCTGGTTAACAAAGGGGAGGAAAAAGTAAAGCTTTTGTTCTCAACCATTTACACCTCGGATTAGTTTTTACAGCCTCCTATAAATCTTCAGCGTGGCTCAGGTACACAACAGAAACATGAAAACGTGGCAAAAGTCGACAAGTTGATTTATTGCAACCCATAATCAGCCATCTCTGATCTGCAGAGGAGATAAACCAGCAAACAGATGCTTGCTCTGTGGAGGAGAGAAAAAAAGAGAATGGGAAACTCTGAGCGCGTTCCAGAAATGCAAATGAATACAGCATCTGTGCTGAGGGCAACACCAGCCTGGGCCTTCCACCAAGCAAGGCATCAGCGTGTGAGGGCAGGCACAGAGCGGCGCAGCCAGCGCTGCCTGTGCTGAGTAAGCAACCAAACCACACCAAGCTGGCAGCAGCAGTGACA
Organism: Picus viridis; assembly: GCA_033816785.1. Taxonomy (NCBI): domain Eukaryota; kingdom Metazoa; phylum Chordata; class Aves; order Piciformes; family Picidae; genus Picus; species Picus viridis. The sequence goes on from CM066576.1 coordinate 40,637,899, forward strand.
CAGCACTTGGGATGTGCTCCTCACCCTGCTCCGAGGGCACAACACACGCAGGCTGCACCCCAAATGACACACAAGCAGCAGGGTTCTCATTGATAGTCCATTAACTATGAGCCAGCAGTGCCCAGGTGGCCATGAAAGCCAATGGCATCCTGGCTTGGGTCAGAAACAGGGTGTGCAGCAGGGACAGGAGGTGACAATCCCCCTGAACTGGGAGGCAACACCTTCTCCCTGGGGCATTCAAGGCCAGGTTGGATGAGGCATTGAGCAGCTGAGTCTAGCTGAGAGGTGTCCCTGCCCATGGCAGGAGGCTGGAGCAGATGATCTCTGAGGTCCCTTTCAACCCGAGCCATTCTGTGGTTCTGTGCCCTTCAGAGCAAAAGAATGAAGAAGAGGAGCCTGGTCCCTGGTAGCAAAGGTAGGAATGGCAGCACAGCTGGACCTGGCCAGCCACGCCTCAGGAATGGTCTCTGCACCTTTTCCAAAATGCAGGAGAACATGAGAACAAAACCTAATGATTTACCCACGGCAGCTGTGGGAGGGGTCACAAAACCTGCCTTTTGGTATGCCTGGAAATGCCTTTCCCCAGAGGGATCAAGTTCCTCCCAGCCCATTTCTGCCATACCCAGCAACACTCCTGACTGTGCTGGGCAGATCCACCGCTCTTGCACTTCACAGCCAAGCGTGCCCCGCAGCTACAGTTGCCAAAGGCAAACAACAGCTCAGCTCACAGCTCTTGCTTAGGTGTGGACAGGCAATTCCTGCATGTTTCTCCACATCAGAAAGAAGTGGGGCACTGGAAAATGTTTGTCAAGTAAAACCTGTGAGAAGGCCAAGAACACTTGAAGGTGTCACCAGGACTTGGAGGGGCAAAACCTTCTGAACTTTCTCTGCAGAGAGAAGAGGCTGAGGAAACCACCTCAGTTCTTGCCAGGCTCTCACATTCCCAGGCACCAAATGCAGTTGGGGGGGGGGGGGGGGGAACCAACCCCACAGCTTCTTTTTGCAGCGGATTCATCAAGATAGCTGTATCTTTTGGAGTGAGTGTGATGAGTGCCTAATTACCATGATTCCAATCTCTTGTCACCTTCAGGCTAGACTACAGCTAGGGATGGTTTTCAGCCAGGGCTGACAGTGAAAATTAACTTGACACAGCATGCAAGGGTTTGCTAAGCATGATGGAATACTCCAAACATCACTCCTCTTCTTCATCTGGCCAGGAGGGGGAAGGGATCACAGGAGACTGAGTTCAAAGTTGCTAAATCCCTTCTCCAGCAGAGGAAGGTGCTTGGCTGATTACACGTGCAGGCTGAATGCATTTGTCTCTCACCTTTCTCCACATACTGTCCTATTTTGAGCCCTGATGGCTTCACACAGTTCTTTCTCCTCCTCATCCTGCTGCAGTTCCTCAGAAGTTCCTCTCACCCAGTTTCCTTCTGGGACCCTGGCTGCATGGTGGCTGGGCCCTCCAGTGCAGCTCACTGTCAGTGCACTGCACACCCCTTCATTCCTTGTCTGGCTTTCCTCAGCCCAGAGAGCTCTGCCAGAGCATCCACTGTCCATGCGCCCTTTGGAAGCAGACCTGATGGACACTTAGATAACCTCAACAGCAGCAGGAGCTGACCCAAGGACTCTACTGCACTCTTCCTTGTTGCCAAGACTCAAACTCAAGCACTCAGCACCACCAAGGACTCCTCCTGCTAGCCCACTTCACAACCAGCAGCAAAAGCCCAAGGGGCAAACTGGAGAGCTGAGGGAACAGCTTCCTGAGCAGGGGCAGAAGCTCAGGAGTGAAACCTGCTCAATCCTTGCAGTGCAGCCCATTTCTGAGGGCAGGGAGCTGCAGTGGCTCTGCAGATAGAAAGGCTACAGCGAGGCCCATAGACAAACACAAGGCCTAGGTGGGAATCCAAACTTCAGATGCTCTAACTATGTTCAGAGGACAAAGGCTGAGGCTGTAATTCTCCCCATCACTATTGAGGAGGCTGGAGTGGATGATCACCTCAGGTGCTGTGTTCAGCTCTGGGCCCTCACTCCAGGAAGGACATTGAGGGGCTGGAGCATGTCCAGAGCAGGGCAGCAAGGCTGGAGAAGGGCCTGGAACACTTGGGCTAGAGAAGGGGCTGAAGGAGTGTTCAGGCTGGGGGTGTTCAGGCTGGAGAAGAGGAGGCTGAGGGAGACCTCTCTACAGCTCCCTGAAGGGAGGTTGGAGTGAGGAGGGGGCAGCCTCTGCTCCTTGGTGGCAAGAGACAGGAGCAGAGGCAATGCTTCCAAGCTGCACCAGGGCAGGCTCAGGCTGGATCTCAGGAAATATTTCTGCACTGGAAGGGTTCTCAGACATTGGAATGGTCTGCCCAGGGCAGTGCTGCAGTCACCATCCCTGGGGGTGTTCCAGCAGCCTGTGGAGCTGTGCTTAGGGCCATGGTTTGGTGGTGACCCTGCAGTGCTGGGTGAAGGGTTGGACAGGGTGAGCTTAGAGGGCTCTGCCAACCAGATGCTTTCTGTGATTCTGTGATTTTTTGTGATCTTTAAGGTCCCTTTCACCCTAAGCCATTCAAGGATTCTGTCATTCTCTGACCCAAGCAAATGCAAGCTTTACCATTTAGAAACTCCATCCTGGTACTCCTGCATCACGAGGGTTTTGATTCCTCAGGTTCCTTTTCCCAGTCCTTAATGCAATTCCTGACCTAATCTCGAACCATTTCCTTGCCTTTCATTTACAGTTTCTGAAGCTAAAAAAGATCTTGCTGACAGCATTTCAATATCTAAAGGGCACTACAGGAAGACTGAAGGGCTTGTAGGAATAGGACAAGTGGAAATGGTTTGAGAGTGAAGCAGGGCAGATTGAGGTTGGCCATCAGGAGGAAGTTGTGCCCAATGAGAGTGGTGAGACACTGGCACAGGCTGCCCAGGGCTGGGGTTGAGGCCCCATCCCTGGAGCCATTCAAGCTCAGCCTGGATGTGTCCCTGTGCAGCCTGCTCTAGCTGGAGGTGTCCCTGCTGAGTGCAGGGGGGTTGGACAAGGTGCCCTTGGAGGCTCCCTTCCAACCCAGTGCATTCTCTAATTCTAATGGGCAAAACTGCAGATGGTCAAAAAGCTTCAAAGAAAAAGCTGCAATTTCCCCAGCTAAACAGGGATTTTTATGCCACTGGAAAAAAAAATGCAGATTTTTAAAGTAGTGAGTCAAACATGTTTAAAATAGCCAGCATTAGGTACAGAGCCCAAACTTACACTCACAAAGCTCATGAGAGCCCAGGGGAAATAACAGCACAAAGCACAAAATGATAAAATCCTGGCTATGGCACAACTGGCATAGACCACACACATCTGGATGGAGAGAGACTGTTTGCAAAGGCTGCAGGGACAGGACCAGGGGCAATGCCTTCAAGCTAGATCAGAGCAGACTTAGATTGGATGTGAGGAACAAGTTCTGCACCAGAAGGCTGCTTGAACACTGGAACAGGTTGCCCAGGGAGGTGGCTGGGGCCCTATCGCCGGAGATATTCAAGGTGAGGCTGGACAGGGCTCTGGGCAACCTGATCTAGTGGAGGATGTTCCTGCTGTGTGCAGGGGAGGTGGACTGGATGACCTTTGGAGGGCCCTTCCAACCCAAACCATTCTCTATGATTCTATGAACTACTTGTGCTCAGTGTGTGCACAGTACACACAGCTTCAGCACAGACAGCCTCTGAGCTGCTAAAACCACCCAAGATCAACATTGAGATGGGTGCCCTCGGTATGAGTGGCTGCTCCTTACATTCTGATGAAGCTCTTCAGGCACAGCAACTAGCTCTAAGAGAAATACTCTGGCTGCTTTTTTTAGCCTTCACATGAATCTGCCCTTTCCATGCTTGAGCAGACACTGGGTGACAGCAGTGCCTGGGGTTTCTGCTAACTGAGGTCAGTGTGTGCAGCGGCTTGGTAGCGACGTGTACCTTGTGAGGGAATTAGGTTCTTCCTCCCATGGTCCTGTGTTACACAGACAGAAGGCCACACCTGAAGTGCTGGGTTCAGTTCTGGGGCACTCACTCCAGGAAGGACATTGAGAGGCTGAAGAGGGTCCAGAGAAGGGCAAGGAAGCGGTGGAAGGGTCTGGAGAACAGGGCTGGGGAGGAGCAGCTGAAGGACCTGGGGGTGTTTAGTGTGGGGAAGAGGAGGTTGAGGGGAGACTTCATTGCTCTCTATAGCTCCCTGAGAGGAAGCCAGAGCCAGGTGGGGGTTGGTCTCTTCTCCCTAGGAGCAAGTGACAGGAGGAGAGGAAATGGCCTTAAGTTGCAACCAGGGGAAGTTTAGGTTGGATGTTAGAAGAAACTTCTTGAATGAAAGGTTGCTGAAAGCCTGGCACAGGAGGTGGCTGAATGCCCATCCCTGAAGGTATTTCAGACAGGCAGAGATGTGGTGCTGAGGGCCATCGTTTAGCTCCACCCTCAGCAGAGTTAGATAATGGTTGGACTGGATGAGTTCTAAAGGCTTTTCCAGCCCAAACAGTTCTGTGATTTGATGATTAATGGAAACTCTCCTTTTAAAACATTCCCAACATGCTCATTGCCAGCCCACAGACATGACAAAACTTAGGCAAACTTCTGAAATGCAAGAAGAGGTTTGTGTTGAATCATTGTGGAGCAGTTCAAGCTGAGGATGAAACCTGCCTTGGCTGATTTTTCAGCTGAAAAGGAGTTGAAGCTGGAGCACTGCCATTAAGCATAACAGAACCAGAACTGCTTGTGGTGTCCCTGTCAGTTCTGGGAGTCAAACACTGGATGTGGGCACAGGAATGAGAAATCTGCACTGGGTAACTGGAAAACAAAACAAGGACAGCAATTTTCTGCTGTTACAAGCAATTGCCTTTAATTACCTCACTCTGTTACTGCATTGTCTGAAAAGCCAGGGTGGCAATGTGAACAGCACCGCTCTGGCAGCCCCAAGTTACCAGCAGCCATTACAGCAGAGCACATCCTTCCTCTTCTCTTACCCAAAGAGAAGTCAGAAGCACAGAACCATTCTGGTTGGAAAAGCCCTTCAAGCTCCTCCAGTCCAACCATCTCTAACTCTGCCGAGGCTGGGGCTGAACCATGGCCCTCAGCACCACATCTCTGCCTCTCTCAAACACCTCCAGGGATGGGCATTCAACCACCTCCCTGGGCAGCCTCTGCCGGGCTATAGGAACCCTTTCAGGCAAGAAGTTTCTTCTCATCTCCAACTCGAACCTTCCCTGGGGCAACTTGAGGTCTCCTCTCACTTGTTCCTAGGGAGCAGAGCCCAACCCCCACCTGGCTCCAGCCTCCCCTCAGGGATCTGTAGAGAGCAATGAGGTCTCCCCTCAGCCTCCTCTTCTCCACAACAAACACCCCCAGCTCCCTCAGCTGCTCCTCCCCAGCCCTGTTCTCCAGACCCTTCCCCAGCTTCCTTGCCCTTCTCCAGACCCTCTCCAGCCCCTCAATATGCTTCTTGAAGTGAGGGCCCCAGAACTGCACCCAGCACTGCAGGTGTGGCCTCCCCAGAGCTGAGTGCAGGAGGACAACCCCTGCCCTGCTCCTGCTGCCCACACCATTGCTGATCCAGACCAGGCTGCTAGTGTCCAGTCCAACCATCAGCCCAACACCACCAAGGCCACTAAACCATGGCCCCTAGTGCCATGGCCACACGGTTCACAGTATCACATTATCACCAAGGTTGGAAGAGACCTCAAAGATCATTGAGTCCAACCTGTCACCACAGATCCCATGACTAGACCATGGCACCAAGTGTCACGTCCAATCCCCTCTTGAACACCCCTAGGGACGGTGACTCTACCACCTCCCTGGGCAGCCCATTCCAATGATGAACGACTCTCTCTGTGAAGAACTTTCTCCTCACCTCAAGCCTAAACTTCCCCTGGTGCAGCTTGAGACTGTGTCCTCTTGTTCTGGTGCTGGTTGCTAGACAGAAGAAACCAACCTCTTCCTGGCTACAACCACCTTTCAGGTAGTTGTAGAGAGCAATGAGGTCACCCCTGAGCCTCCTCTTCTCCAGGCTAAACACCTCCAGCTCCCTCAGCCTCTCCTCATAGGGCTTGTGCTCAAGGCCTCTCCCCAGCTTTGTTGCCCTTCTCTGGACACATTCAAGTGTCTCGATGTCCTTCTTAAACTGAGGAGCCCAGAACTGGACACAGTACTCAAGGTGTGGCCTAACCAAAGCAGAGTACAGGGGCACAATGACCTCCCTGCTCCTGCTGGCCACACTATTCCTAATGCAGGCCAGGATGCCGTTGCCCTTCTTGGCCACCTGGGCACACTGCTGGCTCATGTTTAGGCGGCTGTCAACCAGCACCCCCATGTCCCTCTCTGTTTGGGAGCTCTCCAGCCACTCTGACCCCAGCCTGTAGCTCTGCATGGGGTTGTTGTGGCCAAAGTGCAGCACCCGGCACTTGGACTTGTTGAATGCCATCCCATTGGACTCCGCCCATCTGTCCAGCCTGTCGAGGTCCCTCTGCAGAGCCCTTCTGTCCTCTAACTGACCAACATCTGCTCCCAACTTGGTGTTATCTGCAAATTTGCTGATGACCGTCTCAATCCCCTCATCCAGATCATCAGTGAAGATATTAAAGAGGATGGGGCCCAGCACTGATCCCTGGGGGACACCACTGGTGACTGGCCTCCAGCTGGATGCAGCACCATTCACCACCACTCTCTGGGCCCGGCCCTCCAGCCAGTTCCCAACCCAGCGCAGAGTGTAGCTGCCCAAGCCACGAGCTGACAGCTTGGCCAGCAGTTTGCTGTGGGGGACGGTGTCAAAGGCCTTGTTGAGGTCCAGGTAGACCACATCCACAGGCCTCCCCACATCCACCAGGCGGGTCACCTGATCATAGAAGGAGATCAGGTTGGAGAGGCAGGACCTGCCCTTCCTGAATCCATGTTGGCTGGACCTGAGCCCTTGGCCATCCTGCAGGTGCGCAGTTATTGCCGCCAGGATAATCTGCTCCATCATTTTCCCTGGCACTGAGGTCAGGCTGCCAGGCCTGGAGTTTCCAGGTTCCTCCATCCAACCCTTCTTGTGGATGGGGACCACATTGGCCAGTTTCCAGTCATCTGGGACCTCACCGGTCAGCCAGGACTGGAGGAAAATGATGGAGAGCGGCTTGGCCAGCTCACCTGCCAGCTCTCTCAGCACCCTAGGATGGATCCCATCTGGCCCCATGGACTTGTGAGTGTCCATGTGGCTCAGCAGGTCCCGAACTAATTCCTCATGGATATCCAGGGCATTACACTGCTCCCTGACCCCATCACCCAGCTCAAGAGGCCACTCATCCTGAACTCCTCCTGCCTTGCTGTTAAAAATTGAGGCAAAGAAGGTGTTCAGGACCTCAGCTTTTTCCTCATCTTCAGTCACTGTGTTCCCCTGCAGGTCCAATAAAGAGTGGAGGTTCTTCTTGCCCCTCTTTTTAGTGTTAATATATTTGTAAAAATGCTTTTTATTGTCCTTCACAGAGGTGGCCAGCTTCAGTTCCAACTGGGCCTTTGCCTCTCTAATTTTTTTCCTACATAATCTAACAACTTCCTTGAACATACCTCGAGAAGCCTTCCCCGACGGCTCTTGAACACCTCCAGGGATGGGGACTCCAACACCTCCCTGGGCAGCCTGTTCCAATCCCTGTCCACTCTTGCAGCAAAGAAATTTTTCTTCATCTCCAACCTAACCCTCCCCTGGCACCATTTTAGGCCATTTCCTCTCATCTATCAGCTGACACAAGGGAGAAGAGACCAACCCCCACCTTGCTCCAACCTCCTTTCAGGGAGCTGTAGAGAGCAATGAGGCCAACAGCATCACCTTACTCCTAACCCATGGCACAGATGACACTGACTGCATCTCTGTGTGTGAAAAAAGATGCAGAGTTTTCATTCCTCTGCCTCCTTGCCCCACTCAGCAGATTTCCTGCACTATTTCCTTGTGTGATGGTAACATTTCTTCAAACTCAGCTAAGAGATCCTTGCAGACTGAAATGCAGGAATAAATCCAGAACAGCTAAGCTGCATGGCCTCTGCTACAAGATGGCTTTTACTGCAGTTCAGCCCTGTCAGGGGAGCTGGAGAGCTCATGGCACAGCAATCTTCTGCCACAGAAGATGATAATAGAGCCACAGCCTCTTCATAGCTATGCTGCTCCTGTAGCAGTCTGCAACACCTGCACTCTCAGGCCCTTGCATTCAGAGTGAGACATCAACCTGTGCTAGAACACTGCTGCCCAGGCTGGCACTGATCCATTGACACTGCAAGAAGAAAATTTCATAGGCTGCTTTTTGTGGAATTCTCATCCCTAGGCCCTGGAGGCAGAGATGTGGTGCTGAGGGGCATGGTAAAGCCCAAGCCTCAGCAGAGTTAGAGAAAGGTTGGACTGGATGACCTTAAAGGTCTTCTCCAAACCAAACCACTGTAGAATTTCAAGACCACTGCAGCCAGGCACTAGACTGGAAGGTGCTGCACAGTTTCACCAGCTGGATCAGGAAACAAGCATGGCAGGAGGGCAGTTCAGTCAGGCACTGAAGAGGGACACTACTTAAGAGTCACAGAATGGATTGGGTAGGAAGGAACTTGAAACATCATCCATTTCCAACTCCCTGCCATGGGCAGAGACACCTCCCACCAGCTCAGGTTGCTCAAGGCTTCATCCAATCTGGCCGTGAACACCTCGAGGGAGGTTCCAGTATCTCCCCACCTTCACTGTCAAGAATTTCTTCTTCCTCTCCAGGCTCAATCTGCCCTCTTCCTGACCCTAGGAACAGGTGTGAAGCATCACAGCATCCCTACTTTCCTGGGCACTGCTCTGTCCAAAGTGCACACTGGCAAAGTCACCACAGGTGGAAAGTTCCTCAGCTCCTTTTCTAAAGGCTCTGAACTTCTTTTTTTCCCAACAGGAACACAGCCCTTGGCCTTGCTCTGCCAAAGCCTGTGATACTTGACTCTGTGGCAAGAAAGAAACATCTTTGTGCTAGGGATGTTCTAAACCTTCTAGAAACACTCTTCTGGCTCTTTCTCCAGCATCTTGTAAGCTGGGGACTCCCTGCTGCAACAGCTTTGCTCTCCAATGTGGCATTTGGAGGTTACAAAACTACCAAGGTTTAATCAGCACTTTCTGGACTTGCTGGCTGTGCCAAGCAGGTCAGCATGGGGTGAGTATCTTGAAGCCCATTGTGTATTTGCACACCACCTGCCCTCTTAGCAGAACGTCCAGGCTCTGCTGGGCTGGCTTAGAGACTGACAAAGATAAAGCTGAAGTTTGATTGCACAGAAGAAGGAAAACCTCTGTGGTGACTCTGGGATCTTAGAACTTGTAAATTAGCAATGAAAGCAGCCAGCTGAGTCCTCGGGAGCACATCTGAAGTTTTAATGAGAGTCAGATTACAAAAAGCCATAGTGGGAGCCTTCTGTGAGGAAGCTTTGCAGTTAAGTTGCAATGCCTTAAAAAAAAAAAACACCCACCAGACACAAAACCCCCAACATTCAGATAAATTATCTTGCACTGCAGTATGCCAAGTTTGTGGAGATGGAATTAAAATTGGGCTTTCATAGGAAAAGCATAATATCAGACTATTACCCTGCACAGAGTAGTGAGATCCAAATGCCCACGGTGTTTGCAAGAGAACATTCTCCCCCAGGCATTTGAAATTTAATGCTCCTTTAATATTCTCTGCTGGATATTGTTAGAATGGAATTTCAAATATTTCCTGCAATTTGGGTTAAAGATTACTGAATAATGCTCAGCAGAAAAAAAAACAATCAAAAAAAACCCCAACAAAACCAAAACCCAAACAAACTAAAAAACAACCCCTGGTGAAGCACACATCTAATGCTGGCACAGTGGCTTTAGTGTCCTGTTGTTTCTTGCTTTAGCAAAATTAATTTCTACAGTCTTCAAGCACAAATCCAAGCACCACCTGCAGACACAACCCCATAATTTAACTGTGGTGCATTTGCAGCTCTCCTGACTGATACAGTGAGGCCAGAGCCTGTGGGTCAGAGAGCTGGGACTGGAAAAGGCAGAGCTTGTCTGCTCCCCGCGGCAGACAGTGGGCAAGGGGAGAGACAATGGGATTGTCTGGCATGGAACAAAGACACAGGAGCTTGCCCATATTGGAACTGTAGACTGCACTGCACAGGCAGAGTGACACCTCTTTGATAGGACTCTGAATAGCTGAAAGGCTTTCATCCACTTGAATCCAACCTTTTTACCAGGCAGTGAACCACAGAATCATTTGGGCTGGAAAAGCCCTTCAAGGTCCCCCAGCCCAGGGGGCTGGAGGGTAGAGAGCAATGAGGTCTCTCCTTAACCTCCTTTTCTCCACACTAAACTCCCTCAGCTGCTCCTCACCAGCCCTGCTCTCCAGACCCTTCTACAGCTTCCTTGCCCTTCTCTGGACCCCCTCCAGTCCCTCAATGTACTTCTTGGAGTGAGTGCCCCAGAACTGATCCCAGCATTCCAGGTGTGGCCTCCTGTCTGTGTAACACAGGACCATGGGAAGAAGGACCTAATTCCCTCACAAGGTACAAGTCACAACCCAGGCCCTGCACACACTGACCTCAGTGAGCACTGCTGTCACCCAGTGTCTGCTCAAGCATAAAAAGGGCAGATTCATGTGAAGGCTAAAAAAAAGGCAGTCAGAGTATTTCTCTTAGAGCAGGAACACAACTCTCAGTTCTCTGTACTCATTCAGAGACCAGCTGCTGAGCAATCAGCCACCAGAACAAAGTCGCTGTGCATGTGTGTGTGTGCTGTGGCTGCTTGGGTTTATTTTAACAGGGATTCTCCATGCCCTCTACTTGCAAGAGCTGTTGAGAAAGAAACCCCTCCACAAATGGTTCACAGATGATGACAGTGATGACAATGTCAGATCTTCCAGTCTCTTTCAGCTCTGCCCACTATGTGGTTTCTAATATCAAGCCACTAATCAGTGATGGAGCTCTGCAGTACGAGCTTCCTCCCTGGAACAGTTGGACATGGGGAAGGAGGAGCTCCAGCTCTGGAGCCCTCACTACAAGAAGGACACAGACCTGTTGGAGCAGGTCCAGAGGAGGCCACAACAATGACCAGAAGGTGGAAGCTCTCTGCCTTGAGGCCAGGCTGAGATAATTTGGGTTCTTCAGCCTGGAGAAGAGAAGGCTCCAGGGAGACCTTCTGGTGGCCTTTCAGGACTTAAAGAAGCCAAGCAGAAGGCTGGGGACAGACTTTTGAGCAGAGCCTGTTGTGACAGGGACAAGGGGTGATGGTTCGAACTAATAGAGGGAGATTCAGACTAGAGAGAACGGAGAAACATTTGACACTGAGGGTGGTGAGAGCCTGTCCCAGGTTGCCCAGAGAGGTGGGAGATGCCCCATGCCTGGAACCACTGCAGGTCAGGTAGTTTGGGGCTCTCAGCAGCCTGCTGTATTTGCAGATGTCCCTGCTGAGTGCAGGGGGTTGGACTGGATGAGCTATGAAGGTACCTTCCAACCCAAACCACTGCATGATTCCAATACCTGAACTGTACTCCTGGCACCGGAGGCCTATGAGCATCAGACCTCAGATCCATCTGTGCACAGGCAGCACAGGAGGCCTCAGCTGTTACAGTGGCCTCTGTCAAACCTACAGTAGCTGCTTGTACTATAAACCTGCTGAGAGAGGAAAAAGGACATCACAGAAGGTGGAGGCTGGGAGAGACCTCTGGAGATCATCCAGTCCAGTCCCCCTGCCAGAGCAGGGTCACCCAGGGCAGGCCCCATATCTGTGTGGGTTTGGCATCACCCCAGAGAAGGAGACTCCACAACCTCTCTGAGCAGCTGGCTCCAGGGCTCCAGAACCCTCACACCTAAGAAGATTTTCCTTAAGTTCAAGTCCAACCTCCTGGGTTCCAGTTTGTGCCTGTTGGCCCTTGTCCTGTTGCTGGGCACCGCTGAAAAGAGCATTGAGAGGATCCCCTCTCAGCCTGTATTCTCCAGGCTAAAAAGCCCCAGGTGTCTCTGCTTCTTCTCATAAGAGAGATGCTCCAGTGCCTTCAGCATCTTTGTCAACCTGGCCACCATTTTTATTAAGATTTGACTCATGAATTCCTAACTGAACTCAGAAAGATGATGAATACATAGCACAAGCACACTGTCTACCTCTTCATGGTCAGCAGGCACATGGGCAGAGAATGTTACCTGGCATCCAATCTACAGATTAAACCATACTAAAGGTTGTATAAATCAATTAATGAGTGATTTAAAAACCCAACAAAACTATTCAGAAGTAAAACCCAAGCAACATCATCATCATCTAACCATGGGGAACATCATCATCTATAGAATCATAGAGTCAACAAGGTTGGAAAAGACCTCAAAGATCATCAAGTCCAAACTGTCACCCAAGACCTCATGACTACTAGACCATGGGTCCAAGTGCCACATCCAATCCCCTCTTGAACACCTCTAGGGATGGTGATTCCTCCCTGGGCAGCCCATTCCAATGGCTAACGACTCTCTCAGTGAAGAACTTTCTCCTCACCTCCAGCCTAAACTTCCCCTGGTGCAGCTTGAGACTGTGTCCTCTTGTTCTGGTGCTGGTTGCCTGAGAGAAGAGACCACAACCACCCTTCAGGTAGTTGTAGACAGCAATAAGGTCTCCCTGAGCCTCCTCTTCTCCAGGCTAAGCAACCCCAGCTGCCTCAGCTTCTCCTCACAGGGCTGTGCTCAAGGCCTCTCACCAGCCTCGTTACCCTTCTCTGGACACATTCAAGAGTCCCAATGTCCTTCCTAAACTGAGGGGCCCAGAACTGGACACAGGACTCAAGGTGTGGCCTAACCAGTGTTGAGTACAGGGGCACAATGACTTCCCTGCTTCTGCTGGCCACACTATTTCTGATGCAGGCCAGGATGCCATTGGCCTTCTTGGCCACCTGGGCACACTAGCCATGGGAAACATCATCATCATCTAACCATGGGTAACATCAGCAGCAGCATCTAGCCATGGGGTAACATTCATCATCTGGCCATGGGTGACATCATCATCATAATCCAGCCATGGGGTAACATCATCTCCATCATCCGGCCATGGGTAACATCATCATCATCTAGCCATGGGTAAACAACATCATCATCATCATCATCATCATCATCTAGACATGGGGTAACATCCATCATCTAACCATGGGTAACATCATCATCACCATCTTGCCATGGATATCATCATCATCTTGCCATGGGTAACATCATCATCATCATCATCATCTTGCCATGGGTAACATCATCATCATCATCATCTAGACATAGGATAACATCATCATCCAGCCATGGGTAACATCATCATCATCCAGCCATGGGTAACATCATCATCATCCTCCTCTAGACATGGGGTAACATCCATCATCTAACCATGGGTAGCATAACATCATCACCATCTAGCCATGGGGTAACATCATCATCATCTTGCCATGGGCAACATCATCATCATCTAGCCAGGGGTAACATCATTATCATCATCTAGCCATGAGGTAGCATCATCATCTAGCCAGCGGGTAACATAAAGCCAACAAATAAATCCAAGACGTGGGATAAAACAAATCAAGCCATGGGTTAGAACCAAGCCATGGGTTAGAACCCAATCCAATTTAATAGAGGGTCAAATTTCTCTGTAAGAATTAAAGTTTTCTGAAGCACAGCAACCCCCCCATCAAAGATTCTCAGCAGGATTTCTCCACCTGAGAGGTTTCTCAGTGTCTGTGCATCACCACCTAACTGGAGTTTAGAAACAAGCAGTGGACATTAGCAGCAGGAAGGGCAAAAATTAAAACCAATAGACCTCTTCTCATTGTCTAAACTAAGATTTTATTTGTTCTTGCTTATGTCTAGCATCACAGAATGGTCTGGGCTGGAAGGGACCTCCAAAGGTCATCTGGTCCAATCACCTCTGCAGTCAGCAGGGGCATCCTCAATCAGATCAGGTTGCCCAGAGGCAACATCTGCATCTTTACCTTTTAAAAACTCGATTGCAGAGTTCTTACATACTTTTAGAAATAGCTTTTTATCCTCTTAAGCTCATTTCACTATTTTTTGTCATGCATTACTTCTGAAAAATCTATTATGATGATGCTTATGATTATGGACCTCAACAGGCTTGAGAAATGGCTTGGCCAGTGCCAACTGCATCAGGTTCAATAAGTCAAAGTGCAAGGTCCTACACCTGGGTTGGACCAGCCCTAGGCTCAAATATAAACTGGGTAGAGAGTGGGCTGAGAGTAGCCTTGAAGAGAAGGACTCAGGGGTGTTGGCTGCTGAGAAGCTCCCCAGGAGCCAGAAGTGCCCTCATGCAGCCCAGCAGCAGGAGTGTGGCCAGCAAGGCGAGAGGAATTCTGCACTTTGGCTCTGCTCTGCTGAGACCTCACCTCCAAGCCTGCCGCTAGTTCACAGGGTCACAGGATGTCAGGGGTTGGAAGGGACCCAAAGAGATCATTGAGTCCAACCCCTGTGCCAGAGCAGGACCATACAATCTAGCTCAGGTCACACAGGAACACATCCAGATGAGGCTTGAAAGTATCCAGAGAAGGAGACTCCACAACCTCTCTGGGCAGCCTGCTCCAGTGGTTTGTGACCCTTACAGAAAAGAAGTTCCCCCTTGCATTGAGGTGGAACCTCCTGTGCTGCAGCTTACATCCTTGTCCTATCCCAGGGAGCAAGTGAGCAGAGCCTGTCCCCTCCCTCCTGACCCCCAGCCCTCAGATATTTATAAACATTTATTAAATCCCCTCTAAGTCCTCTCTTTTCCAGACTAAAAAGCTCCAGGTCCCTCAGCCTCTCCTCACCAGGCAGTGCTCCAGGCCCCTAATCATCCTCATAGTCCTCTGCTGGACTCTCTCCAGCAGATCCCTGTCCCTCGTGAACTGGGGAGCCCAGAACTGGATGCAATATTCCAAGTGGGGTCTCAGCAGGGCAGAGCAGAGGGGGAGAAGAACCTCCCTGGATCTGCTGGACACACTCCTCTGAATGCATCCCAGGATCCCATTGCCCCTCTTGGCCCCCAGGGCACATTGCTGGCCCATGGATAACTTGTTATCCACCAGCACTCCCAGGGCTGCTCTCCAGCAGATCCCCTCCCAACCTGTACTGCTGCAATTTATTCTTCCTCCCCAGATGCTGGACTCTGCACTTGTCCTTGTTGAGCCTCAGTAAGTTCCTCTCTGCCCAGCTCTCAGTCTGTCCAAGTCTCACTGGATGTCCACACAGCCTTCAGCTGTATCAGCCAAGCCTTCCAGTTTGGTGTCATCAGCAAACTTGCTGAGCAGACCATCTGTCTGTCCCCTCACCAATGTCATTGATGAAGATATTGAACAGCACTGGTCCCAGCACTGATCCCTGAAGGACTCCACTAGTTCCAGCTCTCCAGTTTGACCTGGCACCACTGATCACCACTTTTTGAACTCTCCTGAGCTTGCTCACCAGGATGTTATGGGAGACAGTGTCATGTATTATTAACTAATGTTGTCCCCAGCAGAAGAAGGACACAGAGCTACTGAAGTGAGGCCAGAGGAGGCCACAAAGATGATCCAAGGGCTGGAGCAGCTCTGCTGGGAGCACAGGATGAGGGAGCTGGGGGTGTTCAGCCTGGACATGAGAAGGCTCTAGGGGGACCTTAGAGCTGCCTCGCAATACCTGAAGGGATCCTGCAGGAAGGCTGCAGAGGGGCTTTTGACAAGAGTGTCCACCGACAGGACAAGGGGAAATGGGTTGAAATTGAAGGAGAATAGGTTTAGATTGGATTATAGGAAGAAATTCTTCACTATGAGGATGGCAAGGCTCTGGAATAGGTTGCCCAGGGAGGTTGTGGTTGGAGGGGTTGGATGGGGCCTTGAGCAACCTGGGCTAATTGAGAGGTGTCCCTGCCCATGCAGGGGTTGGATTAGATGATCTCTGAGGTCTCTTCCAGCCTAAACCATTGTAGGATTCTATGATTATTATTAGTATTGGTATTCCCTTGGATTATAACCCAGCAGAGGATTCCAAACCTGTTCCAATTCTACTTTTATTTCTAAGATTGAAATCAGTCATTAAATACTTATTTTTGTATATAGTCTTAAACATTTTTTACTTTAATTATTTCCCACAGACTTAGCCATGACAGAGCTGGGTTTGGATTAAGAATTGCATGTAAATGCAGAAGATAAAAGAAAGCCTTGACCTGATCAAAGCAGAACTTCACAAATTCTTTAAAATCAAGTGTAAAAACTTACCTAAAGCATTCATCAGTTTGGTGGCAGCAAAGAAAGAGCAAATCCCCTCCAGAACAGGGTTAAAGAAGGCAGCCAGCTGTTAACAGAGAGCAATTCAGTGTAAAATAAATGAGGGGACTTGAGAATAATATTTTTAACTAACATTAATTAAAAGAAAATTTCTGGCAGCCTACTCTTTACAACCATGAGTTGCCTTAAAAAAAATAATGCTTAATAATACTTGAACCATCTTGAGCAGGAAGTGTGCTGTTTAATTACACCAAGTAATTCCCTTCCCTTTGAGTGCAAAAGCTGTGAAGTGCATCTCAGGAACAAGCTGAGAGCCCAATCCACAGGCACAAGAAAATTCCCTTACTCTTTTTTGCATGTTCTATCTTCCTATGTTCTTTGGCTTGAAAGTGCTACACGAGACTCACACTAATAAATAACACTTTTTAAAAGAGCAAAATAAGCAAAGAAAGCAAAATAAGCAAAGAAAGCAAAATATAAAGAAAGCAAAATATAAAGAAAGCAAAATATAAAGAAAGCAAAATATAAAGAAAGCAAAATATAAAGAAAGCAAAATATAAAGAAAGCAAAATATAAAGAAAGCAAAATATAAAGAAAGCAAAATATAAAGAAAGCAAAATATAAAGAAAGCAAAATATAAAGAAAGCAAAATATAAAGAAAGCAAAATATAAAGAAAGCAAAATATAAAGAAAGAAAAATATAAAGAAAGCAAAATATAAAGAAAGCAAAATATAAAGAAAGCAAAATATAAAGAAAGCAAAATATAAAGAAAGCAAAATATAAAGAAAGCAAAATATAAAGAAAGAAAAATATAAAGAAAGAAAAATATAAAGAAAGAAAAATATAAAGAAAGCAAAATATAAAGAAAGCAAAATATAAAGAAAGCAAAATATAAAGAAAGCAAAATTTGCATTTAAAGCAAAATAGAAATGGAATAACATAGAAATGGAATAACAGAAATGGAATAACATAGAAATGGAATAACATAGAAATGGAATAACATAGAAATGGAATAACAGAAATGGAATAACAGAAATGGAATAACATAGAAATGGAATAACATAGAAATGGAATAACATAGAAATGGAATAACATAGAAATGGAATAGAATAAACATTAAAACATAAAGCAAAATTTAAACAGAGCAAAATTTAAACAGGGCAAAAGTAACATATAAATAAAGTAAAATATAAATAAAATAGAAAGTAAAATATAAATAAAAAGTAAAATATAAATAAAAAGCAAAATATAAATAAGAAAATATTTTAAAATAAAAATATAAAACCTGGGGGCAGTATCAAAGACTCTTTTAAAATGACACCAGTTCTGAGCTTGACAAAAAATACTGGCAACAGATGGCACAAAAGTGGCAAGAAAACTGCTACAGAGCCCAGCCTGCTCTGTGGGTATCCTTTAACAGTTTATCAGCAGCACTGGACATGTAGGGGATGCCTCCTCCAAATGCAAGCTTTGCAGAGGGAATGGCCACTTAGCCACTCCACATTCCTGCTATTTCCTAGAGCAGGCAGGGGTATAAACAAAGGATTTCTCAGCATTCATTTGCATTTGGCTCCTCCCATTTGTGTCTTTTGGTAGTGGGCTGCAGGGTTCTTCCTCTTAGTCTCCTTTTTGCTCACATCGGCACTTCAAAAAAGATCTTGAGGTGCTGGAGCAAGGTCCAGAGGAGAGCGACCAGACTGGGGAAGGGAAAGGCTGATGAGGAGAGGCTGAGGGAGCTGGGGGTGTTCAGCCTGGAGAAGAGGAGGCTCAGGGGGGACCTCATCACACTTTACAGCTACCTGAAGGGAAACTGTAGTCATGTGGGGGTCAGGCTCTTCTCCCAGGCAACTTGTGACAGGACAAGAGGGCATGGCCTGAAGCTGCATTAGGATTAGGACTGGTTGGAGGTTAAGAAGCAATTCCTCACGGAAAAGGTAATCAGACACTGGGATGGACTGCCCAGGGAGGTGGTGGAATCGCTGTCCCTGGAGGTGCTTAAGGAAAGATTGGATGTGGCACTCAGTGACATGGTCTGGTGGGTATGGTGGTGTTAGGTCAGACTCTGGACTCTTCCAGCCTCAATAATTCTGTAATTCTGTGAGTAAGCTGCTTTGTCTCCAGCTTGTTTCCCATTACCCATAGATTGTCTTTGATGAGCATTACACAGACTCTCCTTTGTCTAAACATTACATTGTTGTTTGAAAGCTTGGTACACCATGGAAAGCAGGCCTTGAGCTTCTAGATATGAAGTCCAAGATTCATGCCTTCCCTTCTTTCAATTCTCCAATTAAAAGCACATTGTGATACTCTCTCATTCTGTCCCTCAAACTTCCTGCTTCCATACATTGATTTAGAATCACAGAATTGTCAGGATTGGAAGGAACCCCAAGGATCATCCAGTGTCAACCCCCCTGCCATGGGCAGGGACACCTCACACTACATCAGGTTGCCCATAGCCACATCCAGCCTGGCCTTAAAAACCTCCTGGGATGAAGCTTCCACCACCTACCTCGGCAACCTCCTGCAGTGTCTCACCACCTTCATGGTGAAGAACTTCCTAAGATCTAATCTAGCTCTCATCTCCTCTAGCTTGGATCCATTCCCCCCAGTCCTATCATTACCTGACACCCTCAAAAGTCCCTCCGCAGCTTTCCTGTAGCTCCCTTCAGACACTGAAAGGCCACAATAAGGTCTCCTTGGAGCCTCCTCTTCTCCAGAGTGAACAATCCCAAGTCTCTCAGCCTGTCCTCACAGTAGAGGAGCTCCAGCCCTCTGATCATCCTTGTGGCCCTTCTGTGGACACATTCCAGCATGTCCATATCTTGCTTGCCTTAGTTCCTGTTATGCTGTTTTCCATACACTGATTTAGTTCCTGTTAATCCAACTTCCATACATTTGTTTAGTTCCTGTTATTCCAGCTTCCATACACTGATTTAGTTCCTGTTACTCCAACTTCCATACACTGGTTTAGGAGAAACACTACCAAGACCAAACTCTTTCTGCAGCACCAATAGGTTTCTGTCTACAAGCAATGGATATATTGTAAAAACCCAAAAAAGCACCAGGAAAAGGAGTTATAAAAATCAGACAGAGAAACAGAATTATCTCTCATTTAGCTTTGCAGCATTTATATTGTGCTTGGAAGGCATTAAAGCTTAGCAAGCAGAGGCCAAATTTTGGGCAGGCTAAGAAGTAGAATGGTTAAGTTTTGCTAACTTTAAAAAATTACACCTCATTCATAAAACTTTCCAGGTGTCTTTAGCTAATTCAGCACAGACTCAAAGCAGTGGGACTAGCAGTGGGAACAGAGCTAAAACAAGCTGCCCTGGCACAGCTCTGGCAAACAGAAGCATTCACACGTGGCTGTGCACCATCACCATCCACTTCCAGCACCAGATACTTTCCTATCTTCAACAATAATTAATTCAAGGGACACCAGCTTGGGCAAAAAAAAAAGGGCCCAAGAGTGAAAATGGAGTGAAATTGAAACGGAAGTTCAATTATCTGAACTGAAATCCACTAACCCAATCCAATCTGCTCTGCTGACACGCAGAGATCAGTTTACAGCATGCTGACATCGATCGAGCAGAACACCGAGATGGAATCAATGAAAACTGAACCCATTATGCTGAGTGGGAATTACCTGATGGGAGCCCACCTCAGCTTTTCTCTACATTTAAATCTTAATTAGTGGTAATTAAGTCTGTACAATATCCTGGGAAAAATAAAAAGAAGAAGAAAAACAAGAAGAAAAGGGAAAAGGAAAAGAGAAAAAGAAGGATAGAGTCACAGAATCACAGAATGATCTGGGTTGGAAGGGACCTCCAAAGGTCATCCAGTCCAAACCCCTCTGCATTCAGCAGGGGCATCAACTGGAGCAGGTTGCCCAGAGACCTGTCCAGCCTCACCCTGAATACCTCCAGGGATGGGGAAATCACCTTAGGACACTGTGGAATAATCTGACTGGAAAACAAGCTCCTTTCTACTTCTCTACAATTTGGAGCAAGGCAGACCTCAGCTTTGCTTGCAGCTATTTGGCTTTCAATTCATCCCCTGAAGGGGAACTTAGGTACCATCACATTAAAATGCACAGTTCCTAAACAATCTAATCCAGCACAGTCTGACATTTAGGATGAAGTGTGACTGTATCTTTGCAACTCTGCCACTGCAGTTCTGTACTACAGAGGCTTGACAGAGATTCAGCTAAAGACTTGTTCAAGCCAGAGGAAGTTTTCTGAGGACTACCAGCAACAAGACTCCCTAAAATCAGAACACTTTACATCCCAAAAGAGGGAGAGAGTTCTGTTGGAACAAGTCTAGAGGAGGCCACAAAGATGATCCAAGGGCTGGAGCAGCTCTGCTGGGAGCACAGGCTGAGGGAGCTGGGGATGTTCAGCCTGGACATGAGAAGGCTCTAGGGGGACCTTAGAGCTGCCTCGCAATACCTGAAGGGATCCTGCAGGAAGGCTGCAGAGGGACTTTTGACAAGAGTGTCCACCGACAGGACAAGGGGAAATGGATTGAAATTGAAGGAGAATAGTAGGTTTAGATTGGATCTGAGGAAGAAATTCTTCACTGCAAAGGTGGCAAGGCTCTGGAATGAATTGTCCAGAGAGGCTGTGGATGCCTCCTCCCTGGAGATGTTCGAGGTCAGGTTGGATAAGGCCTTGAGCAACCTGGGCTAATTGAGAGGTGTCCCTGCCCATGGCAGGGGGGTTGGATTAGATGATCTCTGAGGTCTCTTCCAGGCTAAACCATTCTGTGATAAGCGAAAACACTGACACTCAAAAATGCCTAAAAGAGTAATTTCTTCTTTCTGAGGACCAAGGAAGAATGTGTGTACACACAGTTACACTGCTTACAACCCAATACAATCGACTGTAAGAATGAAAACTGATGCTGCAGAAGAATATTCAGACAGATGAGAGTTCACTCAAGTCTTCTCCATCCCTGGAGGTGTTTCAAAGAGGCAGAGATGTGGTGTTTAGGGCCGTGGTTCAGCCCCAGCCTTGGCAGAGCTAGAGAATGGTTGGGCTGGATAAGCTTAAAGGGCTTCTCCAAGCCAAACGACTCTACAAAATGTCTGATAGGGAATCCTGACAGAATCCCAAGGGGGGAAAAAAGTAACCAACTCTGCCTCTCTTCTACAGCACAACACCACACTCTGTGGGCTTTGCTGGTGTATTTACGCCAACATCCGCCTACAAATGGACAGTTTACCTCAGTCAGCTATCTAAGATACAGCTACATGAACGCGTTTATTTCGGTACCACAGACAACTGGTTTAGTCGCGCTGCTTTAACAAGCAACAGCGCAAAGTAAGCTCTCAGCGTCCCCCAGTAAATGAGGAAACGGCGGAGCACAAGCTAGCAGAAGCCGGTAACGGGCAGCTATAACTGGGCAGCTTCTCCTCAAGGGCTGAAAGCAAGGCGCCAGGGGCAGGAGGGGGAAAGCAGAGGGGCACGCAGGGCAGCCAGCCCTCCCGAGGGCAACCGCGCAGCGCCAGGGCAGCGGCTCCGCGCCCCTGGGACGCTCGTAAGCAACTGCCCAGAGCAGGCCGGGCCCGAGGACAAAGCCGGGCAAGAGGCTGCATTGCGGAGAAGGCCAGGGCAAAGCTCTGTCCGTCCTCACCGCTCCCGAGGCCCCCTCCATGCACACACCGCCCCCATCCCGCCCGCCTCACCCAGGGGACGGGCGCCGCCCGAGGGCCACGCACCGCCTCGGGGGCGGGCACTGGGGACGGGGCGTACAGGTAGCGCCCCGACCCGACCCCCCACTTCCCTTCCCCACCCTAGGGAAAGGCACTACGCGAACCCACCGAGCGCTCCGAGGAGACGGGGCGGGGGGAATGAGAAGGCGTGGGGGGCGGAGAGTGCTCCCGCCGCCGCGTCCTGCCGCGCTCCCGCCGTCACCTAGCAACCACCGAAGCACTGCCACCTGCGCACGCGCCAGCAGCTACGCGGCGCCGCCGTCCCCGGCCGGCGTCTCCTTCGCTCATGCGCGGCCCCGCCCGGCCATCCGCACGCGGGGCGCAACGCTCCGCGCATGCCCACAACAGAGAGCGCGTGCGGCCCCTCCGGGCCTTCATTCCTCCAAGGGCGCATGCGCGATGGCGGGAATCGCCTCCTAGCGGCAGTCAGCAGAGCTGCTGTCGACACCGCTTCTTCGCTTCAATGAATGGGGAGGGGGCGAGTAGCTGCTGTCGCGAGCTCAAACCACTGCGGGGGCGTGGCGCGCGTAGCCGCTTGGCACGCTGGGAGCTGTAGTTTTTCGCCAGCCCTGGGCTGCGGCGGGGGTGGGAGTCGTGACTACAGCCCCCAGGAGGCAGTGCGGGGCCGGCCCGCCGCGCCCCGCCCCGCCCCTCCCCTCCTCCTCCCCTCCCCCCCTCCGCCGTGTCTCGGCGCTGTCGCGGCTCCGGTTGCGCTGTAGAGGTGACCTCGGGGCTGCCGGACGCACCGCTCGTTTCAGCCATGGTCGGTACTGCTCCCCCCGAGCCGGGCAGCCCTCCCCTTAGGCGGAGGGTGGGGTGGGATGAGATGACGGGCAGCCTGCGTCCTTTCACTGGGGCGGCTGGAGAGGCTGGGGCAAGGGGCTCCCGTCAGGCAGGGGGTGGCTGTGAAATGGCGCCGGCTCTTCCTCTCTGTCTCTCACTCTCCACTTCCTTTCGCTGTCTCCCTCTTTCCTCTTCCTTTGTCTCACGCTGTCCGTCGCTGTGTCTCCTTTCCCGCTCCTCCGCGGCAAGCCCTGGAGGGTGATTGAAGGTGCTCTTGGCGGGCGGCGAGGAACGGGCCTAGCGCCGGGCGAGGGCTGACCTTCTCCCAGCCTGGGGGCTTGGGGTCTTTGCCGGGCCCCGCAGTGGCGGTGTGCTGTCATTGCTGCCTTCTCCTTGCTGGTGTGCTGGGAGGTCAGCTCGTGTTCCCGCTGCGGTCACCCCGGCGCGGCGCATCGAGCCTGCTGCTGGCCATGCAGAGCCTGGGGACGTTGCCTTCGGGAAGATGCCTGAGCATTAACTGCGTAAGGCATTGAAGGTTCTGGTGTTAGCTCTAGGGAAAATGTAAAATGCTTTCCTCTCGTGTTTCGTCCCTGCTTGTTGTCAGAAACTCAGCGCCTTTTTCTCAGGGTTCTTCAAATGGCCAAGGAGTCCTCCTAGACCTGCCCTGAGGTCGTGGAGGTGACCCGGGATGCCTTGCATTTCTGTTTGCACACCTACGAACTTGCACAGAGACCTTGCTTTCCTTGATAATAATAAAAATCTCCATTTTTTTTTTCATACTTTGTGCATTATTGAAACCTTTTCCTTTGGTACTTTGCTACAGAAGAGACACTTGCGTGCTCTGTGGCTTCAGCTGTACACTAAAAGTACTGACAGCTGTAAACCTTACCTGTCCCAATTCTCCACTCTGTGTCTGTCCAGGAGTGACCAGAGGGCAGCAACTTTCAATCTGTACTTGAGCTGTCAAAACTGTTGACTGCCATGAATTTGCTGGTCTCCAGGGGAATTGCTGTTTGAAATTCACTTTGATGCCCAGGCTTTTTAGAATGCCACAGACTTTTGCCTTTCTTCTCTTTTTATCCTTCTTTCCACTCTTAATTGTGCATTTAACATTGGGCAGAGATTTTAAGCTCCTGAAACAAAAGCCTGTCTGCTATTAGTAAAACAGAGGAGGGGGGGATAAAATTAAGGTCACCTGCCTCAAGGTCATTTCTTAAGGAAAGAATTCCTTTGGAATTTGGTCTGTGAGCCACAGTGCTGCTGGGGTTGCTGAAGTCCTGCTGATACTTCCTGACACTTCTCCAAGCACATTTATTATCAGGAGATCACAAGGGCGAAGGGAATATTGATGTAGGCAGGCTTTAGACTTTGAGGAGATACAGTTTAAATTTAGTGCTGAAAGCATTCTTGTCAGGCAGGGTGGGATTGCTTAGTTGGCTCCAGTCTTCACGGGTAGTGTTGGTTTGCTCTTTTACAAACATCTCATCAGCAGTAACCTTTATGGTCATCTTTTACACCTGCAGTTATTCATGCAAAGGTCATCACTTGTGTAGACAGGACACTGACTCTCATTCCTACATTTGATAGCTTGTGAGTTATTTAATTAATCCCCTGCATCAGTTTTTCAGTGCAGTGCTGCTTTCATGTGTGGCACTAAGACTTTGTCTGCTAATATCAGCAGTAATGACAGAGATGATTTAGGCACTATGCTCTTAAACCAAAGGCATTAAACCCTCCATTTCCTCCCTGGTTTGATACTGGAAGTTTTACTTATCTGTGGTAATTTGGGGGGGGGGGGGGCAAACCTACCCACTTGCTGGGTATCTGGAGATGCACTGTGCACTTTGGTTTGCTTTCGGCTTCATTATCTTTCATACTCTATTTTTAGCTGTACCTCTGGCGGGTGTGAAGTGGGAAAGGCTTTGAAACTATTTAGTTCAATGAGATCTGAGTTGATTTATCCTCCAGTTCTGGTACACCTGAGAGTGACTAAAGGTCACCCCTGCAGCTAGCACAGAGAGAAGGTGCTCTTATCAAAGGCCAGTGCAGGGGCCAAGCTAGGGATACCAAGTGCAGAGGCTGCAGCTGCCGCCAGGGAGGTAAGCGCTGCTCTGACCCCACCACCTCAGGAGACCACTCAGATGCTCAGTAATGCCAATTCTTAGGCCTGACAAGAGCTTTCCAGGGAGAGTTAACTGTGTTGTGTGAGGAGTGTGGCATCTTGGGCTTGTTAATCCAGCTCCTGGAATCAAGAGAAAGCATACAAATGTCACAGTGCACAGCTGGTGCAGGGCTAGGGGCTGTCGGGGAAAGCTCCTCTGTGAAGCCAGAGGACTGAAGGCGTGGAGAAAACAAACAAGTAGGCAGAACTCCTCAACTTATTTTAGCTTGTTGTATCTTCCCTCTTCCAGGCTGAAATGGGAGGAAAACAGGAAGAATGGTAGTAAGCAAATACATATTTTTGGGAGCTTGGAGCTGAGTCATCACTGAAGGGTAGTTTTTAAAAACAATGCTAAAATAGCCCTACCTCTTGCCTTTTTATCTTCCCTCCCTCTCCTGTTAGGCTGGTGAATAGATTGACATTTCTGATGTTTAAACCATGTTGCCATATAAAGGTAAAAAGGTTCTCATTGACTTCGTGGCACTGTTTTAGCCTGGCTCGCAGGTTGCAGAGGAGGAAGAGCCTAACAGACTTTGTAGCATCTTTGTTCCATCCACTGGAACTTCAGAGATCAATTCTCAGTTGATTTCAGGCACCATGTCATTCACAAGCAATGTGTTCTGCTGCTGTCTGAGCTCTGGAGCAGCATGCTTCCACAGGACCGCTTTTGATATGCTGCTGGTAGGGAATTTGGCCAGGCCAAGGTTTTGCAGCATGGTAATTTTCCAGTACTTCTTTTCCAAGCTAATATGATTAACTGCCCCAAAAGAGCTCTCATTGTTCCAGTTACTTAAAGTGCAAAGTCTCCTTAAAAACCTGCTGAGAGGTTGACTTCAAAACCTTCGTCGGTGCTGCCCATCATCTTTCAGACATCGTGGTTTATAGCTAGAGGAGAGCTTCCCTACTCAGAGTACCCAAACAAGTTCTGAGGTCTGAAATGGCAACAGGCAGCTCTCTGCTTTCCTTCCCTTTCCTCACTGAGATCTGACAAGGTGGAGAGGATGCGACAGGATTGTTTGGGTTGGAAAAGCCCTTCAAGCTCACCCAGTCCAGCCATTCTCTAACTCTGCCAAGACTGGGGCTGAACCATGGCCCTCAGCACCACAGCTCTGCCTCTTTCAAACACCTTCAGGGATGGGCATTCAACCACCTTCTTGGGCAGCCTCTGCCAGGCTTTATGAACCCTTTCAGTCAAGGAGTTTTTTCTAATGTCCAACCTGAACCTCCCCTGCACCAACTTGAGGCCATTTCCTCTCCTGCTGTCACTTGTTCCTAGGGAGAAGAGTCCAACCCCCCACCTGGCTCCAGCCTTCTCTCAGGGAGCTGTAGAGACCAATGAGGTCTCCCCTCAGCCTCCTCCAGACTAAACACCCCCAAACATCTATGATCTGATTTGGCAGTGGCAAAAGCCTTATTATCAGGCTGGGCTGGACAAGCTCCAGACTCAGAGCAAGAAAGAGGTCTGGCTGGATAACCTCCACCCAATGTTCCTGTCATTGATATTTATAGGGATTTGGGTGTATTGCCTCTGCAGAGGTGACCAGCCATGCACAGCTGCATCAAGCCACCACTAGATACCTATAAAAATGAAGCCACCTAGTCCATTTCACTACCTACTCAACAAAATGAGGGAATAAGTGATGCAGTTAAACTGCTGAACTCGCATAGTTAGACCTCAACATGACTTGGCCTTTATTAAGGAAAGATTCTTTAAGCACTTGGTTGGATGGCCAACGGTGATGGTGTTGAACTGCCTAATTAAAGACACTGAAGTGCTGGAGAGGGTCCAGAGAAGGGCAGGGAAGCTGAGGGAACTGGGTTTTTTAATCTGAGTCTTGAGAACTGTCAAGGCTGATGGCTGCACAGCCCCTCTGGGTGCCCCGTTCCAGTGCAGCCGTGCCACCCTTACCGGGAATTGTTCTCTTCGTTTGTAGCTGCTGCCCTGTGCTCTGCCAGCTGCCACTAGTGAGAGCTGGTTGGCAGCACTGGTTTTGTAACCTCCCTCCATATGCTAGCAGGCTGCTGTTAAGTCACTCCTTGTCCTCTGCCCTTCCAGGCTGTGTGCAGCTCCCTCAGGCTCCTCTTGCAGGACGTGAGCTCTGGGCTGCAGCCGAGTTGTGTCTGCCTGGCCCTTTGGTTTTCCATCATCCCCCTCAGACTCAGGGTCCCCACACTGGAGTCAGTGCTCCAGCAGTAAGCAACTTGCCTTTGCTCTGATAACTGCATCATGCAGCCCAGTAAGCAATTAAATCACTGCAGACATCAGTGAACGTGGAAGGTGCTTCATCCATAATTTAAATGAGCAGCTTTTAATTATTTAGGAAAAGCTGGGCATTGGATTCCTGCAGGCTGCTCAGAGGCAGCTTGTTGCTGCCCCAGCCCTAGTTTCTCTAGGGAACGAGGGAGATGCCAACCCCATGCCTGCACAGCATGGGGTTGTGAATGTCCAGTGGCATGTTTTCAACATTAAACAACCTCTGGAGTCCCCCAAGCCCTGCTGCTGCTTAATAAAATGGACTTCTGCTACCAGCGTGAGCTCTTTCCACCCCTCTCCTGCAACAGGTTGTCAGTCCCAGTCTGCTGGAGATTTGGGTCAAATTGACAGTGGGTGGTTGTGTTATGGAGCTTGGTGTCTGTATCTGGCCAGAACACAGCTTTTGGCTGTGGATTTGTTCCACATTGCTGCAGACCAGTTGAGTGAGGCGGTAGTGCTCAGTCCACTGGATTCCTTGCCATTCCAGAAGGCTTTGGTTGCAAGCAGGCACACAAAATGTTGAATGGAAAGAGCCTTCAAAATGGAAAGAAGGTGAGAAGTGAAGTGTTGCAGCTCCCAGAACCTCTCTTGTGAGGTTGGAGTATGGACAGGTAACCTGTGATGGATGACACTGGAACACTTTGTGCTGAAGGGACAGCACTGCTAACAGGAGTACAAAGTTCTTCCAACAGGCTGCCATGCCTGGTAGCTTGGAAGCTTCTCCAGGAGCAGTTCTGGGGGACATTTTTGCAAGTGTGGTCTGTTTTGGCAAAAGCAAGCGGAGCAGTGGCTGGTGTGTGTTGTGGCAGAGCAGGCATATGATCCCAGGAGCTGGCCCTGAGCCCCAGCCAGGCACAGGCTTTTATCTGGGTTAAATAATCATACAGCAACTGTTGGTGTCCAGCAGGCTGAGGTGGAGGAGCCTGTGCTCTGTGGCTGTGGGTAAGTCTCCATGCTTTCCCTGCAGGGTGAAGCCATCCGAGTGCTGGTGACTGGAGCTGCTGGGCAGATCGCCTACTCCCTGCTCTACAGCATTGCCAAGGGAGATGTCTTCGGCAAGGACCAGGTACCTCCTCTGCTGGGCTGCCACTGCTCTGCTGCATAGGCACCACCAGTGCCTGGCTTGGAAAAGGCCTTTGAGATCATCCAGTCTCTAACTCTACCATGTCCCACAGCATCTCGTCTCTGCCTCTTCGAAACACCTCCAGGGATGGGGGTTCCACCACCTCCCTGGGCAGCCTGTTCCAATCCCTGACCACTCTTGCAATGAAGAAGCTTTAGCTAATACCCAACCTAACACTCCCCTGGGACAATTTCAGGCCATTTCCTCTCATCCTATCATTTGATACCAGGGAGAAGAGACCAACCCCTACCTGACTTCATCCTCCTTTTAGGGAGTTGCAAAGAGCCTGAAGGTCCCACCTCAGCCTCTTCTCCAGACAACAACTCCAGTTCCCTCATCTCCTCACCTGACCTGGGGGACAATCCCTGCTCTGCTGCTGCTAGCCACACCATTGCTGATCCAGGCCAGGATGCTGGTAGCCTCCTTGTCCAGCTGGGCACCCCTGGCTCATCTCCAGCCAGCTGCCCACCAACACCCCCAGGGCTTTCTCTGCTGGGCACTCTCCAGCCATTCTGTCTGAGCCTGGAGCCTTCCTGGGGCTACTGTGCCCCAAGTGGAGGACCCAGCCCTTGGCCTTGTTGGATCTCATCCCATTGGCCTCAGCCCATGGATGCAGCCTGTGTAGATGCCTCTGCAGAGCCTTCCTAGCCTCTAGCACCTCCACACTCCCTCCCAGCTCAGTGCCATCCGCAAACTGACTGATGGTGCCTGGATCCCCTCAAACAGATCATGGATAGAGATATTAAAGAGAACTGGCCCCAGCACTGAGCTCTGGGGAATACCACTGGTGAGTGGCCACCAACTGGAACTAACTCTATTCCCCAGCACCCTCTGGGCCCAGCCATCCAGCCAGGGTTTCACCCAGGGAAGCCTTCCCCAGCCAAGCCATGAGCAGCCAGGTTCTGCAGGAGGATGCTGTGGGAAATGCTGTCAGAGGCTTTACTACAGTCCATATACCACCCACAGTCTTGTCCTCATCCACTGAGCAGGTCACTTTCTTGCAGAAGAAGAATGAGTGAGTAGTGAATAAGCTGGTGTCAGAAGTGCAGTCCCTGAGACTTGTTTTGCTGCAGACTCAGAGTGGTTTAGCAATACAGAAGTAATTTGTGCTCTTAAGTCAGGAGCATCGTGCCCTGCTCTGTTACACTGGTTTCCAGATGCTGGTCGTGTGGAAGCTTCTGCCTTGTGTAATTTGATCTGAAGCCTTGCACAAGCAATTTCTAACAGATAATAAATTCATATTCCACAGAGATGATTTGCAACTCACACTAAATGATTTCTCTCTTCACAGCCTCTTGTTCTTGTGCTGCTGGACATCACCCCCATGATGACGGTGCTGGAAGGTGTGGTGATGGAGCTGCAGGACTGTGCTCTTCCACTGCTGAGAGGTGACCAAAGACATTGTTCTGATTCCTAGAGGTGTTCTGCTACAGCTGCTTCACTGATAACAGAGTCTCTGTAGCTGGCAGGAAGTTAAGCCAAAAAAAAACCAAACCCAAAACTAGATGATCCTTTCTTGGGTTTGTTTTTTGTTAAGATCATTTAAGTTGGGCTGTAAGCTAGGAAGAATGTCATCAGATGGGGTTTGTGTGAATCACAGAAAGCATCTGGTTGGCAGAGGCCTCCAAGCTCATCCAGCCCAACCCTCCACCCAGCACTGCAGGGTCACCACCAAACCATGGCCCTAAGCACAGCTCCACAGGCTGCTGGAACACCCCAGGGATGGTGACTGCAGCACTGCCCTGGGCAGACCATTCCAATGCCTGAGAACCCTTCCAGTGCAGAAATAGTTCCTGAGCTCCAGCCTGAGCCTGCCCTGGGGCAGCTTGGAACCATTTTCTCTGCTCCTGTCTCTTGCCACCAAGGAGCAGAGACTGCCCCCTTCTCTCTCCTACCTCCTTCAGGGAGCTGTAGAGAGCAGTGAGGTCTCCCTCAGCCTCTTCTTCTCCAGCCTGAACACCCCCAGTCCCCTCAGTCCCTCCTCCAGCCCAAGTGCTCCAGGCCCTTTTCCAGCCTGGCTGCCCTTCTCTGGGCAGGCTCCAGCCCCTCAGTGTCCTTCCTGGAGTGAGGGGCCCAGAGCTGAGCACAGCACTCGAGGTGTGGCCTCCCCAGTGCTGAGCACAGGGGGATGGTCACCTCCTGTCCCTGCTGCCCACCCTGGTTCTGAGCCAAGCCAGGATGCCATTGGCTTTCTTGCCCCCTGGGCACTGCTGGCTCATGCTCAGTGACTGCCACCCAACACCCCCAGGTCCCTCTCCCAGCTGCAGCTTTCCAACCACACATCCTAAAGCCTGTAGCTCCCCATGGGGTTGTTGTGACCCAGGTGCAGGACCTGGCACTTGGCATTGTTGAACTTCATCCAGTGAGCCCTGGACCATGGGTCTGACTTGTCCAGACCTTGCTGCAAAGCCTCCCTACCCTCTAGCTGATGGACACAGCCCCCAGCTTGGTGTCATCTGCAAACATACTGAGGGTGCCTCAGTGCCCTAACCCAGATCATTGATAAAGAACAATTGCCTGTGCAGGTACCTGAGGTTTAGTTTGTATCATCTAATCCCAGGCTGTCAGCATGGGCAACAAATGGTCAGGGACATGTGCCTGTGTGCATTGTGTTGTGGCCTGGTGGTAAGATTAGAAAGGGTCTTCAGATGTGCTGGCACACCACACAACACAGACTCTAGGCTTCAGAAATGCCTTCTGCCTAAGACACCCAGTGAAAAGTCACTCATCCAGTCGGGTGAACAAGGTGAGTCTGAGCAGAAGGGCAGACAGTGGATGCTACTGTAGCTGTTGCAGTACTTCGGAAATGGGGAGCTGCCAGCTCTTGTACAAATCAAAGCTTCTCTAGGTTGCATTGTTAAAAGGAGAGCAACCACAGAATCATTTGGGTTGGAAAAGCCTTTTAAGAGCATCCAGCCAACCATTCTCTAACTCTGTCAAGGCTGGGTCTGAGCCATGGCCCTCAGCACCACATCTCTGCCTCTTTCAAACACCTCCAGGGATGGGCATTCAACGACCTCCCTGGGTAGCCTCTGCCAGGCTTTGAGAACCCTTTCAGGGAAGAAGGTTCTTCTCATGTCCAACCTAAACCTGCCCTGGGGCAACTTGAAAACTTCAAATGGAAGTTTCGGTAGCATTGATCCTTGCCACTAAGAATCGGTGTCTGAAAGGGAAGCACAGCCTGCCTGGGTGAGTAACCTGCTCAGGTGCATGGCAAGAGACACACAAAAGGTACCCTGTGACACAGATCTCTCCTTTGTTTGTGGATAAACACTTTCTCAACAGCCTGTTTCTGATCTGTGGAGTTGAGGCCCAATGGTCGTATTTGTGTTTGTGCAGGGCAAAAGTGATGGTGGTTGTGGTATCAGATCAGGATCTGTCCTATTTATGGACCATAGGAAATATTCCCTTTACCACTTTGCCACCAGTATTTCTCTTCTGGAGATAATTTTCTTTCTCCTTCATTTCCTTTTTGTTTTTTTAGAGGTCATTCCAACGGACAAGGAGGAAGTGGCATTCAAGGACCTCGACGTAGCCATTCTGGTTGGCTCCATGCCCAGGAGGGAGGGCATGGAGAGGAAGGATTTACTCAAAGCAAATGTGAAAATTTTCAAGTCTCAGGGTGCAGCCTTGGACAAGTATGCCAAAAAGACTGTCAAGGTGAATATAGACATTGACTCTCTGAGCTGTGTAGAGGTGGAAATATGCTGCAGAATGCTGTTGGGCAAGCAGGAGCCTCTTGAGGGCAGGCATTGCTGTCCCTAAGCCCTGGAAAATACAGCCCAGTCAAGGGTAGGTGAGCTAGTGTCTTAGCCAGGGTGATGATTTACTCCTGAGCTTGTCTGGGGAGAAAGGTAAGTCTGCTGATCTGTGGCTCGAGTCCACACATGCTCTGAGCCGGGTACCACTAATTCTGAGAACACAAAAGAGAAGGGGGAAAAGTATTTAAAAGAACTAGAAAAGCAGTCTGCTGCTCATTCTCTCTCTTCTTTGGGAAAATTAAATGCTCTGCAGGCAGCTGCCTACTTCACACCCATCTGAGGCTTGATCATGATGGCCCTTTGCTTTGGCACTGCCCTTGACTTGCAGCCGCCCGACAAAATGGGCTTCGTTTGGGTCGTTTGCCTCTTGGTCCTTGGGAGCTTTTAATTGTCGCCTCTCAGATTCCTTCAGCAGTTAATGGGATCATGTGGCTGCTCTCCTGCTGCTCTTAATCTCAGCCCCTGACTCCAGCTGTGCTTTGTAACTGAGTTTTTAATGCCTGCTTCCTCTGCTGATGAACTTCCTACTGCTTCTAAAGCCTTGTTTGTGTCTTTGGACAGCTGGAATGCAAACAGTCAATGTAACTGTTGCAGAGTGATGGAAAAGGGGCTCGGCTCCCTTTCAAAGGGAGGGTGGCAGATTAGCTCCTGTGTTTGAGACATTAATCATTGGAGGCACATTAGTAGATGAAGGATGAATAAAAATCAGCTTTCAGTAGTAATGAATTGTTCTAAGTTCAGGCAGCATTTCACTTCTGCCTGCCTGTGAGCAGTGAGAGAAGTGAACTGCTCTGGCTTTCTTAATTAGAAAGCAATTAGATAAAGCAGTGACAGCCAGTCTAGAGAGTGTTTAAAGGCGATGGTGGATTCAGTGTGGGCTGACTCTTGTGTGTGGATCTTGCTTTCCCTATATCTGTTAGCATGAGTGTCGAAGCCAGACTGTGGGCCAGCGTGCAGATGTGCCCAGGAGTCTTGTTCCCTGCCAGGTGTGAATGTCAGAGTCAAGAAAATACCTGGCTAGAAACAATTCTTCTGTGCAGTTTTCAGAAGACTCAGTGCAGACAAAACAGTCTTGTGAAGACCCCCAGGAGGTGTAGGAAGTTGAACTCTTTGCTAGCTTCTTTGAAAGCAAAGGCCTGGAGGGAGTTGTCCTGCAGAAAGAGCTTTTTCATCTTTCTTTCCACATCCCCTTTTTTGTTTCCAGGTTGTGGTAGTGGGGAACCCAGCAAATACCAACTGCCTGATTGCATCAAAGTCAGCCCCCTCGATACCAAAGGAGAACTTCAGCTGCTTAACTCGTTTGGATCACAACAGAGCCAAATCTCAGGTAAAACAGGCACTATTCCTAGCAGAATCCTTTCCACTGAGCATGAACACAGCAATGCTGTGAATTGAGAAGCTGAAGTTAATAGAGTGGACATCCTTCATTTCCAATTAGATTGCTATGAAGCTTGGTGTGACTGCTAATGATGTGAAGAATGTCATCATTTGGGGCAACCACTCCTCCACTCAGTACCCCGATGTTAACCATGCGAAGGTAAACCTGAAAGGAAAGGAAGTTGGAGTTTATGAAGCTATAAAAGATGACAGCTGGCTGAAGGGAGACTTTATCCTGGTAAGATCTTGTTTGTTTCTTTGGAGTGGTCATTCTGTGCCTCTGCTTTTCCTAAGCTCATATGAAATCATGAACTGTAGTTGACTGCCTTAGTGAGGCAGCTCTGCCTCGCCTGGAGTGAGACACAGAATCCTGGAATCATTTTGGTAGGAAAAGCCCTGCAGGATCATCCAGCTCAACCATTCTCTACCTCTTCCAAGGCTGGGGCTAAGCCATGGCCCTCAGCACCACAGCTCTGCCTCTTTCAAACACCTCCAGGGATGGGCATTCAACCAGCTCCCCGGGCAGCCTCTGCCAGGCTTTGAGAGCCCTTTCCTTCAAGAAGTTTCTTCTAATGTCCAGCCTGAACCTCCCCTGCACCAACTTGAGGCCATTTCCTCTCCTCCTGTCACTTGTTCCTAGGGAGAAGAAACCAACTCCCACCTGGCTCCAGCCTCCTTTCAGGGAGCTGTAGAGACCAATGCCTCCTCCACAGTAAACACCCCAGCTCCCTCAGCTGCTCCTCCTCAGCCCTGTTCTCCAGACCCTTCCCCAGCTTCCTTGCCCTTCTTTGGACCTGCTTCAGCCTCTCAATGTTTTTCTTGGAGTGAGGGCCCCAAAACTGCACCCAGCACTCCAGGTGTGGCCTCCCTAAAGCTGAGAAGTGCAGCAGTGGTGGGCAGTCACCTGCAGATAGCTTGTCTGTGTCAGTTGTTGTGCTTGAAAACCTTGTAGGCACACTGCAGTACTGATCTGTGCTAAAATGCTTTGCCTAAGGGGAGATTTCATAATTCATCTCTCTAGCCTAGAGTTGGTTGGCATGCAGCCTTCCCAAAACTTAGTCCAAGAACAAAAAGTGCAAGGTTTGAGAAACTATTCTAATGCCAAAAAGTGCAATTCTGAAGTACAAAAGTTCTGAACATAAACTTGATGCTAGGGAGGTATCTTGAGAGAGTCACAGCAGCACACGCTGATGAGGGTTGGAAAGGAACCTCTGGGGATCATCAAGTCCTGCTAGAGCAGGATCACCCAGGGACATTCCCAGGTGGGTTTGGAATGCCTCTAGAGATGGAGACTCTGTTTAAACTTCATGTGAATCTTCAGGAATTAAGTTTCTGTGTTATATATTGTGGGACTGACACCAGAATCACACACACAATCACAGCATGGTAGGGGTTGGAAGGCACCTCTGAAGGTCATTAGAATAGAATAGAATAAAATAGAATTAACCAGGTTGGAAAAGACCTCTGAGATCATCGAGTCCAACCTATCATCCAACACCATCTAATCAACTAAACCATGGCACCAAGCACCCTATCAAGTCTCCTCCTGAACACCTCCAGTGATGGTGACTCTACCACCTCCCCGGGCAGCACATTCCAATGGGCAATCATGCTCTCTACGAAGAACTTCTTCCTAACATCCAACCTAAACCTCCCCTGGTGCAGTTTGAGACTGTGTCCTCTTGTTCTGGTGCTGGCTGCCTGGGAGAAGAGAGCAACCCCCACCTGGCTACAGCCTCCCTTCAGGTAGTCATCTAGTCCAGCTTCCCCACTAAATCAGGGTCACCCAGTCAATCACTCAGAAACATGTGCAGGCAGGTTTGGAATGCCTGCAGAGATGCACACCAGCAAGCAGTTCATCAGCAAACCCCACTGGTTCCCAGTGCTGTCTGGGACACCCATTCATAGTATCATAGTCAGGGTTGGAAGGGACCACAAGGATCATCTAGTTCCAACCCCCTGCCATGGGCAGGGACACCCCACGCTAGATCAGGCTGCCCAGAGCCTCATCCAGCCTGGTCTTAAACACTTCCAGTGACAGACACACTTCCTAGTGACACTTCCTAGTGACAGACCTGAATTCTCCTGGCAGTACAAGCTTGAACCACCTGACTGGTGTGGAGGAAGTCAGGGGCTGCTGGCTGTAGAGCAGGTACTGAGAAACAAGGCAGGCTCTGAAGTGCTGCATTGTCTCTTGCCTGGGCAAACCTTGCAGCTGGTGTTTGTGGGTGGCCTGGTGTGGCAGCTGTGTGTGGAGTGCTGAGCTGCAGGCTTTGCAAGGTGGACTGTCCTCAGCCAGGGCTAGCAGCATGCGAGGCAAACCAAGTTGCTGCTGCTTGACGGTCTGGGGTGGTGTTGTGTATTGCAGACTGTTCAGCAACGTGGAGCAGCTGTGATCAAGGCTCGGAAGCTGTCCAGTGCCATGTCAGCTGCCAAAGCTATCTGTGATCACGTCAGGGACATCTGGTTTGGCACTCCCGCGGTAAGCTCTTGCTCTTGAGTCACTGTCTGCTTGATGCCAACGTCCTTGGCCTCGGGCCGGGGATGTGGGGAGGGGCAGGAATGTTTTTCTGCAGTCAAGTGTGTCACTGGAGATGAAAATGGAAGTTTGGCCTGCTCCTGGCAGGGGCAGAGGTCCTGATCCTTTCCTCGTCTGTCTCCCAGGGGGAATTTGTCTCCATGGGAGTCATTTCGGATGGCAATTCCTACGGTGTTCCTGAGGACCTGCTGTACTCCTTCCCTGTGGTGATCAAGGTAAGCAGTCCTAGCTGAGCTGGCCCAGCAGCCTCTTAGCACCTGAGCTCTCCAGGTGGGGCTGCAGGGGCTGTGAGCAGCCTTTCGGTCAGGGCCATTCCTGTTGGTTGTATGCTTGACCTGGACCAAAAGTTAGCTTCCCCGTGGCAGCTGCTGTGTGGAGCACCCCAGGCTGTGCCAAGGCTGGGATCCCACAGCCTCGAGGCAGAGTCCTGCAGCGGTTCTCTTCCTCCTGCAGCTGGGCATGGCTGTGCCTGCCCCTCTCTGTTCCAGCCATGTGCTCAGGGACAGATGGTTTGCTTTTCCCTGATCCAGCATGGATCCTCTTGCCCAGGGAGGTCACCATCCCTGGAGGGACTTAAAAGCTGCCTGGATGTGGCACTGAAGGACATGGTTCAGTGGCACTGGCTGAGCAGCAGTGGTAGGACTGTGAGCTCTGGGTGAGTGGTTGGACTTGGTCTCAGAGGTCTCTTGCACCCTGATCAGCTCTATGGTTGTATGATTAACTTACCCCTGATGCGTTCTTTAAGGCCATGAACTATGTTCCTCACACTGCGCGGTTTGCTTCACGCCCGGGGAACGCAGACTGTGCTCACATGAAGGGCTTCTGGTTTGGCTTCCACAGGACAAGACCTGGAAGTTTGTGGAGGGTCTTCCCATCAATGATTTTTCTCGTGAGAAGATGGATCTGACTGCAAAGGAGCTGACTGAAGAGAAGGAGACTGCTGTGGAGTTCCTCTCCAGTGCATGACTAGATGAGGAGGAGGTAGCAAATCACTTGGGAGGGCCAGAGTCCAAAAGCCGTCTCTGAGTCTGCTGCCGAGCACTGCTGCTGCCCCAAGTCAGCTGCCCGTGGCCATCCTGCATTTTCAAGTTCATTGCTTACTGGTACTGTTGTGCCTGTTGAGTTCTTAGCACAAGGGTTATGCTAGAAGTAAAACTAGTTTGTTGACCAAACTTTGTTCAATGCTAGCTGCTTTCTGTTGTATGGTACAGGATAATTGTTTGCCTTGGCTCCTAACGCACAATCTGAGGCACTGCTGAAACCCCTTCTAGTCTGTGATCACTTCAGCATTCTCTGGCTCAACTGTGGATGCAATCAGAATGCCAATAGGTCTTCTCCAGCCAGGAGCTCAGTGACTCAGGTCCATACTGTTCACTCTGGTTATGCTTACATTGTTTGTCAATAGAAATATTAAAAGAGGCTTAATCACTTGGTGGCTAAGAGCAGCGTGTGGTGCTTCATTTGTGTGTGTTATCTGCAGAGCTAGCAGGGTCTAAACTCCAAGGGCCTGTTTTAAGAAGCTGAGGGGAAGGCAGCTTGAAGAAGTTTCATTGCTGGCATTTCCACCTGTCTCTCCCAGGCAAAACTGCTTGATGTCAACACCAGATGCAAAAGGCAGGCAGATTTGTCCTCCACTACTACTGCTACAGTGCAGAAGCTCAAGACTCTCTTCAGTGTAGCTCCAAAATCTTTCTTTGCCCAGGAGAGAGAGAAAGACTCACTTGGCTAAGACCAACCCAATGTGTTTGTAATGTGTTTGCTTTACGATTTTCCTAGTACAGGCTGCAAACACAGCTTCTGGAAGGAGCAAATACAGAATGACAGAATGGTTTGGGATAGAAAAGCCCTGTAAGATCATCCAGTCCAGCCATTCTCTAACTCTGCCAAGGCTGGGGCTAAGCCAGGGCCCTCGGCACCACAGCTCTGCCTCTCTCCAGGGATGGGCATTCAACCACTTCCCTGGGCAGCCTGTGACAGACTTTGAGAATCCTTTAGGTCAACAAGTTTCTTCTCATCTCCAACCTAAACCTCCCCTGGGGCAACTTCAGGCCATTTACTCTCCTCCTACCACTTGTTCCTAAAGAGCAGAGACCAACCCCACCTGGCTCCAGCCTCCACTCAGGGAGCTGTAGAGAGCAATGAGGTCTCCACTCAGCCTCCTGTTCTCTGGATTAAACACCCCCAGCTCCCTCAGCTGCTCCTCCCCAGCCCTGTTCTCCAGACCCTTCCACAGCTACCTTGCCCTTCTCTAGACCCTCTACAGCCTCTCAATGTCCTTCTTTCAGTGAAGTCCCAAAACTCCACCCAGCACTCAAGATGTGGCCTCCCCAGTGCTGGGTCCCTGCTCCTGTTGGTCACACTGTTACTGATCCAGGCCAGGCTGCTGGTGGCCTCCTTGCCCACCTGGGCAACCCCTGGCTCATCTCCAGCCAGCTGCCCACTAACACCCCCAGGGCTTTCTCTGCTGGGCACTTTCCAGCCACTCTGCCCCAAGCCTGCAGCCTGCCTGGGGTTGCTGTGCCCCAGGTTCAGGACCCAGCCCTTGGCCTTGTTGGATCTGATCCCATTGGCCTCAGCCCATGGATGCAGCCTGTGCAGGTCCCTGTGCAGAGCCTTCCTGCCCTCCAGCAGCTCCACACTCCCTCCCAGCTCAGTGCCATCTGTTTCCTCAGCACCTTCAGTACGTCCCTGTGCAGTTATGTTCCCTCTGCCGGTTATGGCGACACGATAAGGGAATTCCCTCTGTCTTTTGTGGCAAGTTGGGAACTGCCACAGTCAGGGATGGAAGGGAAGCTGCCAGTGTGATGCCTTCCTTCTGGTGTCCCACCCGAAGTCAGTCAAATCTCATTTCAGCATCAGCCCAGGGACCGAAGGAATCAACTGCAGCGATTGCTCTGCTGCAGCTGATTGGGAAACGCTGTGTGTGCCAGGGAGCTCCCAGGAGCTGGCTGCAGCTCCTGCTGAGTGCAGAGCACACAGCCCTGCCTGAAAGCCACACCTGGGCTTGGCTCAGTCCTGCTGGTGGCAGTGTCACGCCTCCAGAAGCACCACAACAATGGGAGGAAACTTTAGAAAATTGCATCCAGAAGCCCTTTGCTCTGCTCTGCTGAGACCCCACCTCCAATCCTGCCTCCAGGTCTGGTGTCCCCAAGGAGGACAGAGAGCTGTTGGAGAGAGTCCAGAGAAGGCCACAAGGATGATCCAAGGGCTGGAGCAGCTCTGCTGTGAGGGGGCTGGAAGGGACCCCTGGAGGTCGACCCCAGCCCCCTGCTAGAGCAGGGTCACCCAGAGTCAGTCACACAGGAACACATCCAGGTGGGTCTGGAAAGCCTCCAGAGATGGAGGCTCCACAGCCTCTCTGGGCAGCCTGTCCCAGTGCTCTGCCACCCTCACAGGGAAGAATTTTTGCTTTAGATTTACATGAAGCTCCTGCATTCCAGTTTGTGTCCACTGCCCCTTGCCCTGTCCCTGGGTACCACTGAGAAGAGTCTGGCTCCAGCCTCCTGCCATTCACCCTTCAGCTGCTGATCATCATTGCTGAGCTCCCCTCAGGCTGCTCCTCTCCCAGCTAAGCAGCCCCAGGGCTCTCAGCCTCTCCTCACAAGGTGATGTTCAGTGCCCTCAGTGGCTCTCTGCTGCAGTGGCCTCCAGTAGCTCCTTGTCCTTGAACTGGGGAGCCCAGAACTGGACACAATGATCTGGATGAGGCCTCAGCAGGGCAGAATAGAGGGGCAATAGAACCTCCCTCAACCTGCTGGCCACACTCTTAGTGTGTCCCAGGCTGCCCTTGGCCCCCTTTGGCTGAGGGTCCAGACTTGTCACCTTGCCTGCTGGCAGCCAGGAGCCATGGTGTGCTTGTTTCTGGTTGTGTTTTCCCCTCTCTGCAGCGCAGTGCACATGGACACATCCCCAGCACTGCTGTGTGCTGTGCCATGAGGAGGGCCTTGTCCCTCTGCAGAGCAAAACCAGTCTCCACCTCTGCTGTCTTGCAGCATCCAAGAAGACTTTTACAAGCTGCCATCCCTAGCTCCCCTTTTCCCATGGAGGGGTCAAAGCAAGGGAACCTGCTGCGTGGTCCCCAAGCACAGCTGCCTCTCACTGAGCTGCTCCAGCTTCTGCCTGGCAGCAGGCTCTAGGCAAGTGTATGTGAGAAATGGCCAACCCCCACCGGGCTCCAACCTCCTTTCAGGCAATAAGGTCTGCCCTCAGCCTACCCTTCTGAAGACCAAACCACCCCAGTTCCCTCAGCTGCTCCTCACAGGACCTGTGTTCAAGGCCCTTCCACCAGCTTTCTGATTCTTCTTCGGACCCGCTCCAGAACCTTGGTGTCCTTCCTGTGGCAAGTGACCCAAAACTGAACCCAGCATGACAGGTGTGGTCAGAACCAGAGCACACCCTAATCAAACAGAAAATTGATATCTCATAGGATTTATTGAAGATATAAAAGAAGCTGGTAATAAAATAACCACACACACCCCCCTACATGCCCTTCCCCAGGCTGCCTCGTGTGTATGGCAAGGTGCCTGAGGTGGGCCAGGTGTCTGATGCTCAGCCCCTGGGTGTTGTCATTGCTGGGCTCTCTCCCCACAGGGAGTGTCTTACCAGTAAAGAGGGGTAAGGCAAGGAACTGGTAACTATAGAAATGACTTATTAATGTGGCTCAGCCTCCCACAAAACTCACTGAGGGTTATAGAGGTTCTGTATTGGGTTGAGAATATCTGTGGAGCATAGCAATGGTTACAAATGCTCTGAGAACAGTGCTTGGAAAAGAGAGATCCCAGAGCAGTATGTTGCCCCCCCAACTTCTAGAAGGGAGGAATTCCCCAGAGACTTTAGGAATGTTTCAAGTGACTCACAGTGCTGCTGGCTGACTGTGGGAATTCCTCTTCTTATCAGAAAATCCTCCTGACACTGCTGCTGCTTATAACCCACACGTTTGGGGCTGGGGGGGGAGGCAAAACCCAAGGGAAAAGAGCCTTGTGCTCTGCAGCTCACCTCTTTTAATACAACCAGCCTAATGTTTGTTGGAATTCTCACCCAAGGCTAGGACTGATAACCATCAGCTCTCTGCTTAAGCATGCCCAAACGTGCCCAAAACATGCCCACATGTACCCCTGCACAGGGTCTGTGCCTGGCAGGACACATGGCTTGGGGGAAGGGCCCATGTGAAATCCACCACCCCACAGGCCTGGGAGGTCTCTCTCCTCTGGCTCCCTTCATCCCAGCCTCACTATTTCCCCCATCCTGTCTTTGCAGAGCAAGGAGGTGTAGTGGGTGCACTGCCACAGTGTCTAAGCCAGACTGATGGACTGAGCTTTGCACCTTCAGGAACTTATCCCCTTTCCTCACAGGGAAGGGTTGTCCATTCTCCCCTTGCCTCACGGGGAAGGGTTGTCCATTCTCCCCTTTCCTCACAGGGAAGGGTTGTCCATTCTCCCCTTGCCTCACGGGGAAGGGTTGTCCATTCTCCCCTTTCCTCACAGGGAAGGGTTGTCCATTCTCCCCTTGCCTCACAGGGAAGGGTTGTCCATTCTCCCCTTTCCTCACAGGGAAGGGTTGTCCATTCTCCCTTTGCCTCACGGGGAAGGGTTGTCCATTCTCCCTTTGCCTCACGGGGAAGGGTTGCCCATTCTCCCCTTTCCTCATGGGCAAAGGTTGTCCATTCTCCCCTTTCCTCACAGGGAAGGGTTGTCCATTCTCCCCTTTCCTCATGGGCAAGGGTTGTCCATTCTCCCCTTTCCTCACAGGGAAGGGTTGCCCATTCTCCCCTTTCCTCATGGGCAAAGGTTGTCCATTCTCCCTTTGCCTCACGGGGAAGGGTTGCCCATTCTCCCCTTTCCTCATGGGCAAAGGTTGTCCATTCTCCCCTTTCCTCACAGGGAAGGGTTGTCCATTCTCCCCTTTCCTCATGGGCAAGGGTTGTCCATTCTCCCCTTTCCTCACAGGGAAGGGTTGTCCATTCTCCCCTTTCCTCATGGGCAAAGGTTGTCCATTCTCCCCTTTCCTCACAGGGAAGGGTTGTCCATTCTCCCCTTTCCTCATGGGCAAAGGTTGTCCATTCTCCCCTTTCCTCACAGGGAAGGGTTGTCCATTCTCCCCTTTCCTCATGGGCAAAGGTTGTCCATTCTCCCCTTTCCTCACAGGGAAGGGTTGTCCATTCTCCCCTTTTCTCACGGGGAAGGGTTGTCCAAAATAGGAACCGGCTGCCCAGGAAAGTTGTGGAGTTCCCATCCCTGCAGGAGTTTGCAAGCTGTGTAGATGTGGTGCTGAGGGACCTGGTTTAGTAGTCACCTGTGTTAATGGATGGACATGATGAGGAGCAGCTGAGGGAAACAAGGCAGAGCCCTCCAAGCTCACCCCGTCCAACCCTCCACCCAGCATTGCAGGGTCACCACCAAACCATGCCCCTAAGCACCAGCTCCACAGGCTGGTGGAACACCCCAGGGATGGTGACTGCAGCACTGCCCTGGGCAGACCATTCCAATGCCTGAGGTCCCTTCCAGTGCAGAAATAGTTCCTGAGATCCAGCCTGAGCCTGCCCTGGTGCAGCTTGGAACCATTGCCTCTGCTCCTGTCTCTTGCCACCAAGGAGCACTCTTGCCCCCTCCTCTCTCCAACCTCCCTTCAGGGAGCTGTAGAGAGCTATGCTGGACCTTATTCTCACCGATAGGGAAGGGCTGGTCACCAATGTGAGGCTCAGGGATAGCCTTGGCTGCAGTGACCATGAAGCAATAGAATTTAAGATCCTCAGGGCAACTAGGAGGATGTATCCCAAGCTTGCAACCCTGGGTTTTAGGCATGCAGAGTTTGATCACTTCAGGGATCTGCTGGCCAAAGCATCATGGAACAAAGCCCTTGAGGGAAGAGAGGCCCAGGACAGCTGGTCAGTGTTCAAGGATCACCTTCTCCATGCCCAGGAGCAAAGTCTACCCACAAGGAGGAAAGCAGGAAAGAGTGCTAGGAGACCTGCCTGGATGAGCAAGGAGCTCCTGGGCATGCTGGCACACAAAGAGAAACTCTGCAAGGAGTGGAAGAGAGGACAGCTGGAATGGGGGCATACAAGGAAGCTGCCTGAGCAGCAAGAGACCTGGTTAGAAAAGCTAAAGCTCAGTTA
Organism: Picus viridis; assembly: GCA_033816785.1. Taxonomy (NCBI): domain Eukaryota; kingdom Metazoa; phylum Chordata; class Aves; order Piciformes; family Picidae; genus Picus; species Picus viridis. Next base: position 40,680,939 of record CM066576.1, read on the forward strand.
GAATTAAATCTAGCCAGGGAGAGCAAGGGGAACAAGTCTATGAATGTCTACAGGTATATTAATATAGGTAAAAAGAAGCCCAGGGAAGGTGTGGGCCCCCTCAGGAAGGAAACAGGTGAGCTGGTGACAAGTGACATGGAGAAGGCTGAGGTTCTCAGTGACTTCTTTACCTCAGGCTTCACTGGCAAGGGCTCCAGCTGCACTCCCAGAACAATGGAAGATAATGGCAGGGACTGGGAGAAGGAACTGCCCATGCTGAGTGAAGATCAGGTTTGGGACCATCTGAAGAACCTGGAAGTGTTCAAGTCCATGGGACCCGATGGGATACACCCATGGGGGCTGAGGGAACTAGGGAGGAGGTTGCTAAACCACTCTCCATCATACTCCAAAAGTCCTGGCAGTCCAGGGAGGTCCCCACTGGCTGGAAAAGGGGAAACCTAACTCCCATTGTCAAGAAGGGAAAGAGGGATGACCCAGGGAACTACAGGCCAGTCAGTCTCACCTCTGTGCCTGGTGAGATCATGGAGCAGATCCTCCTGGAGGCACTGCTGAGGCAGAAGAATAACAAAGAGGTGACTGGGCACAATCAGCATGGCTTCACTAAGGGCAAATCCTGCCTGACAAACCTGGTGGCCTTCTGTGACAAGGTCACAACATCAATAGGTGAAGGCCAAGCAACTGAGGTCATTTACCTGGACCTGAGCAAAGCCTTCGACACCGTCCTGCACCACATCCTGGCCTCCAGGCTGCTGCAGGATGGGTTCCATGGATGGACCATTCAGTGGGGTCTTAAGGGGGCCTATAAGAAAGCTGGGGAGGGACTTCTGAGGGTGCCAGGGAGTGACAGGACTGGGGGAATGGGAAAAAAATAGAAATGGGTAGACTCAGATTGGCTGTTAGGATGAAGTTCTTCCCCACGAGGGTGATGAGACACTGGCACAGGTTGCCCAGGGAGGTGGTGGAAGCCTCATCCCTGGAGGTTTTTGAGGCCAGTCTGGATGTAGCTGTGAGCAACCTGCTGTAGGTGAGGTGTTCCTGCCCATGGCAGGGGGGCTGGAACTGGGTGATCCTTGGGGTCCCTTCCAACCCTGACAATGCTGTGATTCTATGATTCTAAGTATCTAAAAAAACTCGCTAAGAGTGGGTATTGGATGGAAACCCTGGGTTAGGCTCGTCCCCTTTAGCTCCCATCTCCAGATCTGGCTGCATGGGTCACCTCCCAGCTGGCACACTTGGAAGGTACAAGATGAAGCACAGGCTGGAGTGCATTGAAGAGGTGCCAGCCACCAGCACCCAAACTTGAACCACGAGGTGTCCCCACAGGGCAGCTGCAGGGGCCTGGGCCACCGCAGGAGAAAGCACAAGGCTGCAGTGCTGCACAGGAAGAGCTGCCTCTGGGTATCTCACCCTGCTTTCTGCTTCTTGTTCTCTTGTCAAATGGTGAACGTTCTTTTTTCTCCTTAGGGCAGAAACAGTGCTCCTCTTTGACCCGGAGGGAAGTCCCAATCTTCCCTAGTCTCCCTCAGGTGCCTGACTGGAGCAGCGCAGAGCAGAGCAGAGCAGAGCAGAGCAGAGCAGAGCAGAAGCAGAATAGAATAGAATAGAATAGAATAGAATAGAATAGAATAGAATAGAATAGAATAGAATAGAATAGAATAGAATAGAATAGGACAGGACAGGACAGGACAGGACAGGACAGTTTGGAAGAGACCTTTGAGATCATTGTGTCCAACCCATCATCCAACACCATCTAATCAACTAAACCATGGCACCAGAAGTCCCCTTGCCCAGCTGTCTCACAGTGCCTCCCTGCTGGAGGCAGAGGTGGTTCAGAGATGTGATGCTCCTCCACCACACGGTAGCCTCACAACAAAGCATCCTCTGAGCGCCAGAGGTTTCCATCCTCGTTCCTGGTCTTTTGATCCAGAGAACAAAAGGTTGGTGTAAGGCTGTTGGACTGCTCATGGAGATTACAGCAAAGGGATCTTGAGGGCATTGCCTCCTGCTGCTGCAGCCTTGTTTCTGCAAGGGCAGATTAGAAGTTCCCTTTGTGGCCCAAAATACTGCGATTCTCTCAAGCAGAGGACAAGAGAAGCAGCAGCTCTTTGTGAAGCTCTGAGCTGCTTGATGGAATCACAGAATTGTTTCAGCTGGGAAAGCCCCCCAGGAACATTAAGCTCAACCACAGACCCAACACCACCATGAGCACTAAACCGTGGCCCCAGGCGCCATGGCCACAGGTTTCTGGAACACCTCCAGGGGTGGGGACTCCACCACCTCCCTGGGCAGCCTGGGCCAATGCCTGACCACTCTTGCAGCAAAGACATTGTTTCTCATCTGCAACCCAGACCTCCCCTGGTGCAACTTGAGGCCATTTCCTCTCCTCCTATCACCTGATACTAGGGAGAAGAGCCCAACCCCCACCTAGCTCCAGCATCTTCTCAGGAAGCTGTAGAGGAAAATGAGGGCTCCCCTCAGCCTCCTCTTCTCCACACTAAACACCCCCAGCTCCCTCAGCTGCTCCTCCCCAGCCCTGTTCTCCAGACCCTTCCCCAGCTTCACTGCCCTTCTCTCAACACAACCGAAACCACCACTGTGGCATGAAATGAACCTTCCCTGTCTTTTCCTTTTCACCTGAGCATGGAAACAAACCACATCTTTTGTTTCACAGAGAAACATTTGATGGTGGAAGAAACCCCCAACGAATTAATTTCCTTTTGGTGATTGGAGGGGAAATTAAGGTGGCTTTGAGTCCTTACATTTACACCTCTAGCACTGCACTGTCAGACTTCTCGCCCTTACTGCTAACAGCTGAAGGGGCCTGATGCTCTAAAGTGTAGCACAGGCTCTGCCTGATGTTGGTGCTCTTCAGCACTGCTTGATTTCCCTCAAAGTATCTAAAATATCTACTGTAGGGTCTCTCCAAACCTACAGGGTAGCTGCTTTGAGACGTGGCTCCAAGTGACCTGCACTGAAAGCCCTGGGTGCTTTAAGCAGGGTAATGACCTTGGCCATACAATGAGTGGGGAATGACCTCTTGGCTTGGCTTTTAGTGTGGGAATCATGGACAGCATGTTCAGTGGATTCAGGGAGCTGGATGGTGAATGCAGGGTAGCTGCTGGCTGGAGGGAGGACAGAGGTACCCCATGGCCAAAAGGTTACTGCAGCTCCTCTTAAAATCCCAGGCTGCCTTGTTTCAAGCCACTGATGCCACTGCTAAAACTCTGGGAGCTGACATTCACCCCTCCTGAGGGGCAATCTACTTGAATTCAGGGGGAGGGTGTGGGGGTGTGGTATGTGAAAATAGGTGAGGAAATACTACCTGCAAAGCTGACCTTGGTGTGCATCTTCATCAAACCCACCAACCATCAAATCCTCAGATCACAGAACCACTCAGAATGGTGGGGGTTGGAAGGGACCTCTGGAGATCACCTAGGCCTACTGCACTGCTCAGGCAGGGTGACCCCAAGCAGGGTGCACAGAACAGCATCCAGGTGGGCTTGGAATGATTCCAGAGAAGGAGGTTCCACCACCTCTCTGGGCAGCCTGTTCTCTCTGCCACCCTCAAAGCAAAGAACTTTCTCCTCATGTTTAGACAGAACTTCCTGTGCTCAAATTTGTGTTTGTTACCTCTTGTCCTGTCACTGGGCACTGCTGAAAAAGACTGGTGCCATCCTCCTGCCTCCCACCAAAGCATTGAGAAGATTCCCCCTCACTCCTCTGCAGCCTAAACAGCCCCAAGTCCTTCAGCCTCTCTTCATGAGAGCATCCTTTATCAAGAAGGGAATGGGCTGTCACATTCCAGACCCTCCCTGCGGACACCGCAGCCTTTCTTCACGTCACAAGCAACCTGGTTCCTGCTACATCCACGAAGGAGGTGATGAGGCCCACACCTGCCCGGGGGTAATGTTTGTCTTGGCACTGGGAGTGATACCTGGGCAAACAAATGGGTGCCTGACTCACGGTGCTTCCATGTGGTGCTCCTCTACCCATTGCAAGGGCCACGGGAGCAGGAAGGAAAGAGAGTGCAGTGGCTGCCCAGCAGCCAGCCATCCAGCCATCCACACACATCCTGGGGCACACAGAGGAGCAGGAAGACAGGTCAGAAAGGATGACTCAGAGCTTACCTTGGCAGCACTTCCCAGCACTCTGGGAATGTAAACCTTGGGGTGTCACAGCACAAAGGGACTCCTGGATACTTCTGTTCAGGAGGTGGAACTGAAAAAAAAGGTCAAGAAACACGATTTGGGTGACCTCAAGCTGAAAAATCAAAGCCATGGAGATGCAACCTGATCAAAGCTGCCCTGTGGTTTCCCAACCACTTTTGCTATTGATTTTGGCTGGGCCTGGGTTATGGACTCGGCTAAAAGCAGGGCCAGGCATGAAATCAATGCTGCTTCTGGCCCTCATTGTCAGTCCATTACAAGCTATTGATAGCACCTACTGGTTCTCATCAGTACATCTTCCCCTGCTTGCTTCAGGAGCTTCATCTTAAGATACATTTTGCTTCTCCAGTAGGCAGACACTGTCCTGTCCAGATAACTTAACCTGTAATGAGATCCCTCATTTGTGCTCTTGGCATCCTTTCCTCTTTGTGTCCTGTGCCATCATCTTCTCTTTACTGCAGATCAAAGGTCTGATCTTTCTTTTTCCACCCTAGAATGGGTTGAGGATAACCTTAGTGTGTGTGCTTGACAACAAAAAGGGTTCTCCTGTATTTTTCTCTACAGAAACTGTGGTTTGGAGTCCAGCACAGGTTAACCCAGTTTTTGAAAGCAGCATGAAGGAAGCTGGTCAGGAACCACGATTACCAGTGTGAATCTCAACAGGCAGCAGAAACTGCTCTCCTGCTCTCAGCCAGTCAGACAGGAGAAATGAGTTTGAATAAATGGAGAGCAGGGCAGGGAGTTGATGAAGTCAGGTGTTGATGGAAGACTCAGGTTTGATTTCATAGCATAAGCTGTGGCCTGGTGAAGTTCAGCCTTTGAGGATTTCCCTTGTGACGACTTTGTCAGAGGGAAAGGATGGAAGAGTTCTCCCTGAGCTGCTCAGCCTTGAACCTTTTTCAGTGCCAGGGGCTTTGAGTGGGGGCCCTGGTCTAACAAACTTCTTCTGTCCCCCAGGTGTGAAAGCTCGTCACAGGACTGCCGAGACTGGGAAAGCCCTCTAAGATCAAACACAAAGCCAGATGGGTGAGGAGCGGCTCAAGAGCAGTCTGCTCTGCTCTGCTGAGACCCCGCCTGCAGCACTGCCTCCAGAGGGACATGGAACTGTTGGAGAGGGTCCAGAGGAGGCCACGGAGATGATCAGAGGGCTGGAGAACCTCCCCTGTGGGGAGAACCTCCCCTGTGGGGACAGGCTGGGAGAGTTGGGGCTGTTCAGCCTGGAGAAGAGAAGGCTCCAGGGAGACCTCAGAGCAGCCTTCCGGTATCTGAAGGGAGCTACAGGAGAGCTGGGGAGGGACTTTTGACAAGGGCTGGGAGTGACAGGGTGAGGGGGGATGAGTTGAAGATGGAAGAGGGCAGATTTAGACTGGAGATTAGAAAGAAATTCTTTTGAGTGAGGGTGGGGAGACACTGGCACAGGTTGCCCAGGGAGGCTGTGGCTGCCTCCTCCCTGGAGGTGTTGAAGGCCAGGCTGGATGAGGTCTTTCTTGAGCAAGCTGGGCTGGTGGGAGGTCTCCTGCCCATGGCAGAGTGGTTGGAGTAGATGGTCTCTGAGGTCCCTTCCAACCTAAGCCATTCTAGGACCCTAGGATTAGAAAATGAGCAGATTACTCAAATGAAGCAGTAGCCTGAAGCTCACTGAACCAGTGACTGAACCCCAAAGGCAGATGGCACAAAAAGGAAACGTGTGACACTGGCAGAAAGACAGCCAGGAGGACAAGGAAGTCACCTCAGCTGAGGAGAAGCTGGTACATGGAAATGAATGGACTGTGAGGAGAGCCAGGCTGGTCTGAGGGACAGGCACAAAAGTCTGGGAGAAGGAGCAGGAATAGAGAGAATTTAGGGCAGTGGAGAAGGAAGGATGGATTTCCAAGGGAGATTCAGGTTGGATATTAGGAGAAATTTCTTCCCAGCAAGGGTTCTAAGGCACTGGCACAGGCTGCCCAGGGAGGTGGTGGAGGGGTTTAAAAGATCTGGTGGATGTGGTGCTGAGGGAGGTGGTTGAGTGGTGGTGGCTGAGCAGCAGTGGTGAGGTTGTGAGCCCTGGGTGAGGGCTTGGACTTGGTGATCTCCAGGGTCTTTTCCAAGCTCCACAGTGCTGTGGTTCTGTGATTAACTCTGTGGTAAGCAGCAAGCAGTTGGGGAGACGAGACGGAAGGTGCCGGTGGGAGGTGGAAGTAGGATGGAGACAAGGTCAGCTTGGGAAGATGCCAGGCGGATGGTACCCATCTGATGAGCTGGCCTGGTGCTCGGGCAGCTGCGGGGTGAGCAGGAGCACCACCACAGCCAGCACAGCTCTGAGGGGAGCTGGCATGAGAGCAGGCTGCAGCAAAGCTGTGAGGAGGAAGCTGCCAGCACGTGGCAGAAGAAGCCTCTGTGCTGTGTGGCACCTCGGCCGTGTTTGCTTGGGTGTTGGCAAGGCAAAGGAAGCCAACCGGGAGCAAGGCAGAGCACAGATGGTAGCCGGCGGGGCTGGGGGGGTGTGGGGGTTATCCTGCCCTGCTGGAGGCACAGCGTGGGAGCAGGGACAGAGGGAAAACGTTGCTCAGGCAACTTTGCTGTCACTGCCATGAGGAAGCTTGGGCAAAAGCCAGCAACTGAGGAAAGGCTGAGGAGGAAATCACAGAGGGAAATTCAGGAGCAAAGCAGTGACATCAGCAGAGCCTGTGCCTGGGAATGACCCTGGGGGCTGAGCTGGGGCACAGCTTAGAAAGATTCCCAAAAATTCCATGAAAGAGGATGCTCCTCTCAGCACCACTGGAGCCAGCTCTGTCAGGTCAGTTGGGAGCTATATGCAGGTGCCCAGTGGGCTTTGTGCTGTCAGGTCTTGAAATGAAGGATGGACAATGGACAGCTTTAGTGAGCAACCTGCTCTGGTACCGAATCAACCTCATTCTGATTTCTTTTCTTCTAACCACAGAATCACAGAATGGTCTGGGTTGGAAGGCTCTCCAAAGCTCGTCCAGTCCAACCCCTGCACTCAGCAGGGACATCCTCCACTAGGTCAGGTTGCCCAGAGCCCTGTCCAGCCTCACCTTGAGTATCTCCAGGGATAGGGCCTCAACCACCTCCCTGGGCAACCTGCTGCAGTGTTCCAGCAGCCTCCTGGTGCAGAATCTCAATCTGTTCCGCTCTAGTTTGAAGCCATTGTCCCTCATCTCGTCCCTGCAGGCCTTTGCAAGCAGTCCCTCTGCAGCTTTCTTGTAGCTCCCTTCAGGTACTGGCAGGCTGCTCTAAGGTCTCTCTGGAGCCTTCTCTTCTCCAGGCTGAACACCCCCAGCTCCCTCAGCCTGTCCTTGTAGTGGAGGTGCTCCACCCCCTGATCATTTTCCTGGCCCTCCTCAGGACCATCTCCATTAGGTCCATTTCCTTCCTGAGCTGCAGGCTCCAGAGCTGGATGCAGCCCTGCAGGTGAGGGCTCCCCAGAGCAGAGCAGAGGGGCAGGATCCCTTCTCTCCAGCCCTGGCCACACTGCTTTGGATGCAGCCCAGGCTGCCCTTGGCCTTCTGTGCTGCAGGCTCACACCGCTCCTGTCCAGCTTCTCCCCCACCAGCACCCCTAAATCCTTTTCCCCAGGGCTGTTTCCTATCACCTCCTCCCCCAGCCTGGAGTGACAGTGAGGACTGATCCAGCCCAGGTGCAGGACCCTGCCCTTGCTCTTGTTGAACCTCATGAGGTTCCCCTGGGCACCACCTCTCCAGCCTGCCCAGGGCCCTCTGGATGCCCTCCTGTCCCTCTGGCATATCAACAGCACCACTCAGCTTGGTGCCATATGCACACTGCTGAAGGTGTCTTGACCCTGCTGCCTGTAGCAGTGATACAAATACTAAGCAGCACAGGTCCCAGTCCTTCCTGATCTCAGTGCTGGGAGGGAATTCCTGACAACCCTTCCTGATCTCAGTGCTGGGAGGGAATTCCTGACAACCCTTCCTGATCTCAGTGTTGGGAGGGAATTCCTGACAGCCCTTCCTGATCTCAGTGCTGGGAGGGAATTCCTGACAACCCTTCTTCCTTCAGTTCACCACTTGAGCCAACTCTTTTGGTCTATCGGGGAGCATCTGGTTCATCATTTGGGTCATCTGCAGACACCAGTCTGCAGGGCCCCTCTGTGATGGAGAATGCTCCCGTCCTTGTCCCCTCCCAGACATTCCTGCAGTGGGATGCCTTTCTGACGCTAGCAGGGATGCAGGCCAGCTGCAGGTGAGGGTGTGGAGGGGCAGAGGACAGAGATTTCTTCCATTTCTGGGCACAGCTCCAACGGTCAGCCAGCTGTATCTAATGGCCGCTTTCAGGCACTGGCCCAGGCTGCCGAGGGTGGAGTCCCCATCCCTGGAGGGGTTTAAAAGACCTGGATGTGGTGCTGAGGGAGGTGGATGGGTGGCTCAGCAGCAGTGCTGGGACTGTGAACTCTGGGCGAGTGGTTGGACTTGGTGATCTCAGAGGTCTCTTCCAGCCTCCACAGCTCCACGTGATCCAGATGCACAGCAGCACTGAAGGCAAGCAGCAAGCCAGCTGGCTCCTTCTCCAAGGACCTTCACCTGCAGTAAAAACAATGCAAGGAGAGGCAAGAGTCCAGGCTGCAGAAAAGTGGTCTGTTTGTGCTGCTCCCACATGGATTTCTGCCACTCTCCTCCAACACCTGAGTGACTTGGAGCTACCAGGACGTGCCTCACCTTTTCTCCTGACTCACATCCTGCTGGGCAGCTAGCTGGGTACTCCAAAGGTTGTGATATTTTTCCAGGCCACCATCGTTTGAACAGTTTCAAACAGCAGGGGAGGTGGACCAGATGACCTTTGAGGGTCCCTTCCAGCCTCATGCAACCTGTGAATCTGTGAAAGAGAGAGGCTGCAGCAGATCCCAGCTGGATCTGCCTCTTCTCAGCAGTGTGGAAAGATCTCCCCATTTCTCCTGCTAATGTTCTTGTGTGGAAGATCTGTAGTAACTGAGGAGGAGCAGCTGAGGGAACTGGGCTTAGTCTTCAGAAGAGAAGGCTGAGGGGAGATCTCATCACCCTCTACAACTCCTTCAAATGAGGCTGGAGCCAGGTGAGGAGTTGGTCTCTTCTCACACACAAGTGATAGGACAAGAGGAAAGAGCTTCCGATTGTGCCAGGGGAGGTTTAGGTTGGATATTAGGAACAATCTCTTCCCAGCAAGGGTCCTCAGGCACTGGCCCAGGCTGCCCAGGGAGGTGGTAGAGTCACCAGCCCTGGAGGGGTTTAAGAGATCCATGGATGTGGTGCTGAGGGATGTGGTCTAGTGGTGGCAGCTTAGCAGTAGTCATTGGACTGTGAGCTCCATGCGTGTGGCTGGACTCGATGACCTCAAAGGTTTCTTCCAACCTCAACGGTTCTATGGTTCTATCCCAGTTCAGGTGGAGGGTGGAGGGCACCTCAGGAGATCACCCAGTTCAGCCCCACTGCTAGAGCAGGGTCACCCACAGCTGGCTGCATAGAATGGCATCCAAGTGGGTTTGGAGTGACTCCAGAGGAGACTCCACAACCTCTCTGTGCAGCCTGCTCCAGTGCTCTGCCACCCTCAAAGCAAAGAAGTTCCTCCTCGTGTTTAGATGGAACTTCCTGTGCTCAGGTTTGTGCCCATTAATTCTTGTTCTGTCACCCTTGGAGTGCTTACAAGCAGTGTTGAAATCCACCCTCACTCTTCTCTCCAGGCTAAACAGCCCCAAGTCCCTCAGCCTCTCTTCATAAGAGAGATGTTCCAGTCCTCTCAGCATCTTCACAGCCCTCTGCTGTACCCCTCTCAAGCAGTGTCCTGCCCTCCTTGAACCTGGGAGCCCAGAACTGGACACTATACTCCAGATGAGACCTCAGCAGGGCAGAGCAGAGGGAGCAGAACCTCCCTCAACCTGCTGGCCACACTCTTGGTGCACCCCAGGCTGCCCTGGTTTATGATCCCTGCTGTGTGGCTGTATGAGCACCTCTGCACTGGAGCTCTTGGAACAGTCACCAATGTTCAGCAGAGCAAAGTTCTTAGCTCTGGCTGCATGTGGTGTCATCAGCACCGAGTGGTGCCAGTGCAGCCCTCTCTCCTGGGGACTTTCTCCAAGTACAGTAGAGGGCTAAGAGGATGCTGGGAGGACTGGAACATCTCTCTGGCAGTGAGAGGCTGAAAGCTATGACTGTTTAGCCGGGAGAAGACCACCTTGAGGGGGAACCTTCTTAATGCTGATCAACAGCTATAGGGTGGAGGTCACGAGGATGGGGCTGGGCTCTTTTCAGTGGTGTCCAGTGACAGGACCAAGGCCAATGGACACAAACCAGAACACAGGAGGTTTAGTGGGAACTTAAGGGGGAAATTCTTCACTTGGAGGGTGGCAGAGCCCCGGAGCAAGCTGCCCAGAGAGGTTGTGGAGTCTCCTTTCCCTGCATACTTTCAAAACCTGCCTGAATGTGTTCCTGTGCAAACTGGCCCTAGGTGACTTGGCTCTAGCATGGGTGGGGGATTGGACTAGATGATCTCTGGAGGGCACTTCTAATCCCCCACCAGCCTGTGATTCTGTGATGCCTCTGTTTTGCAAGACTTGCCCCCAAATTTGCTTCATTTAAGAAGAGAATTTCACAAGTGCTCGAAGATGTTTGTTGCTCTGCACACAGCCCTGAGTGCTGCTTTGGTGAAGCAGATAATAAACACTGCCAGGGAAGGGGAGAAGAATGGTTTGGGTCTGTCTCCCCGGAGAGTTCCATTCAAAGGCATGCAACAGCTCTTCCCAAGCAGTCCTCAAGCAGACAGAGATGAAGAGCTGTCATTAAAACCAGCATCCAAATCAATCTCAAAGAGATAAATCTGGGCTGGAGGGATGGCTTGGGGGCTGCTATGTGATTTATGGAGCTATTCACCCTACCCAGAACAGCCTGAACTGAACCAAGGGCTTTATTCACCACCAGTCCCGAGCAGAATGGCTGAGCTCCCACGTTGCTCAGCTTCCCATAACCACTGCATTCCTGGGAGAAGTAGCTTGCCCTGGATCTGGAACAAAGTGGATGGACTGCAATAAATGTTAATATTTAATCACCTGGAGTTCGCCAGGCCTCAGGCACATGTGGCGATGTGGCATCAGGAGCCAGAGCTCCAGAGCAGGTCCTCTCCTTGCATTGTGTACACACCGATACCCAGGTCAAAACCTTAAACTTATCAAAGTCCCTCTGAGCAGGTGAACTGAGCTGTCAGCAATAAAAGCCTTTTAAAAGCAGGTTTTGCTTTTTCAGCAAAGCCCCACTCGCTATCGAGCTGGACTCGAAGCAAAATCAGGGATCTTTCAGCTTACAAAGAGCAGAAACCCTGCTCCTCCTGCCCACTCCTGGTATTTCTAAAGCATGATTTAAGCTGCTTTGTATCTATTTCATCTGGCCTTTCATTCTGCAGGGCTGCCAGGGAGATGTGGTCACCCGTGGCCATCTGGGACAGGAGGATCAAGTGGGGCTGAGCTGGGCTCGCTTTCCAGCGCTGGCATTCACCCAGCTCTCATCAGCTCTCACCTTCAAGAGGAGAAGTGCCCCCGAGGCACCTCTGCCAGCAGCCTGCCCAGAAACACTGGGCCTGACTTTGGAGGCTTTTGAGGAGAGGAGGACAGGTGGAGGACATTTTGTTAGAAGGGGAGAGTATTTTTACAGCTTGTTGCTTTTCCAAGGAGGCTCTTGGATCAGCTGGGATCTGTGATGCTAAAATGAAAACCCCACACCAGCCAAACACAAAAATAATTTGAGACCCTTGGACAACGACAGGTTCATGAGGTCTGGGTCATGGTGGGCATCACAGCCCTGTTGGGAGGCTACCCAAGTCAGGCTCAGTGTAAAGGCATGTCCAGAGAAAACTGGCCATCAGCTCCAGTATCCAGGACCAGGCCATTCCCTGGTGTGTGGCACAGGTGGCTGCTTTTAGGGGATTTAGGCTGTGTGGCCAGCTGCCCCTGAGGTGCTGCAGTGTGCTCTTGGGCTTTTTCAAGGAGATGGTGAAAGTCACCAAAGGGTTTTATTGTCTCATTTTGCCCCACAAGGCTTCTGCTTTTTCTGACTTGCCTCTGCCAGCACATGAACACCTTCTCAGGTCTATTCCACAGCTGCTCCCCTTTACCCCTTTTGCTCTGTCAGCAAATGTTTCCTCTCCCAGCTTCAGCGCTGGAAGCCCACCCTGACAGGGCAGCTTTGGTGCCCATCTCACCCAGGAGGCAGCGATTAGCAGGTGTTGCAGCAGAGCTGCTTACGTGGGCTCAGCCCTGCTGGCTCCTGCCTATTTATAGCTGGGGTTGGGTTCACTGCCAGGGCTGCTGGACTCTGGGAAGTGATGGCCATGCAATGGCCAGGACAGGTTGGGAGCTGACAGCACCCAGCAAGATATACTAAGGGCTGTGGTTTAGCCCCAGCCTTGGCAGAGTTGGAGAGTGGTTGGACTGGATGATCCTAAAGGGCTTTTCCAACCCGAATGGTTCTGTGTGCAGCCATCTGGGGCAGATCTTATTTGGGAGGAGGTGGCAGGGCTCCTCGCTGCATCTCCTGGAAGCTGAGCAAAAGCCACACCAACACACAAGCATCTATTTTAATCACAGCCCTGACAACTGTCCCTCCTCTACTGGGGGTTTGAAATGTCACCCTGGGGGCTTGGTACATTCTGTACAGATTAATGGCCAAGTCCCGTGGGGCCTCGTGGTGAGAGGTTTGCTGAGTTACACCAGGAAAATTAAAGCCCAGTCATGCTCCAGCTGGGTTTTCTGTCACCACATTCATCACGTTAACAGTGTTTCACATGTGATGGCAGTGAAAGGCCAAGTCCTGTCTCTGCACAGCCAGCACAAGTGCTGTCACTGAACCAGGTCCCCAGGACAGCAGGAGGGGTGCCCCTGGCTCTGCAGGAGCTGCTGCTCCTCAGCAGCACAGCGCTGGGGGTGCTCCCTAAGCAGAACAGACTCTGATTCGTGGCCTTTGCCAGTCTTCTGTGCCTACTTCCAAAGCTGGACTCGCTCAGCCCCCAGTTTCCCATGGAAATGGTGGATCTCTCAGTGGTTCTCATTATAGCCTGGATTTGCAAGCCAGTCTTGGAAACAATATTGTATGGAACAGGGAAAGTTCCTGGCAGAGCCTTTGGTAGGAAGGGTGCAATTCAGAGGCTGGAAACTACAACGTCTGGAAACTTCAGCTCTGCTTGGTGCCCAGCGTTTCCCCGTGCCTTCTGTCATGTAGGACCTGGGACAGTGGCTTCCAACTAGAGCAGAGCAGATTGAGACTGGATGTGAGGAACAAGTTCTGCACCAGGAGGGTGCTGGAACACTACAACAGGTTGCCCAGGGAGGTGTTTGAGACTCCATCTCTGGAGATATTCAAGTTTCTGGAGCTCTTCTCCTTGTGTTTTCATTGTGGGTGTTGCTTGGTGGCTTTTGTCTTGGAATTTGTCTTGAATTCAGACACCTTTTCAGAGGGCTGAATGATTATTTGTTCTTCTGTAGGTAGGATTGCCAGCCTGAGGTTCTCTGCTGGAATGATTTCTTAATTTGTCCTATAAGCCAAAATCCTACACTTGTCCTAACTTGCCCTATAAGATGCAGAAGGTCCAGAAGAGGGCCACGAGAATGATCAGGGGGCTGGAGCAGCTCTGCTGCAAGGACAGGCTGAGGGAGCTGGGGGTGTTCAGCCTGGAGATGAGAAGGCTCCAGGGGGACCTTAGAGCAGCCTGCCAGTACCTGAAGGGGGCTACAAGAAGGCTGCAGAGGGACTGTTCCCAAAGGCCTGCAGGGACAGGACCAGGGATAATGGCTTCAAACTAGAGCAGAGCAGATTGAGATTGGATGTGAGGAACAACTTCTGCACCAGGAGGCTGCTGGAACACTGCAACAGGTTGCCCAGGGAGATGTTTGAGGCCTCATCTCTGGAGATACTCAAGGTGAGGCTGGACAGGGCTCTGGACAACCTGATCTAGTGGAGGATGTCCCTGCTGACTGCTAGGAGGTTGGACTGGATGAGCTTTGGAGGGTACTTCCAACCCAACCCATTCTGTGGTTCTGTGATCCAATGCTCAGATGGGAAATGCCTACAGACAGCATTAGCCATAAAAGGATTCACTTCTGCAGAAGGACACAGCTTCACTGGAGAGTAGGAGGAAGGGGAGTAAATATTGGAACAGGTTGCCCAGAGGTGTGGTGGAGACATTCAAGGTCATGCTTGATGGGGCCCTGAGCAGCCCGATCTAGTTGAAGATTATCTCTCTACAGCTCTCTGAAAGGAGGTTTGAGCCAGGTGGGGGTTGGTTCTCTTCTCCCTAGTATAAGGTGACAGAAGGAGAGGAAATGGCCTGAAATTGTGCCAGGGGAGGGTTACGTTGGAGAGTAGGAAAAATGCCTTTGCTGCAAAAGTGGTCAGGGATTGAAACAGGCTGTCCAGGGAGGTGGCAGAGTCACCCCCCTGGAGGTGTTCCAGAAACCTGTGGCCATTGCACTTGTGGACATAGTTTAGTGGCCCTGGTGGTGTTGGGCTGATGGTTGGACTGGATGATCTTAGAGGACTTTTCCAACCCAAACAATTCTGTGAGTCTAAGATTCCCTGTTTACTGCAGGGGGTTGGACAAGATGACCTTCAAGGGTCCCTTCCAGCTCGATGCATTCTCTGATTCAGGCTGAGTAGAATCATAGAACCATTTCAGTTGGAAAAGACCTTCAAGACTGAGTCCAACCACTCTCTAACTAATCTACAAGAGCAGAATCATAGCATTGATTTGGTTGGAAATGCCCTTTAAGTTCATCAAGTCCTACCATTACAATACAATACAATACCTCTAGCAAGGCTGGGGTTAAACAATGTCCCTCAGCACCACATCTCTGCCTCTCTGAAACATCTCCATGGATGAGGATTCAGCTCATATGAATAAAGTTCCTTGCCTACACCCTTGTTTGGGGGTTAGGAAGTCAAATCTCTTCAGCTGAATAGCATTGGCCAGACAATTTTCCTTTCTCTGTAGCAAGACTTTGCAAACACTTGCCAACAACTGCTGGATATCAAGAGACCAAGATGTGGGCAGAATTAATGACACATATTTAGGGTCTGCTCCCAGTAAGGCTTTTGGGGAGCAGACAGCTGGCTAAAAAAGGGGGACAGGGAGAACAGTATTGATGGCAATAGGCACCCTGTCCCCAGTGCCTGGAAAACACACCAGTGTCTGCTTGCTGTGTTTATTATTTAACCAGAGGATGACTTGCAGCCACTGAAAATGCTCCACTCGAGTCCCAGCACCTTGCTGAATCCCACGAGGATGTACTTCTACGGGGAAAAAAAGGATTTGCTGCTTCTCCTCACCTGAAAGGAGCACAAGCAGAGCAGAGCCCCTGGAGCCGTTGTGAGCAGGGTGAGGAGGGCTCCATCCCCCTGCCCCGCCTGTCCCCCCGCCGCAGAGCCAGCAGAGGAGCCCCGGGCGCGGTGCCCTCAATGCAGAGGTTGCCCTGCGGCTTCCCCTCCCTGCCGCGGCCCGGCCGCAGCCTGCCCAGCGCAGAGCTGCCCTTTCAGCAGCCCCTGCTCTTCGCGGTGCCTTTCAGCCACCACCGTGGCACCATCTCGGCCTCAAAACGCCACGGGGGACACAGCCAAGATCCGTTCCAGGACAGCAAAAGGGGAGCGCTGGATGCAGCTGGAGGACGCGGACGGCCGTGCAGGAGGACTCCCCAGCCACCCCTTCCTACAGGCTTGAAAGCAGGCAGAGACTTTCCGTGAGCCAGAGCCCCCCGTACAGATGGGATACCTTCACAGTGCTGTCAAACTCCTCCCAAGCCAGCACCCTCCTCACCAGCCTGCTTTTGCTGATAACAGGGCATTAATGTCCCTTGGAATCACAGAACCACAGAACTGCTGAGGTTGGAAGAGACCTTTGAGATCACGAAGTCCAAGCCCTCACCCAGAGCTCACAATCTCACCACTGCTGCTCAGCCACTGCCACTGAACCACCTCCCTCTGCACCACATCCATGAAGCCTTTAAACCCCTCCAGGGCTGGTGACTCCACCACCTCCCTGGGCAGCCTGGGCCAGTGCCTGAGAGCCCTTGCTGGGAAGAGATTGTTCCTAATGTCCAGCCTGAACCTCCTCTGGCGCAGCTTGAGGCTCTTTCCTCCTGTCCTGTCACGTTGCATGTGAGAAGAGACCAGCGAGGTCTGTAAAGAGCAAGGAGGTCTGCCCTCAGGGTTCTCTTCCGAAGACTGAACACCCCCGGTTCCCTCAGCTGCTCCTCCCCAGCCCTCTGTTCCCCCCCGTGCCTTGACCAGGTTTAGCTCTCCTGTCCCCCATGGCCCCGCAGAGGCTGTGCTCCCCGTGTGCACCCCGAGCTACCTCCTCTGTGCTGTTTCTGCTGGAGCTTTCCTCTGCCTAGCAACCAGGGGCATTTTTCACGTGCTGCTTTACTCTCCTTCCCCTGGCTGCCAGGGGCAGTCCTGCCACATGCAGGGTTTATTAGGGCAGGGTTTGCTCCCCACTGGCTCCTCCGCAGCTGCTCTCCGGGTGCTGCTGTAGCTGCAGGATCAGAGGCAAATGTCCAAGTGAGCCAGAGACAAAGCAAAGTCTTTTTTTTCCTCACTCTGCTGCTTCTCCACCTTGGCATTGGCAGGTGAGTGCTTTTAAGCACGCTCCTCTCTTGGTGGGCAGGCCTGGCCAGGTCTCTCTGCACTTTATGCCCCCCACCAAAGGCACCACAGATCTTTCCTGCATGCAAGATGCCCACCCTGTTCCACCACCTCTTTGCTCATCACGAAGGTAGAAGAGGAGCTGGGGAACGGTTTGGGGCAGGACTGGCTGACTTGTCCACAACTGTTGGGGCTGTGCTAATGATTTGCCCACAGAGGTGAGCAAGACCCCACACCTGGGAATATCCTTGGCCACCTCTGAGGCGTGTGTTGGTATTTGCTGGTGTAAACCCAGGCTCTGTATGCAGGGTAAAGGTCTTGGAAGTTTGCCTCCTGGGATTTGGGGTCCAGACTGGGCTGTTGAAGCAGTTCCTCCTGCAAACACATAATCTTGGCAAGGGAGCTGGCAACCCACATCTCCTCCCCTTAGGGAACTTGAAGCTGCTGCAATATTTCTGCAGCCCTTTTTCTTCAGGCTTTTGTTAGACACAGCTTCGTGATCATCCTGTCCAAGCTGGGAACATACATTTGAGAGATTCTCTTGGCACTGGGGACCACGTGGCAAACGGCCATAGCTTGTAGCCACACTCTTAAACTCTCTCACCCCCGCCCTGAGCTGTGTCCAAATTGCCTTGGAGGAAGGTCTCCTGCCAAATGGTGACCTGGGATGCTCTGAAAGGCTGGGATGAAGTCCCAGGTATCACAGTATCACAGTATCGCTAAAGTTGGAAGAGACCCTGAAGATCATCGAGTCCAACCTGTCACCACAGACCCCACAACTAGACCATGGCACCAAGTGCCATGTCCAGTCCCCTCTTGAACACCTCCAGAGAAGGCAACCAGGTGACCCAAACCCTGTGCAGCTGGCATCAGCACAGCAGGGGTGCAGGATTTGCCACAGTGGCAGAGGCAGCCCTGATGGTTTAGATGTTTCCCCACAGTTCCTGCTTGCTCACACACACACACGGCTAGATGTCTCCAGTTTTGGTTCGGGGCACAGACCCAAACCATCTAAACCCTCCTGAGCTTCGGGGCAGCTGAATCAGGCACAAGCAGCTGGGTCTTTATTTTAGAAGAAGTCCCAAATCAGGCTCTGAGCAGCACCTGTGTGGGAATTTGAGTTTCGAGGGCAGCTCTGCAGCTCTGGTGCTTTACTGCCCGTGCAGCTGCCATGCCGCGGAGGCTGGCGTAGCTTCGGCCCTCTGTCTGGTGTAATCCAGCCAATGCAGGGGGAAAGAGGGAGGCTCTTCTGCTCTTCCCAAAACCATTGTGCTTCCCAGGGGACTGTAGCTGTGGCAAACATGGTGACCACAGCTCACACACTGAGCCAAGCACACCACTGTTCATAAAGCAGACGAGCAGATCTCCTGAGCTGAGGTCCAGCTTGCTAGGAGCAGCCTTCATAGTGCCTCTGAAAGTGCTTCTGGGGCTCTTCATGCTCCAAAATGCTCCTCTGGCATCTGTGACAAAGGATGGGCTCAGGACTCTCCTTCTCCAAGCTGGTCCAGAGGAAACGGAGGGAAGAGGTGCTGCAGCTGACAAGGGTGGAGCTGCCTGGGGGAAATGGAGGAGGAAAGTGGGGGGAAAAACATCAAGGCAGAAGACAGTGGTTGGGGAAAATGCAGGTTAAGAGTGGGAAATGTCTGCAGAGAGGTCCCAGAGGGACAAGTGAGGGAAGAATGAGAGAGAGTAGAAAGTGGCACAGCACCGCCATGACTGCAGGAAGGTCTGCAGATGTGTTTTGTTCATATCCTCTGCAATCAGGACATGATCCCAAAGTGTTTTGAGCTCCAGCTGGGCCATTCCTCTGCCCCACTCTGCCCTTCTGTGTCCTAGCACAGCATCTCTTGTGGATCAGACCCTCAGACAGGTGAAGGCAACAGCCAGGCTTCAGGATATGAAGGGGTCTCAACACCTTTTCATTTGTTCTGACATGAAGTTGCAGAGCCTTGTACACATCCATTCCCCTGTGAAACAGACACGTTTGTGTACACACAGGCAGACCCTCATTCACCCACAAGCATCTCTTCCCCAGGCAGAAACAGGCTGCTTCTCAGTTCTTCCTGCTTCACAGAATCACAGAATGGTCTGGGTTGGAAGTACCCTCCAAAGCTCATCCAGTGCAACCTCCTAGCAGTCAGCAGGGACATCCTCCACTAGATCAGGTTGCCCAGAGCCCTGTCCAGCCTCACCTTGAATATCTCCGGGGATGGGGCCTCAACCACCTCCCTGGGCAACCTGTTGCAGTGTTCCAGCAGCCTCCTGGTGCAGAACTTGTTCCTCACATCCAATCTAAATTTGCTCTGCTCTAGTTTGAAGCCATTGCCCCTCATCTTGTCCCTGTAGGCTTTTGCAAACAGTGCCTCTGCAGCCTTCTTTTAGCCCCCTTCAGGTACTGGCATGCTGCTCTAAGGTTCCCTTGGAGCCTTCTCTTCTCCAGGCTGAACACCCCCAGCTCCCTCAGCCTGTCCTCACAGCAAAGGTGCTCCACCCCCTGATCATTTTCATGGTCCTCCTCTGGACCTGCTCCATCAGGTCCATGTCTTCCCTGTGTTGAGGGCTCCAGACCTGGATGCCTTAAACCCATCATTTCTCCTGAACAAGCCAGGGCAGCAATCCAGATCCATGCTGATCTAGACCCCTCCACTAACCCACTTGAGTATGGGGCCCCCATTACTCATCCCTGTTCCTTAGCAAAACCTCCCCTTGCAGGAGAAAAAGCCTTCTGAAGACCTCTAAGCAAAGGTGACCACAGAGGTTTCCCCCTTGCCCACAGCACCTGTGCTGGGGAAGGGCAGGGTGCCTGGGCTGGAAGAGATGGAGTCCCAGTTTCCACCAGCCAGG
This sequence comes from Picus viridis, assembly GCA_033816785.1. NCBI lineage: Eukaryota > Metazoa > Chordata > Aves > Piciformes > Picidae > Picus > Picus viridis. The sequence goes on from CM066576.1 coordinate 40,700,557, forward strand.
GTTGAGCTGTTCTCCCCAAAACCACAGCTGGGCATACTGGTTTGGCTGGATTTTCACGTTCCTCTTCGAATCACACCTTGGAGCAGCCTCTGCACAGGAGAGGGCTGATCAGCCCTGGGAAGTGAGGGGGAGGGTAGCGTTTTGGCTCCTCTGCATCATCTTCCACATGCTCCCCACTGCTGGCACTCAGGTGGTGCCCAAGGTGAGTGGAGGCATTGCTCCCGTGAGTGTAAGATCAGAAGCTGCCTCCCCGCAGGCTGAAGGAGCTGCTGGGGTCAGATGGAGCATGCCAGCCAGCAAAAAGGAACTGCTGAGGTTGGATGGAGCATGCCAGCCAGCAAACCCATTCTCCTGTCTTATTGTACTCCCAGGGAAACCTAAACCCTTAGCTGCATCTATTTGGAATCATAGAATTGTTTTGGTTGGGGGAGACCTTTAAGATCACTGAGTCCAAAGCCATGATCCAAATGTCACCACGGCAGTCATTTTGCACCAGGTGACCCAGGCCGTGGGTCTGATGACTCTTGTCATATTTTTAGACACTCAGCCCACAGGCATGGCTTCCCTTTGCAGCAGAGAAGGCTTCCTTTTGCAGCCTCCTTCCTCTGCCAAGAGGATGGCCATGTCTGCCTGGCCTTCCGCCCTGGGATGCATCACCGGCAGCATCTGGGACAGCCCTGGAGGTGTTTCAAAGCCACGGAGCTGCGGAGCCGAGGGCCATGGCTCAGCCCCAGCCTTGGTAGAGTGAGAGTTGGGCTGGATGGGCTTAGAGAGCTTTTCCAACCCAAACGATTCAGTGGCTCTGTGACCCTGGGGGTGGGGACAGAGCAGTTCTTGGGGCTGTTCAGAGGAGGGTGCCTGCTTAGGGCAAACACTGGCACCTTGTCCCCAAATGGCCACCTCCAGGCTGTGAGACCATCGTGCACCCCTGGTGCTTTTGGTTCAAAAGCTGCTGTGTGGACACATCTGTTGCTCTGAGCGGGCCGAGACCAACAGGGGAAGCGTCCTCTCCTTTCTCTGCATCGCTGCTGTGGAAAAGTCACAGAGTCACAGTATCACCAAGGTTGGAAGAGACCTCAAAGATCAACGAGTCCAACCTGTCACCACAGACCCCACGACTAGACCATGGCACCAAGTGCCACGTCCAGTACCCTCTTGAACACCTCCAGGGATGGGGACTCCACCACCTCCCTGGGCAGCACATTCCAATGGTGAATGACTCTCTCAGTGAAGAACTGTCTCCTCACCTCGAGCCTAAACTTCCCCTGGCACAGCCTGAGACTGTGTCCTCTTGTTCTGGTGCTGGTTGCTAGACAGAAGAAACCAACCTCTTCCTGGCTACAACCACCCTTCAGGTAGTTGCAGAGAGCAATGCGGTCTCCCCTGAGCCTCCTCTTCTCCAGGCTAAACAACCCCAGCTCCCTCAGCTTCTCCTCACAGGGCTGTGCTCAAGGCCTCTCACCAGCCTTGTTGCCCTTCTCTGGACACCTTCAAGTGTCTCGATGTCCTTCCTAAACTGAGGCGCCCAGAACTGGACACGGTACTCAAAGTGTGGCCTAACCAATGCAGAGTACAGGAGCACAATGACCTCCCTGCTCCTGCTGGCCACACTGTTCCTAATGCAGAATCACAGAATGGTCTGGGTTGAGAGGGACCTCCAAAGGTCATCCAGTCCAACCCCCAAATTGAGCTCTTCTTTCCAGGTTTGTATCCAGTTTAAAATACATCTGAAGTTCAGGTGGTGTCCAGCCACAGAAGTGCTGGCAGAGTCAACCTGGAGGGAGTTTTCCTGACTTGGTAAGGTCTTAAGATACCCCCAGAGGCACCTGCAAATGGACCTGGCAAGGCCTTGTTCTGCTTTTATCAGATCAATATCAGTATCTTCGGGTAGCTGCCTGAATATACAGATACACAGACTGTTGCTGATGCTGGTGTGGGAGACCTGCCTCTCTGCGACCAGAAAGATGCTTTCATCTCACCTGGGGGCAGAAGAAGCCTTTGACATCCCATCAGCCTCAGACGCTGGTGGTCTGTGATGAGCACTGGTTCCTCCAAATGCTGACGGACTGCTGCCACTGCTCTAAGAGCACTTTACACATCCCCAGGTATTTTAAGGCTGGGTCAGGGTAAAGTGGCTTTTATGCTAAGGAGTATCAGGCCCAGGGATTTTATAGCTCCACTTATTGCAATCTTCCTAATCAGCTTGAAGCCTCTAATTAGCTGTGGTAATGACTCAGCCCTGCAGACAAAGCCTGAAGGTGAAGGGTGACACGCTGGGGTTGCTCTCTTGTCTGGGAAAGGCTGAGATAGATGTACCTTGTCTATCTTGTCTTCCTTTGTTAAGAGGAGAGCCAAGCAGCTCAGGAGCCTACCCTCTCCCTGGGTCTCATTAATAGCATTCAAAAGCCATCTGGCCTGTTCAGAAGCCATGTCCACCTCCCTTCAGACCAGCTCAAGAGTCTCTCTAAATCAGCCTTAAAGATTCAGGCTTTCTGGAGGCTGCCAGTTAACATCACCTTTTGGGACACATCAGGTGAGATCTGGTTTCGCTCAGGATCATGGTTTTCCCCAGGGAACTGTAGTGCCTGGTCCCAGCTGGGGCTCCTGGCTCCCTGTCTGGCTTCATCCAGCTCCAGGCTGGTCCACAGAGAAGTGGCTTGGGAAGGCAAACATGAAATGTAATGAAATCCTGGCAAGAGAAAGGAAGTTCTTAACAAAGGGGACCCTGGCACTTGATTGAAGGGCTGCTTTGCCAGCTCTTGTTGAGTGAATAGCTGCTGGAACTTCTCGAGTCCCCATAAATGGCTGTAATTTGCTTCTCAACAGCTTCTGCTAATGGTTTTGCAGAAGCACCATTAGAGTTTATGGGAGCTTCCAAACTTCTGGCCCTCTGAAAAAGGCAAAAGTTACTCAGTGTCTCCAGCTGAATTTGTGAGCTGATCTCAGCAAACTTCTGCCTCTGGGGAGAAAAGGTTCATTCCCTGACAAGCCGTCTTGTTGCCAGCTCTGTGGCTTTGTGTCCACACCTCCAAGCCTCCTGTCTCACAGGGTGACAACCAGTATCTGGGGCTGGGGATGCTGCGAGGCACCCAAGGAGCTGACAAAGTGTAGCACAGCCCTTGAGGTGTTAGTCCCTTGGGTCTTTAAACGCCCACTGCAAGATCCTCTGCTGCTGGGCTCCACATACAGCAGGTAAGAAAAGGTCAGCAGCAGCAAAGACGTTGCTGTGCTCAGCCCTGCAGCGCAGACATCACAGCGTCAGTCCTGCAGCACCACGCAAAGCAGCCTGTGTGGCTGACTCTGGGTGACCCTGCTCCAGCAGGGGGTTGGACTAGGTGATCTCCAGGGGTCCCTTCCACCCCTACCACTCTGTGACTGCGATTCTGGAATACACTGTGAGCGTGCAGGGCTGCAGGGGCTTGCAGGGGCTGCAGGGGCTTGCAGGGGCTGTAGGGGCTTGCAGGGGCTGCATGCTCTCACCTCCCATAAATCCCAGCCCCGCTGTAAGAACTGCAGTCCTCATGGGACACCCCTGGCCAAACAGATGCACGGGGGAGGGGGGGTGCTCCAGCAGCCCTGCAGGCAGCTGTAGTGAGCTCTTGTTTTGCTGTGTGGGCTCTTAGGACCTCTCTGCCGCGGGGACAAGGTCTCTGAAGGACCTAGGCATGTGGATCTTTACAGGCTGGCAGACCACAGCAGCCTGCTGCGTTCCACGCGGTCTGAGCTGGCAAAGGACAAGCCACCTGCAAGGAAGGAGCCAGTGGTGGTAACCAGGCAGGGTGCCAGTGGCTCTGTGGCCAGAGGCAGGGTTTGGCCACGCTGTGCAAATAGAGCAGGGGCACTTTTGCATTGCCACTGGGACAGAGGGCGAGGAGGACAAGCTGGTACCTAGGCTGGGCTGGGCAGAGGTGCCACCAGCCGTGGAGCCCATGGGGGCGCAGAGCAGCCCCTGGAGCTCCATGCTTGGCAGGACCAGCCCTGGGCAGAAGATGGCACATCTTCTGCAGGGGCAGCACCTGCCAGTTTAATCTCCTACATGGCCACACTGCTCCCTGGTCCTGATGTTTTCCAGCCTATTGCCCTTTAAATTAGAAAAGCCTTTTTGGGGTTGCTCTGCTTTTTTTCAGTCCCAAGCTTCCTGAAGAGGCAGGATGGCAAAAAGGGCAAGAAAGAGGTTGCAGGAAATTACAGACCAGTGAGCCTCACCTCCATCCCTGGAGAAAAATGATGGAGCAGCTCATTCTGGAGGTCATCTCTATGCACTTGGAGGAGAAGATGATGATCAGGAGCAGTCAGCATGGATTTAGCAAGGGGAAATCCTGCTTGACTAATCTGAGAGCCTCCTATAATGTCGTAACTGAACGGGGAGATGCAGGCAGACCGGTGGCTGTAGTCTGCCTTGACCTTAGTAAGGCTTTTGACACTGTCTCCCATAACATCCTTGTGAGCAAGCTCAGGACAGAGAGCAGGCAGTGGGATGGATTAGGGACTGTTACACAATAGAGTCCAAAGAGTGGTGGTCAGTGGTGCCAAGTCCAGCTGGAGAGCAGTGACCAGTGGAGTGCCCCAGGGACCAGTGCTGGGTCCTGTCCTGTTCAACATCTTCATCAATGGCATTGATGAGGGGACAGACAGACTCAGCAAGTTTGCTGGTGATACCAAACGGGGAGGCTTGGCTTGAGACCCCTGAAGCCTGTGAGGCCATGCAGAGACTTGGGCAGACTGAGAGCTGGGCACAGAGGAACCTGCTGAGACTCAACAAGGACCAGTGCAGAGTCCTGCAGCTGGGAAGGAAGAATAAACTGCAGCAGGACAGGTTGGGAGGGGATCTGCTGGAGAGCAGCCCTGTGGAGAAGGACCTGGGAGTGCTGGTGGGCAGCAAGGTCTGCAGGGGACAGCAATGTGCCCTGGGGGCCAAGGAGGCAAATGGGCTCCTGGGGTACATCCAGAGGAGTGTGTCCAGCAGATCCAGGGAGGTTCTCCTCCCCCTCTACTCTGCTCTGCTGAGACCCCACCTGAAATATTGCATCCAATTCTGGGCTCCCCAGTTCAGGAGAGACAGGGATCTGCTGGAGAGAGTCCAAGGGAGGGCTACAAAGGACTGGAGCACTGCCTGGTGAGGGGAAGCTGAGAGCCCTGGAGCTGTTTAGTCTGGAGAAGAGAGGACTGAGAGGGGATCTGATCAATGTCTATCAATAGCTGAGGGCTGGGGGTCAGGAGGGAGGGGAAAGGCTCTGCTTAGTTGCACCCTGGGATAGGACAAGGGGCAAGGGATACAAACTCCAGTACAGGAGGTTCCACCTCAACATGAGAAGGAACTTCTTCACTGTGAGGATCACAGAGCACTGGAACAGGTTTTCCCCTTTCAAGACCCATCTGGATGCATTTCTGTGTGACCTGCACTGGATTCTATGGTCCTGCTCTGGCAGGGGGTTGGACTGGAAGATAGACCTCCAGAGGTCCCTTCCCACCCCTAACATCCTGTGAGCCTCTGATCCTGTGATCCCCTCGTGGTTAGCAGGGGAACGTGGCCCAGCATGCTCACCACTGCACTACATCAACTTGTTGCCTGCTTTATTTGAGGCCTCCTGCTGGCAGCCCCCCATGCTTTGCCCTTCCCAGACAATCCATCTCCAAGCTGTTTTACTGAAATTGCAGGACTTGGCTCCTCCATGCCCAAGGCAGTCCCGGTGCAGGCTCTCCCCTTGATCTTGGTGGCATGTGAGGTCGTTTCCCACAGCTATGGATAAAGCTGGGGGAGCCAGAAGAAAGAAGCTGCCTATGTTGTGGAGCTGCTCCTGCAGCAGTGCAGCCAAACTCCTGCAAAACCTCTGCTTGAGCAGAGGATGTTTACTGCCCTTGGTGAGACTGTAAAGGAACATTACTGGTTCTGGCTTTTTCTGGAGTGCTCCACCAAAATCATGTCATAGACGATCAAACTCACTCACGTTTCACCCCACAGCTTAAGGAAAGGCAAAGCAGAGTGATCTTGGACAGATGAGGTGTGGCTGGGGTGGGAAGCCTGGCTTTCCTATGCTCAGGACCCATCTGCAGAATAGGAACTGCTGTTGTCTTTTGGCAGCAGCTCATACCAGACCTTGCTGGAAGAGACCTCAAGGATTCTCTGGTCTGACCTTCCCTAGCAAAGGTGGGGCCTAGCCACGATGGGCCAGCACTCTTTCCAGCTGAGTTTTGTTAGTGTTTGGTGCTGGGGACTCCACTACTTCTCTGGGGAGATGATGCCAATGGCTGATTATCCCCATTGTGAAAAACTTCCCTCTTGTGTCCAGTCAGAACATTCCAGGAGTCACCCACACCCATTTGCCTTCGTGTAGCCACTTGTCCTGTTGCCCAGTGAATCCTAGATCTCAAGCACTGCAAGCACCACAGCTCCAGGGCCAATGTGATGGTCACAGCAAACAGGAGTGGAGTGGGGAGCAGGGTGATGGGAGAGAGCTTCCAGGGGTGGCAGCCCTTCAGATGGTCCCCAGTACACTCTCCAGTTTCTAGGGAGCATGGTGTTTGTGGTATGGCCATCTCTCTGTTGGCCAGCCTGGAGGCTGGCTCTCACTCCTCCTGGCTTCAGCACCTGGCTAAATGAAGTGCTGGGGGTCTTGATCACTCTGGAGACCTGCACAGCAGGGCTGGCCACCAACAAAAGCCCATTCTCACCCAACTGGGTGCTGCAGTCTCCTCAAAACCACAGCTTTTGGGAATAGAACATGGATTCTATGGCTCTGTTGCAGCAAAGCCAGCACAATCTGCCATGATCCTGTCAACTGAGGGACCTTGGTTCACTCCTGATGGGGTATAACAGCTCCTGGGATGTGCTCCTGGTAGTCAGCATACCCGCAGGCAGCAGGGGCTCTCTCTGCTGCCCAGCATGAGGTTGCTGGCTCAGGCTGTTCACTAGCTCCATCTTGTCCAGATGTCACACATCCACAGACTGGGGTTCCTATCCTGCTCTCTATTCCTGAGGTGCTGAAGGATGATCCTTAAGAATCACTCATTGTTCTTCCCTTGGCCTCTTTTGGGTCAAGGAATACTTCTTCTGGCCTTGTTGCATGCCTGCCCTGGTAGGAACCTGGTGAGGATCGAAGATTTGAGGACCTCCCATGAAAATGTACCTGGGACAGAAAGGTTCATGTTTGTGAGGTTTGGTTCTTCATGGCTGCAGTCAAAGTACGATTGAGCTGCTGGGTGAGAGGCTGGGTGGGAAGGGACCTCTGGGGATTGTGGAGTCCAACCCTCTGTCAGAGCAGGGTCACCCAAAAGAGGTGCCCAGTTGGGTTTGGAGTGACTGCAGAGACGGAGACTCCTAAGACCTTTCTGTGCAGCCTGCTCCAGGGCTCTGCCACCCTCAAAGTAAAGAAATTCCTTATCATGTTGAGATGGAACCTTCTGTGCTCAAGTTTGTGTCCATACCCTCTTGCCCTGTCACTGGGCATCTGAACAAAGGCTGACACCCACCCTTGGAGTGCTTACAAGCAGTGATGAGATCCACCCTCACTCTTCTCCTCTTGCAAGTCCCTCAGCCTTTCTTCAAAAGAGAGATGTTCCAGTCCTCTCAGTACCTTCACAGCCTTTTGCTGTCCCCTCTCAAGCAGTGCCCTGCCCTCCTTGAACAGGGAAGCCCAGAGATGGCCCCAGTATTGCAGCTGAGGCCTCAGCAGGGCAGAGGTACCCCTGCAACACACCTTCAGAAGGACTTGCTGATGGACACTCACTGCTGCTTGGAGCTGATGGAGCTGGGGTGGCTTTAGCGAGGCCTCTTGCAGTGCTTTGGAGAAGGTGAAGCCAGGTGAGGAAGATCTGCCTGGGACAGGCTTTCCCCAGCAAGGAGAAGGCAGAGTGAAGCAGAAGCCTGCTCTGTGCCTGGCTGGGGTTTGGTGCCTCTCCCTCAGATGCTGCTTTGGCCAGCAGGTCACGAGGAGTGCTGTGGGAAAGCCCCACCACGAGCGCCCCAGGACCATCTGCTGCTGCCAGAGACAGCACCATGCTGCCACCAGTGATCCATGGCACAAGTACTGCACAATGCCCTCCCAGCCTCCCCCAGCCTGCTGATGCCCTTCCAGGACATGATGCTGCTTGGCAAACAGGCTGCAGACCTCATCGTCTCCCCTCCTGCCCAGCCTGCAGGCAGCCCGTGGCAAGGGCTCCCATGGCAAGACAGTGACAAGGAGGACTCACGAGCCTTGGAGCCACTGCTTCTGATCAAGAAATGGCCAACCCCTCCCCTGGAGAGGCACCATCATGTCTCCTCAAGATGTTTGGAGGTGCAGCCGTGGCTCAGTCCCAGCCATTTTGGATGAAGACCTGCTGTAAGTCTTTGGTCCGGAGAAGAGCCTCCCTCTGTGGCATGAGGCTGCTTGCTGGCCCCTCTGCAGTCCTCTTCTCCACCAGGGTCCTAGAGCCATTGCCCACCCCACCAGCCAGACCACCCCTGCCCTCAGGAAGACCATGGATGGTGCATTGGTAAGCATCTCCCTGAATGTGACTAAGGCACAGTGAATGACAGACTGATCATCCAATAGACTGATTATCCAATGGATGGATCATCCCATGGATTGATTAGCTCCTCCACGCTTCTTATAGTTCTTCATCTGCTGGAAGGCACTGGCTGACCTAAGTGGGACAGTGACAGCAGGCATGGGGTGAGCAAAAGCTGCCTTTTTTCATTTGGGCCATTTTGGCTTCCTGTTTCTGTGGCTACTTAATGCAGAATGTTGATGCAGAGGGCCAGCTACTGCCACAGTGCACGTGCCTGGCTGGTGGTTTGGAGACCAGCAGCACCAGGAGGCTGTGTGCCTCAGCTTGCATGCAGCCTATGAGGAAAACCTGTCTCTCTCATTTTAAACTAGCTCTTGAGCAACTGAGTTTGGTTAAAATGAGGCCAGGGACCTGTGTGGCACAGCCCCTCCTCTGCCCATCCTCCAGATGCTGTCTGCTGAAGGAGTCAGGAGGAACTGGTGACCTTCTGTGACAAGGTCACAACATCAATAGATGAAGGCCAAGCAACTGAGGTCATTTACCTGGACCTGAGCAAAGCCTTCAACACTGTCCCGCACCACATCCTGGCCTCCAGGCTGCTGCAAGATGGGTTCCATGGATGGACCATTCAGTGGATACAGAACTGGCCTGATGGCTGCACCCAAAGGGTGGCTGTCCATGGGTCCATGTCCAAGTAGAGGCCAGGGACAAGTGGAGTCCCTCAGGGATTAGCACTGGGACCAGTCTTGCTCAACATCTTTGTTGGTGACATGGACAGTGGCATTGAGGCACCCTCAGCAGGTTTGAGATGACACCAAGCTGTGTGGTGCTGCTGACAGGCTGGAGGGAAGGGATCCAGCCAGAGGCACCTGGACAGGCTGGAGAGGTGAGCCCATGACAACCTCATGAGGTTCCACAAGGCCAAGTGTAAGGTCCTGCATCTGTGTCGGGGCAATCCCAGGCACTGATATAGGCAGGGCAGGGACTGGCTTGAGAGCAGCCCTGGAGAAAAGGCCTTGGGGGTGCTGGGGGAGGAGAAGCTCAAGAGGAGCCAGCAGGGAGCACTTGCAGCCCAGAGAGCCAAGCAGAGCCTGGGCTGCAGCAAGAGAAGCACAGCCAGCAGGGCCAGGGAGGGGATTCTCCCCTCTGCTCCACTCTGCTGAGACCCCACCTGGAGTACTGCATCCAGTTCTGGAGCCTCTCTTCCAGGAAGGATCTGAAGGTGCTGGGACATGTCCAGAGAAGGGCCACGAGGATGAGCAGAGGGATGGAGCTGCTCTCCTATGAGGACAGCCTGAGAGAGTTGGGGCTGTTCAGTCTGGAGAAGATAAGTCTCCCAGGAGACCTAATTATTGCCTTGCAGTATCTGAAGAGGGCTCCAAGAAAGCTGGGGAGGGACTTTTGAGGGTGTCAGGGAGGGATAGGACTGGGGGGTATGGAGCAAAACTAGAAGTGGGGAGATTCAGATTGGATGTTAGGAAGAAGGTTTTCCCCTTGAGGGTGGTAAAACACTGGCACAGGTTGCCCAGGGAGGTGGTGGAAGCCTCATCCCCGGAGGTTTTCAGGCCAGGCTGGCTGTGGCTGTGAGCAACCTGCTGTGGTGTGAGGTGTCCCTGCCCATGGCAGCGGGGTTGGAACTGGATGATCCTTGAGGTCCCTTCCAACCCTGACAATTCTGTGATTCTATCATTCTACAACTGCTGGGAGGCACTGGCAGACAGGACTTCTTAGCCCCAACAGCTTCATTTCCTTCATCTCCCTCAGAAGTCTGCAGCAGAGCTCTGTGCACACAGAGATGCACCAAAATGCATTGGTTGTGGTTACCTCTGTCCTTACTGACCTTCCTTCCACCAAACTCAGTGAAGGAGGGAGGGTTTTCTCCTGGTTCCACAGCAGTGAGACAGGCCACAGGATTTAGTTACAATGCAGGCAGTTAGAAAGTTTATCCCTGTTTACTACCCTGAGTTTAGAGCAAAGCATTTTAATGGGATTAAAAAATGATTTGTTAAAGGAAGGTGAAACTGAGGAGTGATGGATGCAGGAAACAGAAAGGTTTTGATGGGACAGAAGTGATTCTGCCCCTCTGCTCTGTCCTCATGAGAACCCCACCTGCAGCACTGCCTACAGTTCTGGTGTCCCCAACACAAGAAGGACATGGAACCATTGGAGAAGGTCCAAAGGAGGCCATGAAAATGATCCAAGGGCTAGAGAACCTCCCCGATGGGGACAGGCTGCAAAAGCTGGCTCTGTTCAGCCTGCAGAAGAGAAGGCTCTGGGGACATCTTAGAGCAGCCTTCCAGCACCTGAAGGGACTCCAGGAGAGCTGGGGAGGGACTTTTGACAAGGGCTGGGAGTGCCAGGACAAGAGGAAATGGATTGAAGCTTGAGGAAGGCAGAATGAGACTGAAGATGAGCAAGAAATTCTTTAGAATGAGGGTGGGGAGACACTGGCACAGGTTGCCCAGGGAGTTTGTGGCTGCCTTCTCCCTGGAGGTGTTCAAGGCCAGGCTGGAGGAGGCCTTGAGCAACCTGGGCTGATGGGAGGTGTCCCTGCCCATGGCAGGGGGTTGGGACTGGATAATCTTCAAGGTTCCTCCCAGCCCAATCCATTCTATGAATCTATCAATCTACCAGCACACACAGAGGAGTGGGGCTGCGCTTTCATTTAGTGTAGCAGCAAGCTCTTGTAACTGGGAGGCCACACCTGGAACACTGTGTCCGGTTCTGGGCTCCCCAGTTCAAGAGAGACAGGGAACTACTGGAGAGAGTTCAGTGGAGGCTACAAAGATGATCAGAGGACTGGAGCATCTCTCTTATGAGAGCCTAAGGGAGCTGGGGCTATTTAACCTGGAGTAGAGCAGCCTGAGAGGGGATTTTATCAATGCTGATCAATAACTAAAGGCTGGAGAGGCATGAGTATGGGACTGGGCTCCTTTCAGTGGTGCCCAGTGACAGGACAAGGGGCAATGGACACAGACTGGAACAAGGAGCTTTTACTTGAACGGGAGGAAAAACTTCTCTGCTGTAAGGGTGCTGGAGCAGTGGAACAGGCTGCCCAGAGATTAGATGATCTCTGGAGTTCCCTTCTGGAGATCAGAAGAGAAGGATCAGGACTTTTTTGAAGTCCAGGAGTGAATCCAGGACTTCCCTGCTGGTGATCCAGGGCAAAAGCAAAGCATCTTCTGAAGTACAGAGCAGACAGCATGCAGTGAGCCACTGAACCTGTCCAGCAGTGCAAAGTTCTGGGATGCTCCCAGCTCAGGGGGATGAGGATGGAAAATTAATGCAACACTCCAGGCTGCATTAACAGGCAGATCCAAATGGCACCTCAAAATCTGGCTTCATAGAATCTCAGAAGCACACAATGGTCTGGGTTGGAAGAGACTTCCAAAGCTCACCCAGTCCAACCCCCTCTGCAGTCAGCAGGGACATCCTCCACTAGATCAGGTTGCCCAAGAGCCCTGTTGAGCCTCACCTTGAATATCTCCAGGGATTGGGGCCTCAGCCACCTCCTGGGGGGTTGCCTCTTTTCCCTGAGGTTCTGGGGGGAACTTGGCAAGCTGAGCCTCAGTGCCTGCAGCCAGGAGGCATAAGGGCTGCTATGGATGTGTTTGTGTGCAACCAGATATATCTGAGACACACAGAACTGGTGGGAGGGAAGCAGCACCCCTGCCTCCCCAAAACACAGCAGCACGCAGTTCCACACCACCGCTGGAAGCAGGCATGGGCCAACACATTGGTCTGCAGAGGGGCAGCATCTGCAGGTGCTGCTGTGGGGTGAAAGGGAGCAGCCTGGCCCTATTAAATGGGGCCTGATTTAATGTCCCAGCATTAAATGCTGCAGAGCAGTGTTCCAGCCACAGGTGGAAGTGCTTACATTGACAAGAGACTTGAAAAATCAGAACTACTGCAGACAACTCACGCTGAGTGTTCCTTAATTTTGGCTTCAAGAGCTGCTTTTCAAAGCTGCCACCCTTGATCAGTGGAAGCTATCCAGAGGGACCTGGACAAGCCTGAGAAGCGGACTCCTGAGAGCCTCATGAGGCCAAGCACAGCATCCTGCACCTCAGCTGGGCCAATCCTCCACTATCAGTACAGGCTGGGAGATGAAGGGATTGCAAGCAGCCCCGAGAAGGGATTTGAGGGACGAGAAGTTGGACACGAGCTAGCAATGAGCCCTCGCAGCCCAGAGGGCCAGTTGCATCCTGGGCTGCATCAAAAGCAGTGTGGCCTGCAGGTCAAGGGGGGGGGGTGGGATTCTGCTGCTCTGCTCAGTCCTCAGCACAGGAGATATGGACCCGTTGGAGTGGGTCCAGCAGAGGGACACCAGCATGATCCAAGGGCTGGATCCCCTCTTCTGCGTGGAGGGGGCTGAGAGAGCTGGGGTTCTGCAGCCTGGAGAAGGCTCCAGGGAGGCCTTATTGTGGCCTTTCAGCGATTGAAGTGGCCGTCAAAAAAGTACGGACGGACTTTAGAGCGGGGCCTGTTGTGACAGGATGAGCGGTGACGGCGTTGGAGAAAGAGATTCCGACTGGAGAGGAGGGAGACGTTTTCACGGCGAGGATGGCGAGAGCCTGGCCCAGGCTGCCCAGACAGGTGGGCGCTGCCCTGCCCTGGAACCATTCTCGCTCAGCTTGGTTGGGGCTCTGAGCAACCTGCTCTAGGTGCAGATATCCCTGCTGACTGCAGCGGGGCTGGCCTGCACGACCTTCAAAGGTCCCTTCTAACCCATTCCATTCCACTCCATTCCATTCCGTTCTATGTCGCGACACATCAACAACCGTTTATTTCCTACATGCCAGGCCCAGGGGGCTGCAGACCTGCTGCAGACCTCCAGCAGAGCGCTCCCGCCCGCGCGCTGCCGCTTCCCGGAGGAGCGAGCGAGGCCCTGGGGAAAGAAGCGCCCGCCGGTGCCCCGCGCTGCGCGCCCCGCGCTGCGCCGCCCGCCTGCCGCCCCCTCCCTGGGCCCCCTCGGCGCCGCTATCCCGGCCGCGGACGAACCGGAAGCGCCCGCTCGGCGCTTCCGCCGCCGGCGCGCGGGGCCCGCTGGGAAGGCGGCGGGAGCCCCGCCCCCGCCGGAGGGGCGGTGGGGGGAGGGGGAGGGGGCGCGGGGGGCGGGGGCGCGCGCGCTGCACGCGGGTGTCGGCGCCACCGCCCCGCCCCTCCCCGCCCCCGCGGTGCCGGCAGCGACGAGGTGGGTACGGCGGGACCGCCGCCCCCGTCCTTCCCTCCCGCCTCCGCCATCCCCTCCCCGGGGCGGCGGGGAGGCCCCTCGCTGCCCTCCCGCCGCCCGAGGGCGAGGCGGGCCCGCCCTCGGGCCTAACAGCCGAGTGGGGCACAGGGAACGGGGGAGGCGGCCGCGTTGGCCCGGCCCGGCCCGGCCTTGGCCTGTCCCGTCTGGGAGCGGGGAGGAGCCGCGCGGGGAGCCCCAGGGAGGGGAGAGGAGGGGAGGGTTGGGGGTGGTGAAAGCCGGGGAGCGGCGGGTCCGCCTCTTTCATTGATGAAATTTAAATTCCTCGGGGTTTCGCCTCCCGCCCGCCGGACCGGGAGGGATTGCTCGGCTCGAGGGGCCAGCGCGGCGGGCGGGCGGGCTGCTGCTAGCGGCGCCGGGGCCGTCTCTCTGCCGCTTCCCCGCAGCCGCCGGCCGGGCTCCGCAGGGGCGCGGGGAGAGGCAGCCTGCCCTGCTCAGCCTCGGGGAAGGGGGAAGAGCCCCCGGACGGTTCCGTTGACATTTGTCAGAGCAAAGTGTTTGTTTTATTAAAGAGCGAAAATGTCGTCCTTTGCCGCAGGTAAGCTGCCGTGCTTGCGCTGGTGGGCTTTGGACTCTCCAGCTCTGCAGGCACATCTCCGTTGGTTTTTTTTCCCAGTCCTCCCCCCCCCCCCCCCCCGCCGTTTGTTTCGTTCCCGGCGGGGCGCGGGCAGCGGCCGGTGGCAGCGGGAGCCGGGCTGCACTAGGGCTTCCCTACAGCTTTGGTCGTTACCTGACGGCGGGGCCTCCGCCGGCTGTGCCCGGCTCGGTTCGCGCCCCTGGAGGCTGCGTGGCTGTCGGTGCGGGGTGCGCGGCTGGCGCCGGGGGCTGCAGGGGCATCTTGCGAGGGAAATCTCTGCTATCCGCTAAGGCGCGCTCTGAAAGTTGGGGGAAGAAGAGCGCCGAGGTCGGAGCTGCTCACTTTGAATTGTTTCCAGCGGCGGTTTTGGTGGGATTTGCGGATCCCAGCAGGCTCCCAGGCTCTCCTTGACTCCCGCATGTGTGAGCTGTGTGTACGTGGTCAGAGTTCCATATTCCTGTATTGCGAAACGGGGAACTGGCTCAGGGAGGTCGGCTTTGGGGAAGAAAATTTATTTTGGAGCATTGCTGTGGCAGTTTTATTTCCCTCCTTTTCTGATGGTCCTCGCAGTGGTTTTTTTGGGGTTGTTTTTGGTTTTTTGGGGTTTTTTTTTTTTTCTTTCTTTTTTTTTTTTTTGTAATTAAACCCAAGCTGGAGATGTCCTCAGCACAAATCCCTGCAGGCCTCTCAACGAACGTGAGGCTGCCTGAAGGAAGAGGATGAGGAGGGCTCTCCCTGTGCGAACTTGGCTGTTGCAGGCAGCGGAGGGGCTTGGAGGGCTGTGACAAGTGACTGTCGCTCACCGGTGCCCAGGACTGTGCAGCACTTGCTGCGTGAAGGCACCAGCTGGCTGCAGACCTCCTGGGGCACCTGGGCCAAGCGTGGAGAGCTGGAGTGGTTAAAGGTGACAGCCACCTTGCTCTGGAGTTGCCACCAGCCCCTTCTCGCTCTGACATACAGAAGCGCCTTCTGAGTTCTTTTAAAGCGGGTATTGGCTTCTCCCAGCCCGCGGCTGAAGGTGTCCATCTTTGCAGGCAAGTGGTATTGCTGATGAAGCTGGAGAAGCCTATGTAAAAATCAGAACCAGGTGCTTAAATGTTACCAAAGATTTGGCACTCTTCGGAGTCTCCACTATTGAAGAGCTCTGTGCTGGGCCAATGGCAGTAAAACGCCGCCAGTGGCAAGTGGTATTTTTAGCACCGAGGGTCAGCTGCTAGACTGAGAAACCCAGCTGTGTCTGACCCTAGCACCTCACCTCTTGGTGCAGGCAGCTGGCAAGAAGGGCTTCCTGGGCTGCAGGCTTGTGAGGCAGCTCAGGCTTGTGGCCATCCTTGAGCGGAGAGGTAGGCTGCAGAGCTTTCGCTTCACCTGCGCTTCAGTCCGACGCGCCGCTGACAGATTTTGCCTCTAGTAACAGGGAAAGATAAACATTCCCAAGGGCAGAGGGGCTGTGTTCAGCTTCAAAATCCAAGGCAGTAATATTGATTGGAGCTGCATGTTAATAGCTGGGGTATTTAAAGAGATTTTTATCCTGGCCAGGGGATAAAAACTACCTTGAACTTTCAGGGGAGTTGGTGGAAGTTGAGGCGTTCCCTCTGTCCCCTCAGCTGGGAGTTCAAGGAGAGAGCATGTTAAATTTGAAGTTCAGCTGCTGCTTTGGACTTGGCTGGCCACCTTCAGCATGATTTGTTTTAATCCCAGCAGTGGAGCTCCAAGGAGACTAAATAAATGTCTGCTGCGGGACTCTCGCTGTGCTTCCTCAGGTTGCAAACCTTAATGGCATTCATAACCTTCGGCACCAAAGGTCCCCAGGCTTTTTCACAACTTGTTGCTTGACTCGTCCCACCACTCCTTCCGCTGCTGGGTCCTTGAATACCCAAGCACCAGGGCAGTGAATTTCTCTTCTGAGTGAATGAATGACGAAAACTAATCAATCTCGATGCAGTTTAATGCAGAACAAGAGGAGGGAGGGCAGGCAGGGAATGGGTGCGAGCCCCGAAGTAAGGGCTCGCCACTGCTCGGCTCCTGCTCGGTTTTCCTGAGGACAGCTATCCCTGATTTTTGATGGTCTACCAAGACTTCCCTTTTGTGAGCTCCACCTGGTCTTTATTTCATCTGTTGGCTATCGAGCTAGGTTTGGCAGCACCCTGCCACACGCTGCAGTTTGTGCTGTGAGGGCAGGGGGCAAGTTAGCAGCCAGAGCAGCGCACAAAAGCCTGCTATAAATAACAGCGAGGGCAGGAGGGTTTGAGTGAAGCTCCCTGTGCCAGGCTCCGCCGTGAGCTCGCTTCAGGGGTGTCCTTTCCCTGCTCCTTGGGAAGCTCTTGCTGCTGAAGGCACTAGAATCAGATAGCTTGGGTGACCCTTTGTGCGACGCCTGCCGGGTCTGGAAGCTCCGGTGTGCTGTGCTCGTTTGTTGCCTGGGCTGGGCCCCCAAGAGTCTTCTGCTACCTTGTCTCACCCTCTCCTTCCTTCAGATGAGCGTTCAAGAAGGCTGGTCCCGTGAAAGTGGGCACAGGCTGGAGTCTGAGGTGCCGGCTGCGAAACCGCTTGGGAGAGGCATTCCTTCTTAACAATGATTTGTGAGCTTATGGCCTGATGATGTACCCTTGGAAATCTCTTCTTGCAGTCCTCCAGGTTCACCCCTACCTCCCAGCTAATCTTCCAGGGCACCACAACTGCTTTTTGTGGTAGCCTTAGGCAATATTGCTGGCCTGTGGGAAACAGCTCCACTGGCCTCTCTACTTCCTCATTGCTGCTGGGGGTAAGAAGGGGAATCAATCTTCACCCTGGGCTGCTGAAATTAACTGTAGCCAGTTAACTACAGTTGTCTTTCTGCTGCTGCTAGGCTGAGGTGGCTGAATACCAGCTTCTTCCCCCGAGAGCAGGACAGCAGTAGAGGAACAAGGAGTGCTGTGTTTGTGTGGAGTGGGGGCAGCCACTGCGCTCTTGCTTTGATGAGCCTTTAGAGAGTGCCCTGGGTCCCCATCCAGGCCAAATCCTTCTGGACATCTCTTAAGATAAATCCTTAAAAGCCTCTGCCTGGCAATGGCACTTTAAAAGCAGAAAAGCTTGGAGCTGTTATTCCTTTGGCTGCTTAGTTACAGTATTCAAATTCCTCCCTGTGCAGCACAGGCACTTCCCCTGTGCCAGGCAAATCCGTGTTTTTATGGACTCCAGCCTTGGCCTGCCTCTCTTTCCCCAAAGTGCCACTACTAATAATAGTGTTAATAGCACTAATAATGATAGCACTCTCACCAAGCAGCCATGCCCTGGCACACTGGCTTCAGTGCTTGCAGGCATGGTTCAGTGGTCAGGAGAGAATCCAGGTCTTCTCCAGCTGATGTGCTGGTGGCTGGGGTTTTGATAAGAAATGTCTCTTCTCTGGTTTTGAGAGCTTCCCAAGACCTCCTGCCTGTTAGCTTGGTGTAGAGCAGACACAGTGGTGGTTTCAAGCAGCAAGGTTTGCTTTGCTTCTCTCTGACCACGTTGGTCACCGAGTGTGTTTGGCATCGGCTCAGGAAGTTGAGGAGGGTTTAAAGGATCACTGAAAACAAGCAGGACGTTATCAGGCACTTGTTTGTGTGATGCCTTTTTCAATTGGTCTGTTGGTGATGTAACTCAGTCCTCAAATGCTTTGACATGGTGGACAGCAGGTTTTGGCCAACATGAGCAAACAAGGTGGTCCTGGCTCACAGGGCAGCCTGGGAAGGCTGTGCCTGCCTTAGCCTCAGTGTGTTTGAGAGCGCTGGGGATGGTCTGTGTTGAACTCCTGATGTTTGCAGATACTTCCCAGATGTGTTGCCTCATTTGGGGAGGTTCAGTGTTTTCCAGGCTGATGAACTGTGAGCCATGGCCGCTGCTGTTGCTGCAACAGAAGGCACGCGTTACAACATCTTGCAGGGAGGGTTTCCAGTGTGACAGTATCTCCTGGCAGTTGTTTCTCTGGAAGTCCAAACCCTGTTCCAGCAGGCAGCAGCCCCAAACATGTGAACAGAGAGAGCTCACAGCAGTTGGAGCTGGTAAAGACCTCCTTGTTTTCTCTGTAGGATGAGGTGCTTCCTAACCAAGAGCTGCCCCCTGGGTTTACATCTTTGACCTGGCCAGCTGTGTCTGACAGGCTTGCAGCTCTCACCTGGTTTTACTCCGAAATGAAGCCTTGGATTGAAGGAATGAAAGAGGCTGTTGTTCACTGAGCTGCTCACCTTGGGCTGGTGTTGCCCCCATGTCTCACCACCACACACTGAGCACTGCAGCACTTCTCTGGCCTTTTTTTTCACCCCCCACTCTCTTCCCCTACCTGCAAAACAGTGCAGTCAGGAAAATGGCTTCTGTGGGCTTCAAAGCAAGGATTAGATACTGCTGCTGAGGCTGGGGAGCACTCTGCCTCAAAAAAAAAAAAAAAACAACCCAGAAGAGAGACAATATTGTGGTAAAAGGAGCTGCTTCTGCCTGTCTTGGATGTCCTCATGGAATGGCCTTTTGGTGCATGCTCTAGAGGAGTAAACTTGAAGGACAGGTCCCTGTCTCCCAGCCTGCCCTGGCAGCACCGCTCTGTGCACTTGCAAAGTTTCCTCCCGTCCCTGTTTTTTTTGCCCCAGCATTTGGGGTGTTTCACAAACCCAGCTATATTTGGTGATGCCTCCCTCTGCGTGTGACAGAAGTGATTACCCAGGGGATCTGGCAGGAATTAAATCAGCTGAGGTCTTCAGAGAGCGTACTCGGGATGTCTGCTGAGAACGGGCTGGCTGCAAGCGCTCTCTGCTGCCTCCTGCGCCTGGCTGCGGAGAGGACTTCAGTGCGCAGAGCGTTTGGGTGTTTACTCTTGCACGGTTAGGGAGGTTATCGCTCTCAGAAGCAAAACAAATGCCGAGGTGACAGGCTAATTTTCTAGGTTCCCTAGCAACCGAAGAGCATGCTGCAGGCTGAAAATACTCACACAAAGTTAGAGAAGGTTTGCTGGGAGGAGCCCGGGGTGGTGCTGTGTAAATAATGAAAGCATGTGTTGGTGTGAGCAGGGGGACTGCACAAACTCCTACAGCAAAGGGTTTGCATCTACCATTGAAAAGGGTTTTCACACTTTCAGCACACTTCACTCACTTGATGCCTGATCACAGAATGGCTTAGGCTGGAAGAGACCGCAGAGACCATCTAATCCAACCCCCTGCCATGGCCAGGGACACCTCTCAACTAGCCCAGGCTGCTCAATGCCTCATCCAACCTGGCCTTGAACATCTCCAGGGAGGAGGCATCCACAGCCTCTCTGGACAATCCATTCCAGAGTCTTACCACCCTCATAGTGAAGAACTCCGTCCTCAGATCCAATATAAACCTATTCTCCTCCAATTTCAATCCATTTCCCCTTGTCCTATCAGTGGGCACTCTTGTCAAAAGTCCCTCTGCAGCCTTCCTGTAGGATCCCTTCAGGTACTGCAGCTCTAAGGTCCCCCTGGAATCTTCTCTTCTGCAGGCTGAACACCCCCAGCTCCCTCAGCCTGTCCTCATAAGAGAGGTGCTTCAGCCCTTGGATTATCTTTGTGTCCTCCTCTGGACTTGTTCCAACAGATCTATGTCCCTCTTACAGCGGATGTGGATCCTTTGGCTCTTTAGCAATGAAGCAGTGGATTTTTGGATGCTTCTTGAGGTGGCTTTGAGGTGGTCTTTTGGGACTATGAGTTTTTGAGAGAGGGGCTGTTGTTCTGCAGCCCCAATTTAGGGTCTGTTCTTTAAGTTACTACGAACAAAAGCTTTGCATTCCCGGAGCAGCAGCACAGGGCTAAAACGAGGCTAGACTTTAAGAGCTGATTAACTTCTAACAGCAAACCAATGGCTATTTGTCGTCTAAGCAGCAGGTTTTAACTTCTTCTGCCTTTAACCAATGGTTTTTTTCTTTCCCTTGAAGATTTCAGCAAAGCAATGTCTCAAGCTGGCAGCTCCCAGTTCCAGGAAGTCATTCGGCAGGAGCTGGAGTATTCAATGAAAGTAGAACTCGATAAGATCCTGGCCACCGCCGCGGCAAATGAGCTAGAGGTGAGGAGCAGCCTCTGGCTGCAGAGCAGGGCACGAGAGGTGAGGTGCAGCAGGCTGAGGCAGACCCCAGAACAGCAACCATCCTGAGTTTGCAGGGTGTGCTGTGATCCTGCAGGGAGGAGCAGCCTGGCCACGATGCCAGCAGGAGACTTTCAGCGCCGCGTGAGCTGGGTGACAGAGTTCCCGTTAAGTGTTTCATCCTCTGCGGTGATTCAAGGCTCCTTGTAACCTTTAACAGCTGTCAGCAGGGCAGGATGAAGCCTGCAGACTGGGCCACATTCTCATGCTTGTGGTTTTGACTTGGGGCTTGTCTTTTAGGTTATCCCATGGGTTCTGTACCTTGAGCTTTAGTGGGACTGAGCTTTTGGTAACTGGCAGAGTTCTCCTTCATTTTAGCCTGACAAAATTGCCTCTGTAAGTAGCCTGTGCAGCAAGTTTGTAGGAGTGCTTCCAGGACTGACTGGGTTTGCACTAACTACCAGTGCATTTCTTCCTCTTTGCAGCATACTAAAAAGGACCTGGAAGGATTTAAGAAGCTGTTTCATAGATTCCTACAAGAAAAGGGACCATCTGTGGACTGGGGGAAGATCCAGAGACCTCCAGAAGATTCTGTAAGTTGCAATGAAGTGACAGCCTTGGAAGGAACATAAACGTGATCACTGCTGCTTGTAGCTGCCCAGAGGATGGGTATGTTCTGTGGAACCATGCAGGACAACACTTTGGGTTCTAACAGAACCCAAGGAGTGTGGCCAGCAGGGCAAGAGAAGGGGATTCTTCTGCTGAGACCCCCACCTCCAATTCTGCCTCCAGTTCTGGTGTCCCCAGCAGAAGGACACAGAGCTGCTGGAGAGAGGCCAGAGGAGGCCACAAAGATGAGCCAAGGGCTGGAGCAGCTCTGCTGGGAGCACAGGCTGAGGGAGCTGGGGGGTGTTCAGCCTGGAGAAGAGAAGGCTCCAGGGGGACCTTAGAGCTGCCTTCCAGTAGCTGAAGGGATCCTGCAGGAAGGCTGCAGAGGGATTTTTGCTGAGGGTGTCCAGAGACAGGCCAAGGGAAAATGGTTTGAAGCTGAGAGAGAGCAGGGCGAGACTGCAACTGAAGAAGTAGTTCTTCAGTATGAGGGTGGTGAGAGTCTGGAATAGGCTGCCCTGGATGCCTCCTCCCTGGAGCTGCTGAAGGGGCTGTTGAGTCCTTGAGCAGCTGAGTCTAGCTCAGGGGGTTGAAGTAGATGAGCTCTGAGGTCCCTTCCAACCTGAGCTGTTCTGTGGTTCTCTGAACAAGTAATTCTTTGTTGACATCTGTTGTATGTGTTCCTGAACATCAGGTTCTGCTTCACGTATGTGTCAATTTCTTTGATGATACTCTGTTAGCTGTTGTTGGAGCAGGGGAACAAAGTGGGACAGATGGCCTGGTAACATTTGGTACCTTGTCTGGAGTCAGTGGTACCTTGTGTTAGAGGAGAAGTAGGTAGGCTCCATGTTCCCATTTCCCTCCTGCCCCTCAGAGAAGGTTGTGCTTCTCAGAGGGGACTGTTTCCAGCAATCCATTCTGCTAAGTGATTGGAGAGGGACATATGAGAGGTGGGTTGTGTTGTGGAGCTCGTTTAGCAGCTCCTGTAAGCTACAGGGGCTCGGGGAAAGGCAGGAATGTGACACAAGTGGCTGGCTCTGGGGCTTTTTCCTGATGCCATTGATGTTCTAACTTTGGCCCTGCTGCTTCAGCTGCTGTGGGCAAAGCCCCTCCTGGGTTTTTCAGCACTGCTGGTGTCAAAGTAAATACTTCCTGTGAAACCTAACCTGCCTGATTCAGCTGGGGCCCTGGGCTGGCTTTGGACTGTTGTATGACTAAGGGTGAATTTGTGCTAAGGAGGCCACCAGCATCCTGGCCTGGGTCAGCAATGGTGTGGCTAGCAGCAGCAGGGCAGGGATGGTTCTCCTGCACTCAGCGCTGGGGAGACCACACCTGGAGTGCTGGGCTCAGTTTTGGGGCCCTCACTCCAAGAAAAACATTGAGGGGCTAGAGAAGGTCCAGTTGAAGGGCAAGGAAGTTGGTGAAGGGTCTGGAGAACAGGGCTGGGGAGGAGCAGCTGAGGGAGCTGGGTTGTTTAGTGTGGAGAAGAGGAGCCTGAGGGGAGACCTCATTGCTCTCTACAGCTCCCTGAGAGGAGGCTGGACCCAGGCGGGGGTTGGCCTCTTCTCCCTAGGAACAAGTGATAGGAGGAGGGGAAATGGCCTCAAGTTGCCCCAGGGGAGGTTTAGGTTGGAGATGAGAAGAAACTTGCCTGAAAGGATTCTCAAGGCCTGACAGAGGGTGCCCAGGGAGGAGGTTGAATGCCCATCCCTGGAGGTGTTTGAAAGAGGCAGAGCTGTGGTGCTGAGGGCCATGGTTCAGCCCCAGCCTTGGCAGAGGTAGAGATGGTTGGACTGGATTCTGCAGCTGAAAGGATTCTGTGACTGTGGCACTGTGCTATGGAGGAGCAGGATTTGTCATCAGATGTCCATGGTTCATCTAACATCTCCTGTACCTGCTCTTTGAATGTAGTTCTTTCTTTCCTGAAGCACCCACTGACAAGTCAAGGCAGGAAGCTGAAGCAGCAGTGACTGTTCTGTCACACTGCCCTGTCCTTCTGTGCCATGGGAGATGTCATCCCTGAGCCCCCTGCTTCCTCTGCAGCAACTGATACCCATGGGCCAACACCTCCTCAGCTCCAGGCAGAGAGCAGAGGACTGACCCCATTTTGCCCTCCATTGGTAAACCTTTGACTACTGTTCCCTTCCAGAAGCATTGCTTCCACATGTCCCAGGCTTACAGTGCTGCTTGGTGGTGCAATTGGAGCCCTCTTTGGTCCAGTCTCAGAGGAGAAAGCACGCTGAGCGTGCTGGGCAGCAAGGAGAGGAGGTGAAGAAGGTGGACATCGGGTGTCAGTGCTGCCTACGCAGCGATCTGCTCGTTTGAATGGGAAACAAAAGCAGGGTCCTGCCTCTGAGAGCTGCAGTGCTCAAGTTAAGCTCTGAAGAGCAGTGCAAAGCCTGGTGCAGGATGTGAGGGTGGCAGGAGCCCGTCCCTTCCCCCAGCGGTGGGACTGCTTCCTGCAGCGCCGGTTGTCGTCTCAACGAACTGTGTCATGAAGCAAAAGAGAGAACATCCTGGTCCTGCTCAGAAAGCAAACTGCCTTCCTGATCCTAGCTTTGAGCACAGGTTTAAAAGGTTCACTTGGTCCTGTTTCTGCAGCTGTCCCTTGCTGCTGAGTAAATATTTCCTTGGTTCTCCAAGGCCCTGCTGGCTCAGGGCCCGTGCTCTGCTCCAGGCTGCCCACGGTGGCAGCCCTGCTGCTCATTTCTGACCAGCTTTTGCCAGGTCCCTTGCTGCAGGGGCACCCTTCTGAGATCTGCTGCTCAGACTGCTCCATGGCCTGTGCCCAGCAGCCACTCCTGTGGCACTGCCTGCAGTCCCCAGAGCAGCTGGATCTGTCATCCTAGAAGAGTCCCAAAGCACACCTCTGAGCCATGTCTCAAATGAGTAACCTGCAGGCCATGCCAGTCCTGCCCAGCTCTGCTGCTGAAGCATTTTCCCCTCAGCATGTCCTTGTGACAAGGTCCACGTTCCCAAGCCCTGGAGCAAGAACTGATTCTGATTCCTGTGGTGCACTTAGTAACCTCACAGGTGATGAGGTGCTTCTGCATGGCAGTCCCCACACCGGGCTGCAGCTGCTAGCACTGGCATCCAGCAGGGCCTCTGCAGCATTTGAGTTCTTGCCATGAATCATCCTCTGAATGAAAGACCCTTCCAGAGCTTCACTGCCAAGTTGGCATTTCCAGTGCTGCTGCCAGGATGGCAGGGATATGGAAGGGATCTCTGGAGACTGAGCCCAACCCCCTGCTAGAGCGGGGACACCCGGAGTAACTCACACAGGAACATGTCCAGGTGGGTCTGGAATGCCTCCAGAGATGGAGACTCCACAGCCTCTCTGGGCAGCCTGCCCCAGTGCTCTGCCTCACAGGAAAGAAGTTTTCCCTTCTGTTCACATGGAATCTCCTATTATCCTGTCTGTGTCCACTGCCCCTTGCCCTGTCCCTGGGCACCACTGAGAAGAGTCTGGCCCCAGCCTCCTGCCACTCACCCCTCAGCTATTGATCAGCACTGCTGAGCTCCCCCTCAGGCTGCTCTTCTTCAGGCTAAGCAGCCCCAGGGCTCTCAGCCTCTCCTCCAAGGTGCTGTTCAGTGCCCTGAGCAGCTCAGTGGCTCTCTGCTGGACTCTCTCCAGTAGTTCCTTGTCCTTGATCTGCGGAGCCCAGAACTAGACCCAGTGCTCCAGGTGAGACCTCAGCAGGGCAGAGTAGAGGGGGAGGAGAACCTCCCTCAACCTGCTGGCCACACTCTTCTTATGAACACCATTGCACCCCAGGCTGCCATTGGCCGCCTTGGCCATGAGGACACATGACTGGCTCGAGTTGTCTACCAGCACTCCCAGTTCCTTTTCCCCAGAGCTGCCTCCAGCAGGTGTGTCCCCAAGCCTTAGGAACCCACGGGGTGGTTCTGCCCCAGGCACAGCGCTCTGCCTGTGCCCTTGTTGAATTTCAGTAGGTCTCTCCTTGCCAGCTCTCCAGTAGGTCCAGGGCACTGGATGGTTTCAGAAGACACTGAACCATTTCTTGGGGCTGTTCAGCTCTGTGTGGCAGCTGCTGCAGCTGAGCTGAGTCCTCAGTGGAGGGCCTGAGCAGAACCCTTTGCTTCGTTGGGATCCTGTTCTCAGCTTTCAGCATAAGCTGGTGTCAGGCCTGAAGATGAAGGTGTGGAAGGGTAGTTGGCACTTCAGCTGTGGCTTCTGGAGGCAGTCTGGCTCAGAACTGGATGGCAGACTTTCCTCTTTCTGGAGAGCTGTGTTGTGAGTGACGCAGGAGGAGCGTGGTGAGACTTGGAATCCTTCCTCTGGCTGTTCAGACGGCGTCGGAACACTCATGGGTGTGACTCGCATCCCACCCATGCAAACCTCAGACCTCAGTGTTTTAAATCCATCTGCAGGCTCACAGGAGGTGACCTCAGAGAGGGTGGGAAGTGGTAAATCTCTGTGGGTCCTGCTGGCCGTGGTCACTGGCTGAGCATCCTGAAGCACCTTCAGTACACGAGGACCTGTGCTCACTGTGCCCTTGCTCACGAGCAGGGCAGCTGTTGGCCGAGCTGCCTGCGCAGCCTCGGCACAGAACCACAGCATGGGCTGGGTTGGAAGGGAACATCCACTTCCAACCTGTGCCATGGGCAGGGACACCTTCCACCAGCCCAGGTTGCTCAAGGCTTTGAACACCCCCAGGGAGGAGGCGTCCACTGCCTCCCTGGGCAACCTGTGCCAGCGTCTCCCCAAGAATTCTCTCAAGAATTTCTTCCTCATCTCCAGTCTCAATCTCCTCTCTTCCAGCTCAAGGCCATTGTCCCTCATCCTGGCACTCCCAGCCCTCGTCAAAAGTCCCTCCCCAGTTCTCCTGGAGCCCCTTCAGGTATCGGAAGGCTGCTCTAAGGTGTCCCTTGGTGTCTTCTCCAGGCTGAACAGCCCCAACTCTCCCAGCCTGTCCCCATGGGGGAGGTTCTCCACTCCTCTGATCATCCTGGTGGCTTCCTCTGGACCCTCTTCAGCAGCTCCATGCCCTCCTTTTGCTGGGGGTCCCAGAACTGTAGGCAGTGCTGCAGGTAGGGTCTCAGCAGAGCACAGGTGAGGAGCAGAATCTCCTGCCTTGTCCTGCTGGTCCCTGCTGGTTTGTTGACCAAACACAGCAAGATTCTTGGCTTTCATAGTATCAGTCAGGGTTGGAAGGGACCACAAGGATCATCTAGTTCCACCCCCCTGCCATGGGCAGGGACACCCCACGCTAGATCAGGCTGGCCAGAGCCTCATCCAGCCTGGGCTTAAACACTCCCAGGGACGAGGCCTCAACCACCTCCCCGGATAACCCATTCCAGGGCTTCACCACTCTCATGGGGAAGAACTTCTTCCTCACATCTAGCCTGAATCTCCCCACCTCCAGCTTCATTCCATTCCCCCTAGTCCTATCACTACCTGATAGCCTGAGAAGTCCCTCTCCAGCCTTCTTGTAGGCCCCCTTCAGATACTGGATACTTTGTGCACTTCTGTTCCCAAACAGCTTTGGGAACTCTGGAAAAGACTTTTCCACATATGTTGGTGAGATTCGATATGAGAAGAAACATCTTCCCTGAAAGGGTTCTCAAAGCCTGGCAGAGGCTGCCCAGGCAGGTGGTTGAATGCCCATCCCTGGAGGTGTTTGAAAGAGGCAGAGATGTGGTGCTGAGGGCCATGGTTCAGCCCCAGCCTTGGCAGTTTGAGAACAGCTGAGCTGGATGCTCTTGAAGAGCTTTTCCACCCTCAAGGCTTCTGTGGCTCTGCATGCTCTGTGAAGTGGCAGTGCCTGTTCCTGCTTGCTGCCTGAGGCACGAGCACTCCACAGGCAGTGATCTCTAAACACAGACCATGAGCTGTCCAGATCCTGTGCAGGGCAGGATCTCCCTGGTGTGAGGTTCTGCTCCAAGCTGCCTGTGGTGTCCTGGAATGCTGGGCTTGCGTCAGGGCTGCTCTGTGTCCTCGCAGAGCCGAGCAGGAACCATGGCTCCTTTTGAACCCCAGCCTGCCTGGCCCTGAGCAAACAGAGCTCTGAGAGCTGCTCTCTGTGTGTGTGTTGTTGGCTGTCAGCTCTGGGTCCTACTCAGCCCCTAGCAGTGCCAAAATAGATGCACCCAGCACTGGAACACAAGGCCTGCCTTCAGGAGCAGGGCTGCAGGAGGGCAAGCTGAAGGGTGATGGGATTGATTTTTGCCCCCCACAGCCTTGGCACCATGCTTCTCATTGCCCTGTTACCTTTGTCTCTCTGACTTGGGTGCTTTGGGTCAGGGGGCAGGCAGTGCCTGGTGCCAGGCAGGCTGTCACCAGAAGCCTGAGTTTGCTCTCCAGCACCAGCCCAGAGGCAGCCTGAGCTCTGGTTGTGCACCTCAGGACAGAGCTGTCAGCAAGGCAGGAGGTGGCTTTGCAAGGCTGCATCTCAGCTGAATGGGCACAGCCTGAGAGCAGCAGGGTACGAATGAGGAACTGCCTTCCACTCTGTAGCAGGCTTTGGGGGAGTGCTGAATGGTTGTATTGGACTAGGAGCTAGAGTAGGAATGTTCTTAGACTGAGTCAGAGGCCACCTTTGGCTGAGGAAGTTGCCCCTGGCAACCTCAAAGCAAAGTATGAACAACCAAAAAATCTGCTACAAGTTTAAGTTGCTCAGGGAAGGAAAATTTTCTGTCCTGCATAGGAGTGCCTGGGTCCCTAAGCTGTGACCTGACTGGACACTTCCCCATCTTACTGGGGAAGTGAGTTGGGGGTCACAAGGAGACCTCTTCTGCAGAACCAGGGGAGGGCTGTGGTAAGCAGCACACCTGGCTTGACTTCATCCTTAACCCTCTTCTTCAGGGCAGGTTCCCTGAGCTGGGAGAGCAGCCAGAGATCTTTTCAGCTGTGTGGAGCTGGCTGTGCCTGGTGCCACAGAGGCTGTGAAAGCTCCCAAGCAAAGGGGTGGCCGCAGTAAGCAGTGGGGATGTCAGAGCAGTGAAGGCTTTCTTGTGCCATCACTCCCATAACCCATGTGGGCACCGCCGGCAAAGGGCCGCTTGTGAGCAGAGGGCAGTTCCAGGGGTGTGACTGCTGGGCTTCTTGTTTTTCCCAGATCCAGCCCTATGAGAAGATCAAGGCCAGAGGACTGCCTGATAACATTGCTTCTGTCCTGAACAAGCTGGTGGTTGTCAAACTCAATGGTGGCTTGGGCACAAGCATGGGCTGCAAGGGCCCCAAAAGCCTCATCGGGGTGCGGAACGAGAACACCTTCTTGGACCTGACCGTTCAGCAGATCGAGGTAACTCCTGATGGGTCTCTCCTGGGCAACCCTTTCAGGAGAGATCACAGGGCAGCCTTGCCAGTAGGGAGAGGAAAGGGAGAGAAGGTCTGGTCACGGTGCTAGCAGTGAAGTGGGACTTGCTTTGGAAGGAACAGGCACGAAAGGGGCAGAGCAGCCGGTGACTGAAGGCTGCCCACCCCACCCCTCAGCACAGTGCAGGCCTGTGTGTGCCGACGGCCCAGGCAGCGCTGCCCGTGCCCAGAAATGCAAACAAGCCGACTGGAGAACTGGCCTGAGTCTGTTTCTGACTCCACCAGGTGCCAAGTCCGAGTTCAGCTGTTAAAAGCCTTTTCTTTATGTGCCTTAGGACAGAGCTCTTCAGAGCAGCTCTGAGTTCCTCACCAAATGAGACCTCTCCTGCTGGAAGTGATTGCTGGCACTTCCCTCTGAGGAGAGAGCAGTGAAAGAAAACAGCAGCTGTTAGCCTCGAGAGAGGACATCTCAGCTGATGGTTTTCATGCAGAATCTTCCTCTTGCAGCAGATCATTAGGATGGTCGTTAAAGCAGGAAATTGGATCTGCCTGTTCCATGGTTTCTGGAGCTCCACACAGGTGGTTTTTTTTTGCCTCGGGGTGGTGTGTGTTTGGAGTGTCTCTCCCATGCCGTGGACCCCTCTGGAGCAGAGTTAAATTTGTACCCAACAAATGCAGCCCTAATCCTTTGTGCCTCCTCAGAAGGGTCATTGTGGCAGGCTCTGATGCCACCAGAGGTTAATGGTCTCGGACACTCTCTGGCAGAGCAGGGCAATCGGAGACACGAGGCTGTGGGCCCGCTGAAGAGCCTTTCTGCTTCCTGAGCGCTCTTCGGTGCCGTGGTAGCGTGTGTTCTGGTGATGACTATTTTTGCCTTTACTGTGCTGTCCACACACAAATGCTGCTGTTGATTACAGATTCCCAAAGAGCATTTCAGGAGGGACTCTTGGTGCTGCTGTCCACCTCGTGGCACGCCAGAAAGCGCTTAGTGTGCAGAGGTTTTGAAAGTGCACCCTGCCAGACATGAATCATTTGAGGGCAAACGTGCCTTTTGTGGCCTAACATTTGAAAGGATGCTCTCCAAACTTGTACATCTCAGTGCAGATCTGAAAGCAGATATTAATGCTGCATTAATTAATGTGGGCCTTATCTTTACTACTTCCAAGGGTTTGTTTTTCCTCTACCTGATGTCTTACCCTTCCTCTCAGCATAAAGCACCTTTCTCTCTGCCTCATGTCTTTTGTATTTCCAGCCTGGTTTATCTCACTTCTTTCTCCCCACACCTCAGTGTCAGGAGCTGAAGCTAAGCACACCTGCTGACTTGAACAATTTCTCTCCCACCTCAGCATTTAAACAAGTCCTACAACACTGATGTTCCTCTTGTTCTGATGAATTCTTTCAACACTGACGACGACACGAAGAAGATCCTGCAGAAGTACAGCCACAGCCGTGTCAAGATCTACACTTTCAATCAGAGCAGGTACCAGCAAAACTTCCCTCCTGGAGGGGGGGGAGGAGCGAACAGCTTGCACTTCTGCATGCTCCAGATGGTGTGGGGTTTGAGCTTGAGATGCTGACTGTCTCTCAGGCCTCCTTGGAGGGCTGGAGTGTCAGGGTGTTCAGCAGAGTCGAGAGCAATGCATAGTATCATAGTATCAGTCAGGGTTGGAAGGGACCACAAGGATCATCCAGTTCCAACCCCCTGCCATGGGCAGGGACACCCCACACTAGATCAGGCTGCCCAGAGCCTCATCCAGCCCGCGCTTAAACACCTCCAGGGATGGGGCATCAACCACCTCCCTGGACAACCCATTCCAGGGCTTCACCACTCTCATGGTGAAGAACTTCCTCCTCACCTCCAGCCTGAATCTCCCCACCTCCAGCTTCATTCCATTCCCCCTAGTCCTATCACTACCTGATAGCCTGAGAAGTCCCTCCCCAGCCTTCTTGTAGGGCCCCTTCAGATACTGTGTGTGGGTTCCTCAGGAATGTAGGAACCATGATCTGCTGGGTGCTGGCCACTCTGTCCTCAGTATGTTTTTAGGGCATGTGGGTTCTGGAGGGGGACAGAAGCTGGCTTCTGTGTCAGGGGCAAGCTCTGAGTGGTTGCTGATGTCTGAGCCTGCCTGAGAGGAGAGCTGGTTCACAGCTTGTGTTGAGCACCGAGGCTGCATTCTGCAGCTTGAGCAACAGCTCAGGACGCGGGTGGGCCTCGCAGGTCACTTACACCAAGCTGGACCAGTGCTCCTTCAGGCGCTGAAGGAAAAAGTCTGCGTGGCTGCAGCTTGACCTCTGCATTTTCTTCTTCTTTGTGCTAGTCTGATGTTGGTGGGGACTCAGCAAAGCCCATTCTCTTCTCAGGTACCCTCGGATTAACAAGGAAACTCTGCTGCCCATAGCCAAGGATGTTTCTTACTCAGGAGAGAACACAGAGTGCTGGTATCCCCCAGGCCATGGAGACATCTATGCCAGCTTCTACAACTCTGGTCTGCTGGACAACCTCATTGCAGAGGGGAAGGAATACATTTTTGTATCCAATATAGATAACTTGGGTGCCACTGTGGACCTTTTCATCCTTAACCACCTGATGAACCCACCCAACGGCAAACGCTGTGAATTCGTCATGGAAGTCACAAACAAGACCAGGGCAGATGTGAAGGTAAAGGCAGAGCCTTGCCTGGGTGCCTGGCACGCTGCTGGAGAGCTCCCAGCCTCTTGTCTCTTCTGTGTGCATGGATTCAGACATACATCTTCCTGTAGCTATTTTAGGCATCCTTTAACACATCAGCTGGGAGCTAATTTGAGATGCACAAAATCAGCAAGTTTGTGAAGTTCACAGAACAAATCTGATCTAGGTTCTGGGCAACAGCAGGCAAGGGCAGCCTGGACTGCAGTGATCACTGCAAACACAAGGGATTGCTGCAAGGTGCAGGTCACAACCCCCATACCTTCTGCCAGCTGTCACTTGGGGCGGGGGAGAAGTTTGGGGGGGGTTATACTAGAGCAGTGAGGGGTGGGGTACAGCAGTTGTACCTCTGCAGACTGAAATCTGCCTGCACTACTTACCCAGCTGACCAGGTGTGCACTGTACCAATCACCTTGGTGTGGCTCTCAGTCTGCCCTGTGAGGCCATTTCCTCCCCTCCTCTCACTTGCTCCTAGGGAGAAGAGCCCAAGCCCCACCTGGCTCCAGCCTCCTCTTAGGGAGCTGCAGAGAGCAATGAGGTCTCCTCTCAGCCTCCTCTTCTGCACACTAAACACCCCCAGGTCCTTCAGCTGCTCCTCCCCAGCCCTGTTCTCCAGACCCTTCCCCGGCTTCCTTGCCCTTCTCTGGACCTGCTCCAGCCCCTCAGTGTCCTTCTTGGAGTGAGGGCCCCAAAA
Organism: Picus viridis; assembly: GCA_033816785.1. NCBI lineage: Eukaryota > Metazoa > Chordata > Aves > Piciformes > Picidae > Picus > Picus viridis. Next base: position 40,732,191 of record CM066576.1, read on the forward strand.
CCGAACCCCTCAGCGTTCCAGGTGTGGCCTCCCCAGAGCTGAGTGCAGGAAGACAATCCCTGTCCTTGTCCTGATGGCCACACTCAGACCACAGCCATGCACTGTCAGGCTGTCAGGACACAGTCCAGGCTGCTCAAGTGCCACCTGCTCCTCCATGAAGCAGCACAGGTACAGAGGAGGTGGCTTTGGCTGAGGTTTGCTCTGTAATCCAGCAGCACAGAAGCACTGCTGAAGGAGATCTGCGACAACAGCAGCACTTGCAAAAGGTTCTCAGCAGCTTTCACTGAGAGCATTAAGTGTCTTGGAATGCTGAGCCGTATCTGTGTGGCAGTTCTGACTGCGCTTGGCCATGCTCTATACTTAGTAACCTGGCAGCTGACACAGACAAGGTGTTGTCACTGCGGTTCAGTGTTGAATGCCAGCACAACAATGCCCCTGGGGTGAGGGAAGACCTCCCCTGGCAGCTTCTGCACAGCGCTTGAACCTTCTTCCTTGCCCCGTGCAGGGTGGGACGCTGACGCAGTACGAGAACAAGCTGAGGCTGGTGGAGATTGCTCAGGTCCCCAAAGCCCACGTGGATGAGTTCAAGTCTGTGTCCAAGTTCAAGATATTCAACACCAACAACCTGTGGATTGCCCTGTCTGCAATTAAAAGGCTGCAGGAGAAGAATGCCATTGACATGGAGATCATTGTGAACCCAAAGGTAACCACCTGGCAGGGGAGGGAATGGGCTCCATCTGGCTGTTTCCAGGTGACCAGAGGGTGACTGCTCCTTCAGAAAGGAGCTCCTGGGAGCTAACTCTCTCTTAGCAGAGTAACCTAGATTATACCAGCAGAGCTCTGGCTGATGCTTGTCTCTAGTCCTGAGCAGCTTGCTCCCGTTCCCTGCTGCTTCTGTTCACCTCGAGCTTCCTCTTGCAGACTCTGGATGGAGGCCTAAATGTTATCCAGCTGGAGACTGCAGTCGGTGCTGCTATCAAGAGCTTTGAGAACTCCCTGGGGATCAATGTGCCCCGCAGTCGCTTCCTGCCCGTCAAGACCACGTCGGATCTCCTGTTGGTGATGTCCAACCTGTACAGCCTCAACGCAGGGTCCCTGACCATGAGCGAGAAGCGCGAGTTCCCCACGGTGCCTCTTGTCAAGCTGGGAAGCTCTTTCACCAAGGTAAAGGCCCCACTTACACCCTGGGGTTGTCTCTTGGCTGTGAACACAGTGCAGAGCAAGGCACAAATTCAAAGCGAGGGTTCCCTTTAGCTGCCCCTGCCTAGCTGGGCACTGCCCTTTGGCTCTCTGTAAAGAACTGTAACCCACTTCACGTGTGCACAGCCTCCTGCTGCTGGTGGCTGCTCCTTTGCCCCATCGCTTGAGGAAGCAGAGGCTGACCTGGGGGGTGTGTGCTCTCCAGAGCCCACCCACCTGCAGTGGGACGCTGCCCTCACTGCTGCTCCCTAGCTGTTGCTGACAGAAGTGCTAATGCTGCCCGGCTTCCAAAGGAGCAGCTCCTGTGTTTGCCAGCTGTGGGTTCTAGAAAGGGCCCCAGAAGGAGTTCTCGGGCAGCTCCCATGCGTGTAGTCCACAGGTGGCTTTCAGCGTGTCTCTGCTCTTGCTCCAAAAGGTTCAGGATTACCTGCGGCGGTTTGAAAGCATCCCAGACATGCTGGAGCTGGATCACCTCACGGTGTCAGGGGATGTCACGTTTGGGAAGAACGTCTCGCTAAAGGTGAGTGTGTGCAGGGTGCTCCTGCCTGCTCCGGGGGTAACTCCGCCTGCCCCAGCGCGGCCTCAGGGCACCGCCCAGACCTGCAAGCTCTCCTAGAAGCTGAGGGGCCCAGGGACTGCAGAGCCACTCCTGAAGGAGTGCAAAATGTTACCACTGGAGCTGCTTCTCTGTAGAGTCCCCAGGACAGCTGAGGCAGGACCTCGACTTGGCCCTGGAACAGGCCAGGCCCAGCGGGACCTCGCCTTGGCCCTGGAACAGGGTAGTTTGGCTGCTGCTGCATCTGGGTGCAAGGTGGGGCTGCAGTAGGTAGCGCTGGTGCTGGCTGAGGCTGTATCTGCTCTGGCTCATGCCAAGGCAGCAGCCAGTGTGACGTTTCCAACGTGCCCTGTCCTTTGTGTGCCTCAGGGAACAGTGATCATCATCGCCAATCACGGTGACAGGATCGACATCCCCCCGGAGCCGTTCTGGAGAACAAAATTGTGTCTGGCAACCTTCGGATCCTGGACCACTGAGTCAGGGCAAGGGGCAGGGCCGGGTCCACTGGCTGCTGTGCCGAACCAGCCCCCCCCCCCTCCAAGAGCAGAACCTTTAAGCATTAGAAATGAGAGTACAGAGAGGGCCTCTCCTTTGTCACCTTCACAGTACCCTGCAGTATTAATTCCCGGTTGATTTCCTTGCTGATCTCTTTAAGCAGACACACGGCACAGTGGATGTGCATAAGTAAAGCTTCGGTCCTTGAAGAGATGCTGTCACTCAGTTACTTACTGTCCCCTTGAAGTGCAATACTGTTTGTCTTGGACAAAGCTGCTGTGAAGAGCAGCTCAGAGGCTTGCCTCTGACACTAGGTAGTGTTTGAGTTGCTGGTAACTGCAGAAGGCAGCTGTGAAGCAATGCACATGCCACAACACAGTGAGTGACCCACAGGCCCTTCTCAGGCCCTGTAAGTGCAGGCACAGCTGACAAACAGAAGTGTCACTACTGCTAAGCAGGCTGCCACCCCCTTTTTCCCTGTACTCCATGCGCTCACAGACGTCCCTGCCCCACCTCCAGCCCTGCTGCTCGGGGCCAGGCCCTGTCGTGGGAGTGGGAAGTGTTGGTGTTCCAGCCTCACCCAAAGAGTCGAGCACTTGAGGACAACGCCTGGATATCCACGTGTGGTGTTTGCTTTTTCACACCCCATCTCAGACTGCAGCTCCTCTTCAGATCCTCAGCCTTCAGCTGCCCTTTCTTTGGCCCCACGTTGCCCGGCGCCACGTCCCCGCCGTCACAGCCGTGTATGTTAATTTATCTCCTCCCCAGTCATTTCTAAACTTGTACAGGACCTGCCCCCCCCCCCCCCCCCCCATCACTTTTGATTTCTGAATGTTCTATTGTATTTACATGCAGACAACTTTATTTTATAAGCTTAGTCCATACCACTGGTCTGTATCATTAAAGAAGTTGATCTTTAAGAACAGCTGTGCTGGGGGAGCTTTATTGGCAGTGACACCGACACCTGCCTGGCCCCACAGGCAGGCAGCAGGGCGAGGGGGGGGGTGGGGGGGGGGTGTGTGTGTGTGTGTGTGTGAAGGTGACCCACACAGGCACTTGTCCTGCAGCCTGCCAAGGGCCAGTCTTGCAAGGCAGCATTAAAAAAACAAACCCTCTTCACTGAATTAATTTCAGAGCTTCCTTTGCTGCAACCTTTTGATAACCAGCCTGAAAACTTCAAAATCCTTCCTGCCCTGTTTGTGGTGTCCTCCTCTCTGTCTTCAGTGAAGTCCTACACCACTCCCTCTCCTTCCCCCCCCTCTCTCTCCTTGGCCATGGCTTGAGGAGCTCAGGGAACCCATGCCAGCCTTTTTAATCCTATCTTCAGACGGCAGTTTAGAGCCCAGCTGCGAGGGAGCCCCTGGAAGAGGCCTGTTCCCTAACAAATCTGAATCCTAACATGCAAGCAATCAAAAGACAATTTATTTATATAAAGTTCTGTAAAAAAATAAACTTTGAGAACAGCATCGGTTCAGAGAGGAAAAACATTGTCTACAGAGGTCCAACCACAAGCTCTCGCTCCTGTACCGGCATTAAATAAGGTGGGACACCAGGGGAGGTTCATTGCACTAGAAGAAATGCAAAGCATCTTTTTAATATAAAGATATACAGAGCATCCTAGACAACTACAGCTGTGTTACAGCTATGTGTTCTTTTGGATTTGGTCCAAAGAAACCTGAGTCTGTTTCCAGAGAGAGAGAGAGAGAGAGAGGGAGCAAACATTGCACGGACAGCTGAGCGCTTGTTTCTTGCCCGAGGACAGCAGGAGGAGCCCTCCCTGCAGCTTCCTCTGAGCCTCCTTTCCCCAACCATCAATAGTGGCCTGTCTTGGACTTCAGAATTCACCTCACAGTCGTCAGCGCCTCTCAGAAGAAAGTGTGTCTGTTGTCGGAGCCAAGCCACCGCTCCCAGCGGATCATCACCTCTTCTGCTCCCAGATTTCAGCCATGTTTAGGTCTAAGTTGTTAAGGCCTTTCAGAGCTTGAAGGTTTCCAGTGTAAAAAGCAACATCTGAGGTCACCAGCCTGCAGTGAAACGGGACACCATGAGCAGCTCCCACCGGGCGCGGCTGCACAGCCACAGGCTGCGTAACCCAGCCCCAGGCCTGGGGGTGGTATCGGGAGGCCGAGTTCAGAACTCAGCCCTGTTCTAAGGGCTGCAGTTCACAGAATCACAGAATGGTCTGGGCTGGAAGGGACCTCCAAAGCTCATCCAGGCCAACCCACGCTGCAGTCAGCAGGGACATCCTCCACTAGATCAGGCTGCCCAGAGCCCTGTCCTGCCTTACCTTGAATATCTCCAGGGATGGGGCCCCAGCCACCTCCCTGGGGAACCTGTTGCACTGTTCCAGCAGCCTCCCGGTGCTGAACTTAGTGCAGCAGTGCCCACACACACACCACTGCGTGGTGTAAAGCCGAGGTACAGGGCAGGGAGCAGGAACAAGCAGCTCAAAGGAGCCAGCAGGAAGGAGGCAGCAGGAACTTCTCTTTCTTGCTGGACCCTCAGGCTTTACCCAGAGCTCTGATTCTGCTGCAGCTTAGAATATGAACTACTGCAACATGAACTTCTGCATGTCAGAAGGGGACTGTGAGAGCAGCTCCACAGCAAAGCAGCAGCACTGTGAGAGTTTGCAGTTCAAATCCCTCCTACACTGTGGAACATGTCAGAAGCATGGCCAGCACCAAGATGCAAAGCAGGGAAGCTGTGCTTTCACATGAAAACACTGAGCAGGTTTCACAGACCTGGGGTTTCACTGTCAGTACAGAAACAAGTGTGGTGAAGTGAGGCTCTGGAGTGCATGGTCCAAACTAGGTCAGTGGAGGCTGCTGCAACAGCAGCCAAAGGCTGCCTCCCTTCTCCCAGAGTGCCGCGGCCTCAAGTCACTGGAAGGGACTGGACTCGGGGCACCGCCGTTGCCAGCAGCAGCCCGGAGGTGCTTCTGGCAGTGATTGTGCTGGGACACACCACCAGGGTGTCACCAGGAGCACCTGCCCCCATCCTCCTATCAGAAAGGGATCCTTGTAGACCATTCACAGAACGCCAGCATGGTGGGGGTTGGAAGAGACCTCTGGAGAGCAGCCAGTCCAACCCCTGCTAGAGTAGGGTCTCCCAGAGTAACTCACAGGAACACATCCAGGTGGGTCTGGAGTGCCTCCAGAGATGGAGACTCCACAGCCTCTCTGGGCAGCCTGCCCCAGTGCTCTGCCACTCTCCAAGGGAAGAATTTTTTCCTTAGTTTTACATGAAGTTCCTGCGTTCCAGTTTGTGTCCACTGCCCCTTGTCCTGTCCCTGGGCACCACTGAGAAGAGTCTGGCTCCAGCCTCCTGCCACTCATCCTTTAGCTATTGATGAGCAGAGATAAGATTCCCCTCAGTTCTCCAGACTAAGCAGCCCCAGGGCTCTCAGCCTCTCCTTGCAAGGTGGATGTTCCAGTTCCCCCAGCATCTCTGCAGCCTCTGTTTGGGCTCTCTCCAATAGTTCCCTGTCTCTCCTTAGCTGGGGAACCCAAAGCCACAGGTACTAAGAAGCCCCAAAAGAGCAGGAGGAACAGAGCAGAGCAGAGTGTCTGGGAGCACACACACAGGTGTGGATGAGTGGCAGGAGGCTGGAGCCAGACTGCCCAGAGAGGTTGTGGAGTCTCCATCTCTGGAGGCATTCCAGACCCACCTGGCCATGTTCCTGTGTGAGTTACTCTGGGTGACCCTGCTCTAGGAGGGGTTGGACTGGATGCTCTCCAGGGGTCCCTTCCAGGTGCACTTGGGGCTAAGGCAGCCCCACTCCTCCCCGTAAGTTTGCTGACTTAAAAATGAGGACCTTGGTGAGTGCCACAGCCAGCTGGATGTTATCTTGTGAGCTCACCACAAGCACAGAAAAACCACTTCAGATGAAGTCTTGCACAAGACCCAACAGGCAGGAAGAGCCTGGGCAGGACCCAAACTCTCCTTCACTCCAGGGACACTTGGAACATTTACAACCTTCCTGCCCCGGCTTCTTCAGCTTTCTTGCACAGGGGCAGGCCAGCTGAGTGCCACCCTCACACCACTGCAAACACACACCCCCAGGCCATCAGGAATGATTATCAAACTCACACCTTCAGGTGACAATACAATTTACAGCAGGACCGAGCCTGCACCAGTTCCTGCCAGGTGTGGGACTCCAGGCACAACCAGCTCCAGCCCCTCAGGAAAGCTGCCCCTGGCCTGGGTTTGAGTGCTGGAGGGTTGGGCCGAGACAGGAAAGAGGAAAACCCCTGTGAGCACAATCTCTGCTGCAAATCTAGCTCTGCTGTACCAACAACCCCCAGAGCAGCCTGCCCAGCGTACAGATCAAATCAGACTTTTTCCCTCCTCTTGCTTTCCTAGCACCATGAATCACCAGCCATGCTTCACAACTGCTCCATGAATCACACAGTTCCTGGGAACTGAACTGTGGCTGCTGCTGCCACACCGAAGGACACAGTCAGTCCCCAAACTGGGGAAGCTGCAACAGGCTGCAAGCTGCTCTCCTGGGCACTGTGGAAAGCTCAGGGCATGTCCTCTACTGCAAGAAAGCTTCAAATGGCACACAGGAAAACACAGAGGGTGGCTGCATTCTGCAACACAGAAGGCAGAGCCTGCTTACTGAAACCATGGAATCACAGAATGGCTCAGGTTGGAAGGGACCTCAGAGGTCGTCCACTCCAGCCCCCTGCCATGGGCAGGGACACCTCTCAGCTAGGCTCAGCTGCTCAAGGCCTCATCCAGCCTGGCCTTCAACACCCCCAGGGAGGAGGCAGCCACAGCCTCACTGCCCTTACACTGAAGAACTTCTCCCTCAGCTCTAGTCTAACCCTGCTCTGCCTCAGCTTCAAACCATTCCCCCTTGGCCTGTCTCTAGACACCCTCAGGAACAGTCCCTCTGCAGCCTTCCTGCAGGATCCCTTCAGCTATTGCAAGGCAGCTCTGGGGTCCCCCTGGAGCCTTCTCTTCTCCAGGCTGAACACCCCCAGCTGCCTCAGCCTGTGCTCACAGCAGAGCTGCTCCAGCCCTTGGCTCATCCTTGTGGCCTCCTCTGGCCTCACTCCAACAGTGAAGCTGTAAAATGAAGCAGTAAAAACCCAAGAGTGCCCAAACATACCCATTCAGAGGTCCTCCATCATTGACCACGTTCAGGTGGGCCAGCTGCCTCTTCAGGTGAAGTTTGTAGCTTGTGTTGATTCGCAAAAACAACATCTGGAAGGAAGCACAGGACCAGAATAAGGAACTCAGCCTGCAACTGATGGAACTCTGGCTCCTGCCAGGCCTTCTGCCTCTTTATTTCTCTGGCCATGCAGACTTTCTCTTCTCTATCTCTTCTGCCTTGCCTTTGGAGGACATGTTCTTTGGAGCATGACTTTTTCCTCCCTGTTGTCTGAAGCATCCAGCAACCAGTATGAAGGTCAGAAGATAACAAATCTTCTCCCTGTACTGGCACCACTCAGCACCATTCTCCCACGAGAAAGCCTGAGGAGCAGCCTGAAGGGGCTCATTTAATGGAGTGCAAAGGAGAAACCACAGCATCAGGATGCTCTGTGCCCGAGCCCTTAACTCTGCAGCAAAACACTGCACAAGCACCTCTGGCACAACCTGCCTGCATAATGCACTGAGGGACCTCTAGAAGCCACCAAGTTTGAGCAGCATTCCCACCAACAACTGCACTCAAGCCCCCAGGTGCTGCCATTTGTGTAGAGGGTGCCTAATCCCCCTCTCCAGACATCAAAACACAGCTCCAGCTGCTGGCATCACTCAGCTCTGTGTTGTCCCTGCACATCCCAACACTCGCTGCAGCTCAGGCTGAGCTGTGTGCCTGCTACCAACCCCCTCCCTGCCCGAGGTTCACAGAGGCTCAAAAAAAGCTCTTTCCCCGCCCCAGATCAAGCAGAAGTATCTCCTGTTCCCAGTTCCCTGGGCACTTGCAAGGAGGGTGTCACTTGGATCTCAAACACAACCTTCACCTGGGTTTGCTCTTCAGGCAGGAGATCATAGATGGCTTCATGCATCTTTGCCATTTGCTTGCAGATGTTCCTGAAGCACGCTGAAGGAACAGGAGCTTTCACTTCATACTGCAAGGAAAACCACAAGCAGTTACTTTTCTCTGCCCCTTTAAGCCAGTCGGTGTGGGAGTTTCCAGGAGCAGGCCTGCCTTGCTAATGACCTCATCAACCAAGGGGCACTCAGCATGACTCAGCCAGCTCACAGGGGTGCTGGGCATGGTCTCAGGCAGATGCAGACTCTTATGAAGAGAGGCTGAGGGACTAAGGGTTGTTTAGCCTGGACAAGAGAAGAGTGAGGGTGGATCTCATCACTGCTTGTAAGCACTCCAAGGGTGGGTGTCAGGAGGACGGGGCCAGGCTTTGTCCAGTGATGCCCAGTGACAGGACAGGAGGTAACGGACACAAACTTGAGCACAGGAAGTTCCATCTCAACACAAGGAGGAACTTCTTTACTTTGAGGGTGGCAGAGCACTGGAGCAGGCTGCACAGAGATGTGGTGGAGCCTCCATCTCTGGAGACATTCCAAACCCACCTGGATACCATTCTGAGGGACCCTGCTCTGGCAGTGGGGTTGGACTGGAAGATCTCCAGAGGCCCCTTCCCACCCCTACCACTCTGTGATTCCATGACTCCTATCATCCTGCAGTCCCCACAAATCCACTGCAGGAATCCCTTGGAAAACAAAGTAGAAAACATCCCTTTCTAGTGACTGAAATCTTGAGAAGACAGACACTGGAAACCAACAGATGGCAAGAGATTTACTACACAGGGAACAAAATTCTTAACCTCCCCATTCTGGATTGGGAAGACCTGAATGTGAATTCAGAAGGACTCTGAAATCAAAGCAGCTGCCCAGGAGCAGCAGAGCCAGCTCTTCCCTGTGAGGGTGGCAGAGCACTGGGGCAGGCTGCCCAGGGAGGCTGTGGAGTCTCCATCTCTGGAGGCATTCCAGACCCACCTGGATGTGTTCCTGTGTGACTGACCCTGCTGGAGGAGCCAAGCTGCTCCTCCCCTCCACAGCAGGTTTCTAGACTGTATGATGTTGGCCTCAGAGAATCAACAAGGCCAAGGGTTGGGTCCTACACTTGGCCTGGATCAGCAATGGTGTGGCCGGCAGGAGCAGAACAGGGATTGGCCCCCTGCACTCAGCACTGGGGAGGCCACAACTTGAGTGCTGGGTTCAGTTTTGGGGCCCTCACTCCAAGAAGGACATTGAGAGGCTGGAGCAGGTCCAGAGAAGGGCAAGGAAGCTGGGGAAGGGTCTGGAGAAGAGGGGCTGGGGAGGAGTAGCTGACAGAGCTGAGGGTGTTCAGTCTGGAGAAAAGGAGGCTGAGGGGAAACCTGATTGCTCTCTACAGCTCCCTGAAGGGAAGCTGGAGCCAGGTGGGGGTTGGTCTCTTCTCCCTAGGTACAAGTAACAGGAGAGGAAATGTCCTAAAGTTTCACCAGAGCAGGTTTAGGTTGGAGACGAGAGAAACTTCTTGACTGAAAGGTTTAGGTTGGACATTAGGGAAAATTTCTTTGCTGCAAGACTGGTCAGGGACTGGCACAGGCTGCCCAGGGAGGTGGTGGAGTGCTGCAGGTCTTCAAGAAATGTGTGGCCATGGCATCTGGGGACATGGTTTGGTGGCCATGGTGGTGTTGGGTTGAAGGTTGGACTGGATGATCTCAGAGGGCTTTTCCAAGCCAAGCAATTCCATGACTCTGTGACTCACAAAACTATTCTGGTTGGAAGAGGTCTTTAAGAGCATCAAGTCCAACCTTCACCAGACAAACCCCCACAACACCCAACCACATTCTAAAATAACAGAAACAGCAAGGATGAGAGAAATGCTGCCTCCAATAGCTGCCTCCCTGCAGCCCCCAGCAGCCTGGCCCCAGCCTGTGCTCCAGCAGGGTCACGCTGTGCTTCTCATCAGCTCTCAGAAGGCAGAGATTCTCCCAGGCCAATCAGTCAAGTCTCTCACTAGAGAAGCACCAAGCTTTAAATGCTCCTGTAACTTATCTGTTGTGTCTGTGGGCCCAGCAGGTTCCATCTTGGGGCACTCTCTGTTAGTGCATCCTACCCTGAGGTGAGTCAGGAGCAAGTGGAGCCGGCCCAAGACCAACCTGCTGCACTGATGAGTGTTCCAAAACCTAAACCCACTAAGAGCACTTCGTGGAGCTAACAGCAGCTGCTTAGCACAGACCTCTGGACCTCAGGCCTGCAGCCCACTGGGTCCTTCCCCTCCACAAACTCTTCCTCCTCAGCAGTTCTTTTGCTGTTTCCTCAGCTGCAGGGAATTGCAGGCACCCCACTTGGAAAGAGGCACTGTTAGGAAGAACAGGAGAACAGGACCTGGCTCAGCCTGACTGCAGACAAGAACTGTGTGAGTGGATAAAACTGCTGGGGGTAGGAGAGCACCAGAGCAGCTGCACCAGCCAAAGCATTTCTCTTACTGCTGAAGGAGTGAAGAGGATTGAGGCCATTTCTCTTGGGGGTTGAAGGCAAATGACAGCCAAGTGGCAAATGTCAAGACAAAACACATCCACAAGCACAGCACATAGCTGTGTGTTCATGCAGTTCAGGGAAGTTCAAACAAGTCCTGATTAGGCAAGTTTCAGCCTCCACATGAAACCCCTAGTCTGTAGAGAAGGGGCCCTCCAGAGTGCATCCTTCCTGCCATAACCCATTACCTTGGACAATAGTTTGTCAAACAAGCTGTCCATGATGGCAACCAGCTTTGCTGAGATCTCAGCTATGTGGTCATGATAATCCTGCAAGGGAAGAAAGCAGGTTTCACTCACTGGCTGAGGGCACCCCTGCTCCTCAGAGCACAGCTGCAAAGCAGAGCTCTGCACTTCTTCCAGGGGATGCCCAGGAGTTACCTTTGTGATGTGGTCGAAATGCCTGAGCATGCTGAACTGCTTGGGCTGCAGCCGAGCTTCAAAGTGAGCCCTGATAACAGGAATGTAGTGCACGATTAGCTGCAGGCAACGGGAGGAGAGGGCTGCGCGGCCAGGCCACCAGAGGGAGAGAAAGATCACTTCATTATTACACAGCAAGAGCTACTTGGTTCTAACACACCTTTTTGGCATAGGCAAACCCAGAGGAGGGAAGCCTCTCTGTGCCCCGGGACACCCAGCCAGCCGAGGTGTCAGGCTGGTACCTGGCTGCTCACAGCCTGCTGCTGGGGCACGGGGGGTAAGAGGCTGATTCTGCAAGAGTCTTCCAGTGTGTGCCCTGAGCACACAGACATCAGAAAGATCTCTAAAGACCTGACTGAGCAGCTACCTAACCTCAGCAGCCACAGTCTCAAGGCATCAAAATTTCCTCTGCAGGAGGTGTATGTAAACACCCTGCCGGGGCCCAGAGCCTGCTCCTGCCTGTGCTGCCAGCAAGATTGAGCTTCTCCTGTGCCCAACGGGGCCTGAGCCAACAGGAGGACACACAGTGGTACCAGTGTGGTCACCAGCCTGGAGAAACCTTCTGGAGCAAAGACCCTGAGCCAGCTTTTCTCTGCTCACTTGTGCCTGCTCCAGCACACAGTCCTTTAGGGGGAAGCCTCTGGAATCCATCCTCCGTCCAAAGGGAAATGCAGCCAGGGACTCAGGCCAGCCTGCAACGTGGGAACTGCATGCTGCAGCACCTGCAGCAACTCACCAGCCAAAGGCTCTTTGTTTCAGGAGACACTGGGATGGGGGTAGGACTGCTGTGTAGCTTGGGCACCTTGCTGTCCTCAGGCAGGTTACCCTGGGGCTGGCAGTGCAGCGGAGGAGCAAATGAGAAACTCTGCAGCACAACCCAACGTTTGGGTTCAGCAGGCAGAGAGTCCAATGTCTCCTGACTGCCCCAGGACACTCAGCCACAGGAGACTGAACTGGATCCAGAGCCACCCCCTGAAGGGCTCCCTGCACTACCCACACGTGGTCTGGACCAGCAGCAGCTGTCTGTGTGGCCTCACAGGACCCCAGCACAGGCAGGACTGCACAGCTCAGCAGCCAGGGCTTGGGCTGCATTTCTCTGCCCACCTACCTGCAGTGGCAAGAGCTTTGCCCTGAGCAGTTCCAAGCATGTCAAAGTCACCACTGAAAAGTCACCACCCTGCCCTTTCCTGCCCTCAAAATATCTTCATGGCAGATCTGCTGGCCCATGTGTCATGGTTCCTTCACCTAACACAGTGAAGCTTCCCTTTACAGTGATCCAGCACAGGAATGGGATGGATTCCAGTGCCCCTCTAGCCCAGAGAATTCACCAGCATCTGTGCAGATCTCACCCCCCCAGCCAGCAAGGGCTGCTCACCCACGGCACACAGCGGCACCCAACAGCACACAGAGAGCTGACTGCAAACATGCAGAAGCCTGGGTGTGTTTGGGTTGGTTTTGAACAGGCAGCAGGAGGAGCTCTGACATTTTACAGAGAGAAATCCATACCTAGGTTCTTTGTAGTGATTGTTTTCAAACCAACAACTTGCAGTGCACCAGCTCCGAGCACCAGTTGGCAGCTTCTAGAGTTGAAATACTGTGAGAAAGGAAAAGATGGTGAAGATGCACCCCAGCAACCACACCTAACCACAGCTGGCAAGCACCAGCAAGAGAGCCTGGGAGGCTTAGGCAGAGGATGATGATGAAGGCCAGTTCCAGAGTCTTCTGTGCTTCTTACTACAGACTGCTCACCGGCAAGACAGAAGGGCTTATTCCACCACTCTCAAAACCTGCCCACCTCAACATGAGGAGACAGCGAGGCTGCTGGAGCCCTGGAGCAGGCTGCCCAGAGAAGTTCTGGAATCTCCTTCTCTGGAGGCTTTCAAGAGCAGTCTGGATGTGTTCCTGTGTGCCCTGCCCTGGCAGGGGGTTGGACTGGATGCTCTCTGGAGGTCCCTTCCAGCCCCTACCATTCTGCGCTTCTGTGATTTTCTGACTCAAGGCAGTGTTTCAGCCAAGGGAAGCAGAAGAAGTGCTGTTAAAAGCAGCTACTCAGTGACTGCAATTCAGGCTCTGATGCCTGATTCTCTGGGAGACCTTAGGGTGAGGCTCCTCTCAGCGTGGAAAAAAAGAGCAGCAAGTCAGACTGTGTCCAGCCTTACTCTGAGAGCTGTGCACAAGGGCTATAAACCATTCCATTGACACCATCCCCCACAGCAAACTCCTGGCCAAGCTATCAGCCCATGGCTTGGACAGGAGCACTCTGAGCTGGGTTAGGAACTGGCTGGAGGGCCGAGCCCAGAGAGTGGTGGTGAATGGTGCCACAGCCAGCTGGCAGCCAGGCACTAGTGGTGTGCCCCAAGGATCAGTGCTGGGCCCCATGCTCTTCAGCATCTTTATTGATGATCTGGATGAGGGCATCGAGTCCATCAGCAGTTAATTTGCGGACGACACCAAGCTGGGGGCAGGGATTGATCTGCTGGAGGGCAGAGAGGCTTTGCAGAGGGACCTGGACAGGCTGGACAGATGGGCAGAGCCCAAGGGCAGGAGACTGAACACATCCAAGTGCCGGGTTCTGCACATTGGCCACAGCAACCCCAGGCAGTGCTACAGGCTGGGGTCAGAGTGGCTGGAGAGCAGCCAGGCAGAGAGGGACCTGGGGGTGCTGGTTGATGGGAGGCTGAACATGAGCCTGCAGTGTGCCCAGGCAGCCAAGAGGGCCAATGGCATCCTGGCCTGCACCAGGAAGTGTGGCCAGCAGGAGCAGGGAGGTCATTCTGCCCCTGTACACTGCCCTGGTTAGGCCACACCTCGAGTCCTGTGTCCAGTTCTGGGCCCCTCAGTTTAGGAGGGATGTTGACTTGCTGGAACGTGTCCAGAGAAGGGCAACAAAGCTGGTGAGGGGTTTGGAGCACAAGCCCTATGAGGAGAGGCTGAGGGAGCTGGGGTTGCTTAGCCTGGAGAAGAGGAGACCCAGGGGTGACTTTATTGCTCTCTACAACTACCTGAAGGGAGGTTGTAGACAGGCAGAGGTTGGTCTCTTCTCCCAGGCAGCCAGTACCAGAACAAGAGGACACAGTCTCAGGCTGCACCAGGGGAGGTTTAGGCTGGAGGTTAGGAGGAAGTTCTACATAGAGAGAGTGATTGCCCATTGGAATGGGCTGCCCAGGGAGGTAGTGGAGTCGCTGTCACTGGAGGTATTCAGGAGGAGACTTGATGGGGTGCTTGGTGCCATGGGTTAGTTGTTTAGGTGGGTTGGACTGGTTGATGGGTTGGACGTGATGATCTTGAAAGTCTCTTCCAACCTGGTCTATTCTATTCTATTCTATTCTATTCTATTCTATTCTATTCTATTCCATTCCTCTCCAAGCAGGAGCTTGGATGGAGTGAAGGGTAAGGACCCCAGCAGTTCTGCTAAGCAGCCAATGGGAATAAGTTTCTCCTCTGGCTCCAGGACCTTCCCCACTGCTGATGCTAAAGAGCACTTGAAAGCACTGACACTCCCTCCTGCTGAGGTGGCTGAATCTGTGTTTGTAACAGTAGAAACTACTGAGGTGCAGCACTGATGCACAGGAGATGTTAAGCCTCATCAGAACTCAGCTCTGGGAGACCTCCGGGTACAGTGCACGACTCGTGACTCCATCTCCCTAACTTGGTTCCAGGAGACAAGAAGTTGTCACTAAATGTGCACAGGCCAACCAAAACAGTCTTTGGCCAGTAAGTCAGCTCCTGTTAGCACTGTGTGTGTGGAATTCTGCTCCACCACTCAGCTTGAGGCCCCAGATGTTCCAGACTGGCTTGGGTGCTGCAGTCAGGATGAAGGAGCCACTGGGGGTGTTCCCGATTCCTGCTCTGGACAGGCAGAAGGAGTCCCATGTTTAATCAGGACTGTTCTGCTGGCACTGGGGTGTAAACCAGGGGTCAAAACCGAGAGGAGAGCTGCCCCTCTCACACACCTCAAGAAAGACAAGCAGCTGTGACAAGGCTGGCCTGGCAGCTCGTGTCTGCAGCACAGAGGATTTCCTTCACATAAAGCTCCTTTTTGTAGGGGCCACAATTCAGCTTCACAGCTCCTGCTTCACAACAGTGCAAGAACCACCCCCACATTTCATCCCTTCCTCAGCAGCACACAAAACAACCTCCCTGGCTATTGCCAGGAGTCAGTCACAAACTGGGGAGCACAGAGGATACACCATGAACCTCACACACTCTGAACTGGTGTTTGCAGGGCCAGAAAAGCAACCCAGACCCCCAGTGCCACAACTGAACCTGTGCTGAACCTGAGACAGGCATCGTGTGCTCTGCTCTCAAACAGAAGTCAGGGGCTGAAACTGTCCCACATTCACTTCACCTTCTCCTTCCCCTGAAAATCAAGACCTTTTCTTACCCACTGAGCCAAAGACAGTTATTTCCTACACAGCCTACGCCGCTCTAGAGGTGTTTAAGCTCAGGTTAGCACCAACTCACTGCCTGCACACCAGACCTTGCCCCTCCTGTGCTTCACTCAGCTACCAGCCAGCCTGTTGCCAGCAAAGCAGCCAGAAAGCAGCACGCCTGAAACCTCCACAGAGCAACAACCCCTCCTTGTGACGGCTGGGAGGAAAGCACTGCCGCGGTCAGCAGCCTGGCTGCAGCCTTCTCTGCACCTCCTCAACGTTCTAGTAACCATTGCTGGAACATAGAATGTTTTGGGCAGGAAAAGCCCTTCAAGATCATCCAGTCCAACCATTCTCTAACTCTGCCAAGGCTGGGGCTAAACCATGGCCCTCAGCACCACACCTCTGCCTCTTTCAAACACCTCCAGGGATGGGCATTCAACCACCTCCCTGGGGTGCCAGGCTTTGTCGAGAACCCTTTCAGTCAAGAAATTTCTTCTTATCTCCAACCTAAACCTCCCCTGGGGCAACTTGAGGCCATTTCCTCTCATCCTGTCACTTGTTACAAGGGAGCAGCGCCCAACCCCGACCTGGCTCCAGCCTCTCTTCAGGGAGCTGTAGAGAGCAAGGTCTCCACTCAGCCTCCTCCACACTAAACACCCCCAGCTCCCTCAGCTGCTCCTCAGTGCTGAGTGCTGGGAGCCAATCCCTGTTTTGGGCCTGCTGGCCACACCACAGCTGATCCAGGCCAGGCTCTGGGCCATCTGGGCACACCCTGACTCATCTTCAGCAGACTGCTGATCCTGGTTTTGTGCACACAGAGGTTTCCTTTCACTCTGGCTGCAGGCACAGTTCCAAGCAGCCTGGAATGTTATTACCTGGGAGAACTTTGCTGTTTCTGTGCCAGCCCAGATCAGCTCTTGCTGCCTTAGAAGCTTGCTACCTCTGACAGCTGTCAGACACAACACAGAGTGACCTGCAGGGACACCCTGAGTGCTGCTTATTTTGCTTCAAGTGTAGCAGAAGAGCTTTTGGGTTTGCTGGCTGTTCTGCCACTTCTCCTGCCCCTGGCTCCTTGCTGCCAGATGGGAAATGCAGTCAGTATACTGCACACGGTGTTTGAGCACCAAGGAATGTAACACACATGACACTGAGCAAGAACAAGGCAGAGCAGGGAGAGAGAGAACACAGAGACTCCAAGCTGGAGGCATACACTGCAAGCCTTGAGTGAAGCAGCAGCTGGAGAATGAGAGGTGAAGAGGCACATCCCCAGGCTCAACCTGACTGCTCTGCCCTGGAGACAGGGCTGAAGGATGCCCACAGGTAGCAGTGCTCCTGCATCTGGTTACTCAGATAACAGGCACCAGTGAGAAGACTATTATTTAAAGCTTAACCTCCCAGGGTATGTTTTCCCTCCCCTGTCCCCTACCTCTGTAGGGGGTCTGTGATCAACCCATTCACCTTTTACTGATGATGCTCAACACCTGACACCTGTGGGTCAAGACTCTGGAGCCTACATCTATACATCTGGTGTATCAGGTACATGATAGCTGGAAGGCATATTAACGTGCTGCTTGTGTTTCTGTTTCCTTCCATTACCTTGCTCTACACCTGTGTTTTGTCAGCCTTCCCCCTCTCTGCTGAGAAACAAATGAGAAGAGGGCCCTGCTCTTCCATCACCTTTACATTCCACAGCAGAAGTTCCATCCCATGCAATTTTTCATGCTTCTACTGACTTGTAAAATCCAAGGGTTTCACTCATTTCCCTCCTGAATGCAGTTATATCCATGTGGCATCTGGGATCAAGGGGCTTGTTCTTCAGTGGCATTAACCCTGCCTCCAGCCTGAAGGACAGGCAGCTCTGGTAAACACAACTAGATGTGATTTCCAGCACTGCAGGTGAACAAAAGGAAGGACAGCAGCCTTCCCAAAGCTCATTCACACTACAGATGGCATCTGTAACGGCACAGCAATGAAGACAGCCTTTTCTAGCCAACGTCCAGAACTCCTATGAAAGCTTGTGAAGCCTTAGAGAGGGGAAGCCAGGTCCTCCAGAGCCCTGATGAGCTGACATTTGGAGCCCTACCTTCAGCAGATCGGACAGGCGGGTGAGCATGTCAGTGGCGATGGAAGGAATGTTGTCCACACACTGGCAGTACTCCAGGATGATTCTTATCAACAGCAGGACTGTCCTACAAGAGAGCAAACAGCCAAGGATGTCACCTCAGTGCACACAAGATGCTGAAAAAACCACCATAAAACTCAAGCCTGGGCTGGCCATGGTGGTGGGAAGCTACCTCGTGCTAGAGATGCCAGCACTAAATAAAGCCAGGGGGAGATATGAAGTCAAGCCCAAGGAGCAGCACATGGAGATGGTTAAGAGGAACACCACACAACAGCATGGCTGTTAGAAAAAGGATCTATGAGAGAAAAATCTCCTAAGCTTCACTGGTTAAACTTTTGAATCTCCAAAAAAGCTGCTGTGGAACGGGAAGTCTCCATGGAGATGTTAGCAAGGGGGAAATGGAGCTCTGGAGTTTTTTTGTACTAGTGTGTAATTATGGTTGGCTTTGAAATCCCCAGAAGGAAGGCTACAACCACCAGTGAAAAGGATGGAATGAATGGAGTCACCACCAGAGAAGGAGCTGTGAAGAAACAGCACCACATAGTCAAAGACACCCAACACTTGCAATGGCTGCTGAATTCAGCAGGCACTGGAGGATTTGAGAGCTGCTGGATGCAATGAAGAAGGCTCCACAAAGAGCAGACACAATCCTTCCAGTTCAGGAAAACTAAGGCACAACCCAATGATCTGAACAGATATTCTAACCCTTCAAAAAGTTCAATCTTTCTGCCTTTCGGCTGTGCTTTCATGAAACAACTGGGAAACACCCCCCAGAGTCAAATGAAACCACAAACTTCAGCCTAGCCATTCAGAGGAGCAAAAAGAAAATACAGCTACAGAAGAGCCGGCGCGGCGCGCTGCCCCGGCCCCCGGGACCGCGACCGCCGAGGGCCGGCGCGGCGCGCTGCCCCGGCCCCCGGGACCGCGACCGCCGAGGGCCGGCGCGGCGCGCTGCCCCGGCCCCCGGGACCGCGACCGCCGAGGGCCGGGCGGCGCCCCGGCCCGCGGGACCGCGACCGCCGAGGGCCGGCCGGCGCGCTGCCCCCGGGACCGCCAGAGAAACTGGTCTGTTGCAGGATTAGAGGTTTTTCATTCCAATAGGATTGCTAAAGCTGTTAGTATTCAGCAGCGCTCTGCCCAAAGGTTCTTGCCTAGCAAGCCCCCTGCTAAAAGCAGAGTATCTTACCCAACAGTGGCGTATTTCTGTCCTTCAACAACGAGGAATTCAGCTGGTTTTCTTTCTTCAGCAGCTAGACATTTTAGTAAGAAAGGAGAAAGCAGGAGTTGAAAGTGCCAGTTTCTAAATACTTAGTGCTCACTTTCCAAGGCTTGAAACCTGCCTCCCAAACTACCTTTGGAGCACTGCTCTCTTTTACAATGTTGATTGCACAGTTGGTCATCTATCACAATTATTATGGCCCCTGCAGTTACTTTATTATCTGCTGGCACCTTAGCTCACAAATCCTCCAACATCCCACAGTCATTACAGACTTAGAAATTCCAAATACAGCAGGTTATGAGCAGAAGAAAAGCACAAGGAGTCACTGGGTTTTCCACTACACCTTCTCAAGTGCCTTGCTGCATACACTACTATCTCATCTTCAAACCACCTCTTCCTCAGGCTTCACAGAAGAAGCTCTTCCTAATGCAGCTTCTCGTGCTACATTTGATGCCACCAGTTTGCCATCTTCTTGCTGGAAGCTGCAAGAGGTTATCTGGGGAGTTTCAATATGCCTGTTTTGGTGTCACACTCCCTAACTGGCATGGTTATTGCCTAATGTGGTCTCTGCATCTTCTTGGGGGGGGGGGGGGGGGGGGGAAGGGGCTCAGGGTTCTCCATGAAGAAATTATTGCATTTTCCCTTCTCATCTAATGCCATTTTCCTTCCTCTTTCTGCATGTTTTCCTCCTCCTCTAGCTGTTCACACACACTTACCACTGCAGTTCCACAAGACAAGAAGATGTTACACATGCCCAGTGTGAACAGGGGGGAGTGGGGCATGAGGAGCAAGCCAGTGACTTGCTTGGGGTCAGGTGAGGTTTCTGTGGCAAGGCAAACAAACAGCTGAACATGCTCGAGGTGTCACAGAACAGGCTGCCTCTCCTTTGAGCATCTGGCAGACAAAACAGTGGGAAGGGGCAAGCTAAGTGGGGCTGAGCAGGCAGAGGTGCACCCTTCAGTGGTGTGTTGTGGGCAAGGACTGCATTGGTGCAAAGACACTATAGACTCTACTCTGGGAATGCTGGGAGCTCCCTGCCTGTGCTAGCACTGAAATGGGTTTTTTAAAAAGTGAATAAATGACCTTTAAAGGTCAGCACAAGAAGCTTTGATGCTGAAACAGGAGGGGAAACAAAAGGAAGGAAGGAAGAAAAGAGGCCTCAACTTTTTCCTGACACTCCCAGAAAGTGAGCAAACAGTGACCAAGAGTGACATCCAGCAACACTCAGCAGCAGCATGGGCTGGTATGAAATGGAGTGAATGGTAGAGTTACAAGACACACACCTGCTGGTTTTTTGTCAGGGAGAGAAATTCTGCCATCTGACACCGAATCCACAAGATCCTGGAACTCGGCAGGAACTTCAGCTTGCTTCCAGCGCTCGTTGTCCAAGAGCAGGCTAGAGATAAACGCAAAAGGGAGGAGACTCAGAACATGAACTGCCTTCTCCTGACTCTGCTCCTGCCTGACATCCCTGCAATAAAAATCTACAATCATTTAACAACAGCCAGTGCCCCAAAACGCTGCTGTGTTCATCTTCATGAGGAAGAAGTGCCCAACAAGTGGCAGTCACAAAAACAGAAAAGCAGCTTAGGCCTAGTGACCTCCCACTTTGTTCATTCAGTCTGTCAGAGAACAAAAGACTGCAGAGGCAACACAGGTCCTGATGAGATCACTGCAACTGAAGTAAGACCCAAATGCTGGTCTGAACCAGCAATGGTGTGGCCAGCAGGACCAGACCAGGGATTGTCCCTTGGACCCACCACTGGGGACACCACGCCTTGAGTGCTGGGTTCAGTTTTGGGGCCCTCACTCAAAGGAGGACATTGAGGGACTGGAGAGGGTCCAGAGAAGGGCAAGGAAGCTGGGGAAGGGTCTGGAGAACAGGGCTGGAGAGGAGCAGCTGAGGGAGCTGGGGGTGTTTAGTGTAGAGAAGAGAAGGCTGAGGGGAGACCTCACTGGTTTCTACAGCCTAAAGGGAGGCTGGAGACAGATGGGGGTTGGGCTCTTCTCCCTTGGAACAAGTGACAGGAGGAGAGGAAATGGCCTCAAGTTGCCCCAGGGGAGGTTTAGGTTGGATGTCAGAAGAAACTTCTTGACTGAAATGGTTCTTGACAAAGCCTGGCAGAGGCTGCCCAGGGAGGTGGTTGAATGCCCATCCCTGGAGGTGTTTGAAAGAGGCAGAGGTGTGGTGCTGAGGGCCATGGTTTAGCCCCAGCCTTGGCAGAGTTAGAGAATGGCTGGGCTGGATGATCTTGGAGGTCTTCCCCAACTGAAACAATTCTGTGATTTGAAGAGCTGTGGATGGATGGGAGCCAAAGGAGCTGCTGCCCAAGTGGTTAAAGGGTTTTAATTGTTGTTCTAATTGCTTCGGGTTTTAATTGTTGCCCTTCAGTCTTGGGCATTTTCTGTTGCTATCACAGCTCTTCTGGAACGATTCAGTGTGAAGAAATGATGAAAACTGTAAAAGCCTAAACCCACTGAAAATTAATTTGGCTTCACTGCAGTTGGGTCATCCTCTGCTCCTCAGCACAAGCAGCTGACTGGTGTGCTGGGCAGCAAAAGGTGGCGTGTGCCTGAGAGGTGACTTGCAGGATGAGTCCTGTGAGAAAACAGCAATCCTGTGCTCAGAGCTACCTTAGCTTTGTCTTTCTCTCCTCGTGGAACCTGTTCACGAATCTGTTGGCTTGGCTCTGGAGTGCTCCTCTCAGGGACATGCTCCTCCTGCCGCAGACCTGCTCAGTGTCCAAGATGAAGCCTTCCATCAGTCGCGACAGAGCAACAAACTCATTGGAATTCAGCTTCTCCAGGAAGCCATCCTGCACGCAAAGAAAACCACCACAAACATTCAGAGGTGTAAAGCAGGAACCAGTGGGCAGGGCTGAGGGCTAGCAGTATGTGAAAGGGCACACTGCTTAGATGGAGCAGGGAAGGCAGAGCACGGAGTGTGCAGCCACACTGTCACAGACGCACTCTCTGAGGGGAGCTTCAGGGACGGCAAGTCAGAGTATTGACAAGGAAAAATCCCTGAAACACAGGAGAAGCCCACACTGCCACAGCATGAGCACTTCTGTGCCCCTCTGGCACCTATGGCAGCAGGCACATTTACTTAATTTTAGCCTTGGGGGTAAATTCTCCTTAAGAAGGAGACATCAGCAGCAGTCTGACCCAAGCTCCTTACCTTTGCTCTGGCCATGAGGAACTTGACCGAACGATCGTGGCAGATATCAGAAGCATTATAAAGTAGCTCTTGAATATTGTTTGCCAGCCTGACCAGTTCCAGGTCAGTCAGCTTCATGTCATCACTGATCCTACAAGTGACAGAAGCAGTTGGTTGAGCATCAGTTAAAACCCCCACAGTATTTCTGCTCATGGGCTGACGGAGGAAAGAACCTCGCAGCAGCTGCTAAACGCAGACTGTTCATCACCAAAGTCACTTGGTACAGATGGGATCATCTAAGCTGCTGTCATTCGGTGCCTGTAACAAGGACATGCACAACTGCACGTCTTTATTTCATTTTAAATCCATGTTCCAGTGGCTATTACCACACAGCCATCACCAACACAATAAAGATTACTAACTTCTGCTAAGCTCCTGCTCCCCTTGAGCATCCCAAGTGTACCACAGGTAAAACAATCACAGCATTTTTCTTCCAGTGCAAGTGTAAGGCATAAAGCAGATACCTGGGGCTCCCCACCACCTTTAATCTGCAGGCTGCCATTCCAGCAGCTCTTTAGGCTTCGGGCTACAAAGCCAGTGCTCTGCCATTCATGTCATTACTAAGATTAACAACCTCCTTCTCCATTGTGGCTGCTTCAGTGACTGAGAGGAGAAAACCCAGGACACCCCAAACAGCACCTGGGGTCACACAGTGTGAGGATACCATCCGACCAGCCTGCTGCAGACACGGAGCAGAGGTGCAAAGAACACCAAAAGAGGGAGGAAGCGAGCTGGGTTTAGAGCGAAGGGATGCGGCCAGCCTTGGAAGCAAGGCTGCTGCTCGAGAGCTGCAGCTGGCTGCTGCACTTCTGCCTAGGTGCTGCAGGCCAGAAAGGATCCAACCCCCTTCTCCTGCCCTGTTCCTTGCTCTAACCTTGGACTCGCAGAACTACAGAAAACATCTGGTTGGAAGAGGCCTCCAAACTCATCTGGTCCAGCCCTCAACCTAGGGTCACCACTAAACTATGTCCCTAAGGACAGCTCCACAGGCTGCTGAAACACCCCCAGGGATGGTGTCTGCAGCACTGCCCTGGGCAGACCATTCCAATGCCTGAGAGCCCTTACAGTGCAGAAATATTTCCAGCCTGAACCTCCCCTGGTGCAGCTTGGAACCATTTCTCTAGTCCTGTCTCTTGCCACCAAAGAGCAGAGGCTGCCCACTCCTTGCTCCAAACTCCCTTCAAAGAGCTGTGAAGAGCAATGAGGTCTCCCTCAACCTCCTCTTCTCCAGCCTGAACACCCCCAGCTCCCTCAGCCCCTCCTCTAGCCCAGGGGCTCCAGGCCATGTCTGTGAGTGCCAAGCAGCTAGAGCAACCAGGCCACAGAGTCACAGACTGGTGAGAGCTGGAAGGGACCTCTGTAGATCATCCAGTCCAACCCCCCTGCTAGAGCAGGGTCACACAGAGTCAGTCACCTAGGAAGGGGTCAGGTGGGTCGGGAATGCCTTCAGAGATGGAGACTCCACCACTTCTCTGGGCAGCCTGCTGCACTTGCTATCTTCTATCTTGCAGCATTTTGCCTCCTGGAATTCTCTATCCAGCCATGGTGGCTTTGAGAGGGGCTCATGCCCAAGTCCCATGCACGCTAGGCCTGGGTGCTTTCAAAAGGTACCTCTGATTTCTAGCTATAGCTGAGGCATGCATTAAAGGTTACCAAAAAGGTGACAAGCCTGGAGCACCACGGGGCACCACTGCCTATGACAGCAAAGCACTGAGATGCATTTCTTTAACCAGGTAAGTCAAACAGCTGAACATGAACAGCAGACTTTGCTCTAGAATTATCAAAGTGTATTCCATGAAGCCAGCCTGGAAACTAGAAGGAAAACAGCAACTGGGAACATGGACAGGGAGCAGAAATGTTTCTGCCTGCTACAGGCATGACAAGCAATCTGTCTTTCCTGTAGGCCATCTCCTGCTCTCTACAGAATTGGCTCCCCAGCAGCACAGATGGAGAAGAGGCCCTTTTCTATTAAGAAGTGCCACACTCAGCCCCCACCACTACACACAGAGGTGAAAACAAGGCAAACAAATGCAATGAAGGGGAGCTCGGTGCTGTCAGTGATGTCATCTCCAGGGGTGACAGTGGAGAACCTCCTGCTTCACCTCCTCCCCAGCAATCTCAGTACTGCACCCCACACCCTGTGCCTGGCACGCTGCAGCCCGGGGCGGGTTGGGCCTGCACTTACATCATCTCCACCCCCGCCGGGGTGCCAGAAGAGGACGTCTGCTCCTTGCTGGAGGAGGAATCGGTGGTGCCCTCCGGCTCGGAGACCGAGTCGCTGCTGCAGGGCTCGCTGCTGGGGGAGCCGTTTCTCTGCGCGGCAGCGTCACCGGGTGCCAGGGGCCCGGCGGCGAAGGCGTCGCTGATGAACAGCCCCTCGTGGGTCAGGTAGGCCACCTCCGAGTCCAGGGTGCTGTCCTTAGCAGAGCTCTTGTGCAAGGTGTCCTCCAGCTCCCTGGTTTTTTGGTTCTTGTCTAGAACCAAGAAAACCACGCTACGGATGGTATTTAGGGTTGCCTGGAATCAAATACAACGGTTACTGCAACAGGCAGACCACAGCCCTGTGCTATAAGGAGATTTCTTCATGCCCACCAAATTAAAACCAGGTGATCCTGGCTTTTTATCTTCTGTGGTGCAATGACATGGGTCCATCTGTCTCCTGCTAACCAGTACCAGAGAATGGTGAAAGAAACCTCATCTGGAGCAATCCACCACGCACAAAAGTCCTGTCCTAATCCCCAGCAGCTCAGGAAGGATGTAACCAGGCAACAAGAGGGGATGTTATCTCCTCCCCACTCCTCTCTCTGTTAGCCCTAATCATTTATATCCTGCACTTTCAACATACCCTCCTTTCAATCCAAAGCTGGAGCTCCGTAAGCAAAACCCAGCATCTTCTTCAGATGGCAAGTCCCTGCCTTCCCTCTCACGCCTGTAGCGTGTGCAGCTCTGGGTGGGGTCTGCCTTACCTTTATTCTCTTGAGGAAAATGGTAAACTTGGAAAAAATGTTCTTCAGTAAATCAAACCACTGAGGGAAATTCATCATCCTCATCTGGTCTGCAAGCCTGAAAAAGAGCAGGGCTCAGAAGTCTTTTTTTCAGCAGGAGAGAGGGGTCAGTAACATCATGTAGGCAGCATCATGCGCAGATCATGTGGGCAAGCAAAGAAACTAAAGCAAAATCTCCGGCAAGTGTTACAATATCTGTGTTATGAAGCCCATTTTGTTGCACTTCAGCTGAGTCCACTTCTGCTGAGTCCACTTCTGCTGAGTCCACTTCTGCTGTGCAGTTGTGGCAATGGGCAGAGAGGTAACTGCTGGGACAGGAGTAAAGCCTGGGGACACAGGCAGGCCTTAACAGCAGAAGAGCCAGCACTGAAGAGTGCTGACCAAATGCCCACGTTCAGACATGACCCTGTGCTCAGCTGGCTCTGAATCCCACACAGATCCTGCCATTAACTGGGTTTATCATCTTGGGGTAACCCTTTGCTGAGCCAAATGAATCACAGAGCTACAGCAAACCAGCAGATGGCAGAGGCCTCTGAAGCTGAGACCTCTGGCGGTGCCTTGCCAACCTCTGCTCAATGCACATCCACCTAGACTGGGTTGCTCTGGGTCCTGCCCAGTCAAGGATCGACTGTCTTCCCACAATGAGATCCTACAGCTTCTCTGGGCCTTTATTCTAATGTTTGGCCATGCTTGTAGGGAACACATTTCCCTAAGACCCATCTAGCACTTCTCACCTTCTGTCTTGTGCCCGTTGCCTCTTGTTCTTCCCCTCACACCTCTGGCTGTCTACAGTTCTGCTGTAACCTTCCTATGGGGTAGCTCCAGGCAGCTCTTCCCTGAGCTTTCCCCTCTCCCAGCTGCCTTAGCTGCTCTTCCTACATGCCACACTTAAGTCCCCAACCCACTCACTGGCCTCTGCTGGATCTCAAAGCTGTGCATGTACCTTGACCTGTGGGCTATGCTAATGGGGTCTGGGCTGCAGGCATAAAGTCACACTGCTGGGCCACCACCAATCAGTTCTCCACCAGATACACCCAGAACCCTGATTTGCAAAACTGCTCTGAAAAGAGCCAGCTCCTGTCTCTCCTCTTGTAGGGAGCTGCTCCTTCCAAGACACAGGGACTTGGCATTTGCCTTGCTGGGCTTTGTGAAGTTGCTGCTGGACCATTTCTAGGGCTGAAGTTGCCTGGTTTCCTCTCTGGACAGCTCATTCACATGGGAGGCACTGAAACCATGGATGTAGAATCATAGAATTGTTAGAGTTGGAAGGGACCTCAAGGATCATCCAGTTCCAACCCCCCTGCCATAGGCAGGGACAGCTCACACTACAGCAGGTTGCTCACAGCCACATCCAGCCTGGCCTGAAAAACCTCCAGGCAGGAGGCTTCCACCATCTCCCTGGGCAACCTGTGCCAGTGTCTCATCACCCTCATGGGGAAGAACTTCTTCCTGACATCCAATCTGAATCTATTTCTATATTTTTCCCCCTTTCCTCCCACTCCTATCACTCCCTGACAACGTAAAAAGTCCCTCCCCAGCTTTCTTGTAGGCCCCTTTAAGATACTGGAAAGCACAACAGAAGATAAGGTCTCCTCGGAGCCTTCTCCTCTCCAGACTGAACAATCCCAACTCTCTCAGTCTGTCTCCATAGCAGAGCAGCTCCAGCCCTACAATCACAACCCTTCCATTTTTCTTTTCAGGGTCAGTTTTTATGGCTGGCCTGAGGCAAGTTGGCCTTGGTGGCACTTCTGCCCTTTGTGGTACTTTTGGCCTTTGTGAGCCCTCGTCCCTGCTCGCAACCAGTTCCTCCTGCAGAGCCTCATACCTGTTCTGCAAGGGCACTGTGGGTGGTGTTTGTTTCATCGGGTAGCTACCTGTTCCCATTGACCCTGCTCATGTGAGCTACTGCAGGAGGGCTGGAGGCTTGCTAATGAGAGGGTATCAAATCCTCTGCTCCACTCAGAGTCGACCCCTGTTCTGTATTTGCAAAGATCAGTTTGCAAAAGTTATCAATTTCCCTCTCACTCTCCCTGATGCTTCTTAACCTGCTGACCTCTTCCCTGAGCTCCATCACTTCATCCTGGAGCTGTGCCAACCGGGTGAGCAGGTCAAAAACCTGCTCACACCACACACACCCAGAGTCAGTGTTGCCCCCTGTTGCCTGTGACAGGCTGTGGCATTCCTCACAGCCTGTGGCCTGGATGCCAATATCCATTTTGGTGGGTGCAGAGAGCACAGTGTTCCTCCTCTGAGTAGCCACCAGTAAGCCTTCAGTAAGACTGAAGCACCTTGTGTCCTGCCCACACACCCTGCTCCTGCCACCTACTGAGCTAATTCAAAAGGAGCCCCTGGGACACCTCACACCCCACTCGCTGGGTTCCAACTGAGCTAATGTCAAAGGAGCCCCTGGGGTACACTCAGTCTCTATTCGCTCTCCCTGTGCCTCTCAGCCTGCCTGCATCAAGGGTCAGGCGCTCCCAGCTGTCTGACCAGGCCCCTCCCTCTCCCGCCCCACTCACTGGGGTGCAAGTAGCAAGGAGGCTGCTGCCGGCAGCTCGCAGTCTGAGAGCCTCTGCCGGTGTCTCTGGGTTTACACCTCCCGCGGCTTCCCCGGGAATGCCCTCAGGCAACCTCGCAAGACCCTCCCAGTTGGATCGAGTCGTCTCTCCCCCTCTCTCTCTCCCCCTGTCTGCAGGAGCCCTCTTTTCTCTTCCAAAGATCTCGGCAGCTAGCCGGTGCTGAGGCAGTTGCCTCGCAGCTCCGCAGTCTGAGAGCCTCTGCCGGTGTCACCGGGTTTAAACCTCCCACAGCTGCTCCGAGGCACGTCTGATACAAAATCCCAGATGACAATAACAGGGAATGCTTCCAAGTAGTTCAGAGCTACTAGGCTGTGCTCCCTTCAGTGAGAGTCACGACACTCGAGTCTGTATTTACAGGTGAGTTTCCTTTAGGGCAAGGTGAGACTGAAGGAGAAGGGGAACGCGTCCCATGGCAGACAGAAGCAGAGACTTCAGGTGAAGTGGAAGGGTAATTCTTAAGCATAGGGAAACTGGAGCACAAATTAGCATGGTGACCTTAACTGTGCTAAACCCCATCCACACTCCCTGCCCACCCCTACCAAAAAGAAGCAGCCAACAGTTAGCCTGGATGTGTACTTACTTCACAACCACCTCTGGGTCGATTTCTTCTATCTGGGACACCGTGTCGACCACACACTGGCAGGTTCAGAGGGGAAGAAAAACAACATAACACAGGATCTTAGCTTCTCTCTAACTACTGCTGAGTTCCATAGCATACACCACAGTCCCCAGGGTAGTAAGGAAAATAATAAAGGCAAGAGACATCTTTGTATCATGTAACAACTTGTTTCTCTAAAACCAAACCAGCAACCCCCCTCCAACTCGCCCTCCTGAAGATCTCTCAGCAAAACACAGCTGATGAAAGCATCCCCAGCTGTGTGCCAGGCTCTGGAGGGCTCACTGGCTCCATCTCAGCCTTGCTTTTCTGAGGGTGAATGTGAAGCAATGCTCCAAAACCTGCCTCTCAGGTCAGGTACTTAAGAAAAGAAGCCAGGTCTCCCCTTTGAACAATGACTGCATTTGGGAAGTGCTGGCTGATGTCCTTCTCAGTTCAGATACAGGACTTGGGAGCTAACCCAGCCCGGAAGGAGCAGCAGCAGGGAGGTGTGGAAGCACAGACTTACAGCCCTGTGCTTTTGACTCTTAAGGCAGACCCACTTCCAGCTGCTCTCCTGGCACATGTGGTATTTGCTGGCTGTCTGTCCACATCCAAGTGGAGTTTCACCCTGGTATGAGCCGCTGCTGCTTTTTCTGGTTGTGGTTAAGCCTTCTGCAGAGCAGCTGCACACACCTGCATGCCTTTGCTCTTCCAGGTTTACAGCAGGACAGCCTGACCACAAAGCTGTGTTCAGTCACTCCCTGTGCTGAGCTTTCAGGGAGCAATGACCCACCCCAGCATCCCACCACTTGCAGCTCAGGGGATGGAGCTTCACTAGAATTAATTGTGTTGGGGCCAAGTGAGAATGGCCTGGCACCAACACCAAGCCCTTACAAGGAGTGGTGGCGGAACAGCCAGACACACCAATGCCTGCCTTCTAATGCTGCCATCATCTTCACTAGCAACATCAACCTGCCTTATCTACACACACCTGGCACACCCAGACCCACAGACCCTTGAGGCTGCAACGGCAAGAGGGCTGAGAGAGCCACTCTGGCTTCAAACAAAACTCCCTCACAGTAATAAATAAAAAACAAAATCCAAGTGTTTACAAGCTGGGGTCTCAGCACAGCCCTCAGCAGCAGACTGTGAGGAGGGGAGATAAAAAAAAACTGGCTGATGGCCAGACCCAGAGAGTGGTGAGGAATGGAGTGAAGTCTGGCTGGCACCCAGTCACCAGTGGTGTCCCCCAGGGTTCAGTGCTGGGGTCTGTCCTCCTAAATGATCTGGGTTAGGGCATTGAGGCACCCTCAGTATGTTTGCAGATGACACCAAGCTGGGGGCTGTGTCCATCAGCTAGAGGGTAGGGAAGCTTTGCAGCAGGACCTGGACAAGTCAGACCCATGGGACAAGGCTCACTGGATGAAGTTCAACAAGGCCAAGTGCCAGGTCCTGCACCTGTGTCACAACCACTCCATGGGGAGCTACAGGCTTGGGGATGTGTGGTTGGAAAGCTGCAACTCAGAGAGGGACCTGGGGGTGTTGGTCGGCAGACACTGAGCATGAGCCAGCAGTGCCCAGGGGGCCAAGAAAGCCAATGGCATCCTGGCTTGGGTCAGAACCAGGGTGGGCAGCAGGGACAGGAGGTGACCATCCCCCTGTGCTCAGCACTGGGGAGGCCACACCTCAAGTGCTGCATTCAGCTCTGGGCCCTCACTGCAGGAAGGACATTGAGGGGCTGGAGCCTGTCCAGAGCAGGGCAGTGAGACTGGAAAAGGGCCTAGAGCCCCTGAGCTAGAAGAGGGGCTGAGGGAGCTGGGGGTGTTCAGGCTGGAGAAGAGGAGGCTGAGGGGAGACCTCATTGCTCTCTACAGCTCCCTGAAGGAAGGTTGGAGCGAGGAAGGGGCAGCCTCTGCTCCTTGGTGGCAAGAGACAGGAGCAGAGGCAATGGTTCCAAGCTGCCCCAGGGCAGGCTCAGGCTGGAGCTCAGGAAATATTCCTGCACTGGAAGGGTTCTCAGGCATTGGAATGGTCTGCTCAGGGCAGTGCTGCAGTTACCATCCTTAACGGTGTTCCAGCAGCCTGTGGAGCTGCTGCTTAGGGACATGGTTTAGTGGTGACCCTGCGGTGCTGGGTGTAGGGCTGGACTGGATGAGGACTTGGAGGTCTCTTCCAACCAGATGTTCTCTGTGAGAGACTGCCTCCATCTGATGGCACCACCACCTGACTATCTCCCAGCCTTTGAGATACAAATCAGAAGGTGGCTCTGGAAATAATCCCATCTCTTTGGGGCATTGAAACTCTTCTTCACACAATATCCTCACACATGCAAGCACGCCAACAAGCCAAGTAAAACTAAACACACCAAGCCCATGCTCCAAGCTCAGCCTGTGTTTGCAAACAAAGGCACCACGGCACTGTCCAGGCTAGACCTAGAGGAGTCAGCTAAACTGTGCTGGTTTGCTGCCCTTACCTGACTCTATCTACAAATGGTCTGGTCTGTAAAGACAGACACAGTACCCTACACAGCAAACAGCCACATGAGCGTGGGTGAGGAGAAGGTTTGTCCCTTGCTTTTTGCTGTGGTTTGGGGTTTTTGGTGGTTTGTTTCTTGGTGTTTTTTTCAACATAGTATAGTTGAGCTGTAACACTGGTGGGGAAAGCTATGTGTTAAGAGAAAGAAAAAAACCCAGAAAACTAAGAGCTAAAATCAGAGGAGCAGAACAATGGTAATCAAACAGAGGAAGCTGGGATCTGCTGGACTGATGCTACCTACACTCTTTCCAGAAGGTCTTTTCTGCAAACAGACCTTCAGGAAGTCCTGCTTCAGGAAGGCTGCCCAGGGAGGTGGTGGAGTCACCATCACTGGAGGTGTTTAAGAAGAGCCTGGATGAGGCACTTGGTGCCATGGGTCAGTTGCTTAGATGGTGTTGGGTGATGGGTTGGACTTGATGATCTCAAAGGTCTTTTCCAACCTGCTTAAGTCTATTCTATTCCTCAGTGTCTGCAAGCTCAGCTGCTATCAATGAAAGATCAGGCACCCCAAAAACACCTTCACGAAGTGCTGTTCTTAGCTATTTAAGAAGTAATTTGTAAGAAGGCTGAGACAAGCCTGTCAGATAAGTTAGAAGCATTTGGCTTACCTGTTTAATGATGTTCTTTGCAGTAATAATCATTTCATCTCCATAGATTTCATAAAAATTTAGCTTTCTTTGTTTTAAAAGGCCAAACACCAGTGAAACCAGTCTCTCCTGGCAAGAGGGGGGAAAAAGAAGAGAATAAAAATCCACAGGACAAATAGCAAAGGGAGGACAAGAAGCCATTGAAGAATTGCATGGGAAGCAAACAGTTCATGTATCCATCAGCCCAGTGCCTTAGCTATGCGAAGTCCCCTGCGGCAGCACTGGCTGAGTCTCTTCTCCCCAGCCCCTTTCATACTTGTTCTTCACTTGTGCTTCAAAACAGGGTCACTTCTGGAGGTGAGTGAGGCTCCTTACCCTGAGCCTAAACTGACACTAAACACCACTGCACTGCCACAAGTGAGAGGCTACAACACTGCAACACAAAGGTGGAAGAAACTCCAGGGTAGAAATGGGGCTATTGAGAAGTGCTGCTCAGAGTCATCACAGAACGGCTGAGGTTGGAAGTGACCTCAGAGATCATCTACTCCAACCTCCTGAGGAGGGCAGGGACACCTCTCAACTAGATTCAGCTGCTCAAGGGCTCATCCAACCTGGCTTTCAAACCCCCAGGGAGGAGGCAGCCACAGCCTCCCTGGGCAGCCTGTTCCAGAGTCTCACCACCATCATATCGAAGAACTTCTTCCTCAGCTCCAGTCTAACCCTGCTCTGCCTCAGCTTCAAACCATTGCCCCTTGGCCTGTCTCTAGACACCCTCAGGAAAAGTCCCTCTGCAGCCTTCCTGCAGGATCCCTTCAGCTACTGGAAGGCATCTCTAAGGTCCCCTGGAGCCTTCTCTTCTTCAGGCTGAACACCTCCAGCTCCCTCAGCCTGTGCTCACAGCAGAGCTGCTCCAGCCCTTGCATCATCTTCGTGGCCTCTTCTGGACTCTCTCCAACAGCTCTATGTGCTTCTGCTGATGACACCAAAACTGGAGGCAGGATTGGAGGTGGGGGTCTCAGCAGAGCAGAGTCAAGGGGCAGAATCCCCTCTTTTGCCCTGCTGCCCACACTCCTCTGGCTGCAGCCCAGCACACAGCTCTGCCTTCTGGGCTGCACTGCTGGCTCTTGGGGAGCTGCTCAGTAACCAACACCCCCAAGTCTCTTTCTTCAGAGCTACTGTCAACCCCCTCTGCACCCAGCCTAGATTTGTGCCTGTGTATTTGCCACTCACATTCCACGAAGCCATGGATGAAACAAGACTAGATAGTTAAGAGGGTCTAGCAAGAACAGTACAGGCAAAAATCCAGAGAAGTCTTCACCTGGCTAGAAAGCAGTTCTACCTTCAGCTGTTTGTGACCTTCAGAGGAATACACATCTAGAGACCTCTACACATAGAGCAAATGAAGCAGGTGTTCAGGGCAGCCATATGCTTGATAGAGACACACAGGGAGCCAGTGAGAACATGCAGCCCTCAGCTTCCACTGCACAACTGAAGCTTTACAGCCAAGCAGATCTGGGAGCCCATGCTCTTTACCACTGACACAGTGAGGGCCACCAAGGGAACTTGGAATGCATTTAATCAGAGAAAAGAAAACTGATTGGTTTGGAAAAGCAATTGCAGTGCCATGAGTTTCAATGCAATCATTTAATTTCATCCAGCACACGGGGGGGGGGGGGGGGGGGAGGGGGAAAGGAAGAAGAGGGCAGACAAGAAGAGAAACAGCATAAAATTATACTGTTGCTGCTAGGAAGCTGAGTGAATTAGTGGGTGCTAATTAAGTGTGTTAAAGATGCAAACACATTCAGCAGGCAGCTTATTTCAGTAACAGACATACCTCTTCCAGAATGTGGCAATCCTCTTCCAGGGGTCTATTTAAATCGTTGCGAGCGTAAGTGGCAAACTCTGCAATCATCATTTTATCTATCAGCTTCTCCAGTTCACAAAGCTGGGAGCCAAGATGCCTAAGAGAAGACAGCCAGGGAGAGAGGAGAGCTCGGTAATCAACCTGAACACCAGTCATTAGCTCACAGCCGAAGAAAACAACCACCCAGCAGGTAATTACCAGGCAATCAAAGCTGCCTCAAGATGGGGCTCCAATTTTACCCTTCCCGGAGCAGCTCAAACCGTTTTCCAGAGGCACCACCACCACCTTGCAACCAAACAGAGGGACCTGAATATTGATGTGGGTGGGGTAGGTGCCTTGCTTTCCACTGGCAGCTCCTAATTCCTACCCCAGACACCCCCCAGGGCAGTTTCTGGGGGTCCTCGGGACATTCCTGTGATTGGAAGCTCCATGGGCTGTGAGTGGTGTGAGCTTTAAGTTGGGTATTAGGGGCCTGGAGCACAGCCCTGTGAGGAGAGGCTGAGGGAGCTGGGATTGCTTAGCCTGGAGAAGAGGAGGCTCAGGGGAGACCTTATTGCTCTCTACAACTACCTGAAGGGTGGTTGCACCCAGGTGGGGGTTGGTCTCTTCTCCCAGGCAAGTGGCACCAGAACAAGAGGACACAGTCTCACACTGTGCCAGGGGAGGCTTAGGCTTGATCTTAGGAAGAAGTTCTTCACAGCAAGAGAGATTGGAATGTGCTGCCCAGGGAGGTGGTGGGGTCAGCACCCCTGGAGGTGTTTAAGAAGAGCCTGGATGAGGCACTTAGTGCCATGGTCTAGCTGATAGGGTTGGGTGATCGGTTGGACCTGATGATCTTGGAGGTCTCTTCCAACGTGGTTGATTCTGTGTGTGAAAAATCTCTTCTGTGTGAGAAACTGCAATGTCTGTCTTTTGGTTTTGGAAGGTGCTGAGCACAGGAGGAACGCAGGAGGAGCACTGCTTTTACTCATCCAGTTCCTCGGCTCAGCAGCCCACCAGCCTTTCCACTTCAAACACTGGAGCTTTTAAAGTGGTCACAGAGGTGGTTGAGGCCCCATCTCTGGAGGTATTTAAGACCAGGCTGGATAAGGTTCTGGCCAGCCTGATCTAGTGTGGGGTGTCCCTGCCCATGACAGGGGCGGGGGCTGGAACTAGATGATCCTTGTGGTCCCTTCCAACCCTCACTGCTTCTATGATTCTACGATTCAACTCACATGACTGAGACACAAGTTAGCAGCTTCTCATGGCAGGATGACTTTCAGAGAACACAGAGGAGGTTTAAAATCCTCCAATCTGATGCCACTCTTAAGGAAGAAGATTTATTAAATACAGGCTGGGCAGTGACTGGCTGGAGAGCAGCCCTGAGGAGAGAGACTTGGGGGTGCTGGTGGATGAGAAGCTCAACATGAGCTCTCAGTGTGCACTTGCAGCCCGGAAAGCCAATCAGAGCCTGGGCTGCAGCAGGAGAAGTGTGGCCAGCAGGTCAAGGGAGGTGATTCTCCCCTCTACTCAGCTCTGGTGAGACCCCACCTGCAGCACTGCATCCAGTTCTGGAGCCCCTATTACAAGAGGGATCTGGAGGTGCTGGAAGGTGTCCAGAGAAGGGCCATGAGGATGATCAGAGGGCTGGAGCACCTCTCCTGTCAGGACAGACTGAAGGAGTTGGGGCTGTTCAGGCTGGAAAAGAGAAGGCTCAGAGATGACCTCATTGTGGCCTTCCGGTATCTGAAGGGGGCTACAAGAAGGCTGGGGAGGGACTTCTCAGGCTATCAGGTAGTGATAAGACTAGGGGGAATGGAATGAAGCTGGAGGTGGGGAGATTCAGGCTGGACGTGAGGAAGAAGTTCTTCACCATGAGAGTGGTGAAGCCCTGGAATGGGTTATCCAGGGAGGTGGTTGAGGCCCTGTCATTGGAAGTGTTTAAGCCCAGGCTGGATGAGGCTCTGGGCAGCCTGATCTAGTGTGGGGTGTCCCTGCCCATGGCAGGGGGTTGGAACTAGATGATCCTTGTGGTCCCTTCCAACCCTGACTGATACTATGATACTATTCCCCACGTACTGCAGATTCTGAAGCGCCTTTTGCAGACTCTCATCACACACAAGCAACCAGGGAGTTTCTCACGTCACAAATGTCAACCAGCCTTGAAAAGTTGTGCAGCCAGAGAAACTTTCAGGGGAGGAAAATTAAAAGTGGGAATTTTGGAGATGTCAAACACTCCAGGCTTTCCAGCTTCCACTGGCAGCTGGGAGCAGCAAATACCTGTAAAATCAGGCTGGGCTGCTCGGAAACGGACACTGTGCCAGTCAGGATTGACAGCAGCTGTCAGACACAAAATCATGGAATCAGAGAGTGGCTCAGGCTGGAAAAGATCTCAGGGATCATCTAATCCAACCTCCCTGCCATGAGCAGGGACACCTCCCACTAGCCCAGGTTGCTCAAGGCCTCATCCAACCCGGCCTTGAACACCTCCAGGGAGGAGGCAGCCACAGCCTCTCTGGACAATCCATTCCAGAGCCTTGGCAACCTCATAGTGAAGAATTTCTCCCTAAGATCCAACCTAAGCCCATTCTCCTTCAATTTAAACCCATTTTTCCTTGTCCTGTCCATGGATACTCTTGTCAAAAGTCCTACCATACAGATAAAAGTCCTCCAGAAGATAGAGAGTCCAAGGGGCTGGAAAGTCATAGAATCATCCATCCCAGAGGGTGGCCACAGGAAACTGTAATCTGTTATTCCATCCCATAATCCTGCATCCCTAGATCAGCAGGTTTCACAGCCCATTTTGTCTTTCTCCCTCCTCCCTGCTCCTGGTCTGGGGGCAGTGTGGCCTTGCAGCTGTTTGCTGCTGCCCAGCTGTGCCTGGTGTGCCAGCTGGCCTGGGGGGCAGTGAGGCCTGCTAAGCCTGTCTTGGGGGTGGGGGCAGCAGTTTGGCCTCCTCTGGGCCTCCTGAGGCCCTAGCTTTGGGGAGGGGAGGTTTGTCTGGTTGAGGACTAGTGTGGGGCTTAGCCAGGGCTGATTCTGAGTATGAACAGATCTCCTTTGGCCTTTGCACCTTTCCTATTTGATTTACTTTTGTAAACAGTATTTCTATTTAACCTCCAATTTCTGTTTGAGTGTTTACCTACTCCTGTGGAGTAAATGAATTCTGTCCTCAGGCCAGAGATGTTTTCAGCTCAAGCCATGACAGGAAGGCAGCTCTAAGGTACTCCCAGAGCCTTCTCTTCTCCAGGCTGAACACCCCCAGCTCCCTCAGCCTGTGCTCACAGCAGAGTTGCTCCAGCCCTTGCATCATCCTTGTGGCTTCCTCTGGCCTCACTCCAGCAGCTCTGTGTCCTCCTTCTGCTGGGGACACCAGAACTGGAGGCAGGATTGGAGGTGAGGTCTGAGCAGAGCAGAGTCCAGGGGCAGAATCCCCTCTCTTGCTCTGCTGCCCACACTCCTCTGGCTGCAGCCCAGCACAGAGCTGCCTGCTGGGTTGCAGGAGGGCACTGCTGGCTCCTGGGGAGCTGCTCAGCACCCAACACCCCCAAGTCCTTCTCCTCAGGGCTATTCTCAGCCCACTCTGTACCCACTTTATATTTGTGCCTAGGGCTGGCCCGACCAAGGTGTAGGACCTCGCTCTTTGACTCGTTGAACCTGATGCAGTTGGCACTGGCCCATTTCTTGAGCCTGTCAAGGTCCCTCCCCAAAACGGGGAGGATGAGCCTGCACAGCTCACTGCCTTGAGTTCAGTGCTGGTCTAGTTGGACTGCTGGCTTGCACAGAGGGGTCAAAATGTCTTTGGACCCCTTGGAAATGCAGTGCAAAGTCCACAGGAGCTGGCCTCACAGCCCATGTAGGGCAGAGTCAGCACCAGGGTGTGAGGAAGCACAGGGACAGGATGGCTACCCCCTGCAGAAGGCCACATGGGCAGCACTGAGCTGAACTGAATGAATCTGGCTGGATCCAAGGTAAGACGATTACTCTGTCCTTTAAAAACAGTTCAAGATGACCATGGATTGCCTGCTTGTTTCTGAAATTATTGCTCAAGGATCTGAGTCAAAAAACTTAGTCTGGAGAAGAGAAGGCTGAGGGGGGACCTCATGGCTCTCTTCAACTCCCTGAAAGAAGGCTGGAGCCAGGTGGGGTTTGGTTTCTTCTTCCTAGGAACCAGTGAGGAGAGGAAATGGCATCAAGCTACCCCAGGAGAGGTTTAGATTGGATACAAGGAAAAGTTTCTTTGCTGCAAGAGTGGTCAGGGGATTGGCACAGGCTGCCCAGGGAGGTGGTGGAGTCCCCATCCCTGGAGGTGTTCAAGAAACCTGCAGCCATGGCACTTGGGGACGTGGTTTAGAGACCACGGTGGTGTTGGCTTAATGGTTGGACTGGATCACCTTGGAGGTCTTTTCCAGCCCAAACAATTCTGTGATCTCCCAGCTGTGGACCACAAGCCACTGCTTGGCTCTCATCTCTGCACCCCTAAAACACCTGTGAATAGGAAGGGAGCACCAAGCACCTATTCAAAGTTCCTCCTGCCCTAACCAAACATCAGCTCTCTCTGGCACATGCGTCAGCCACACTGCTTCTGCCATGCTTGCATTTGGTACTTCCTGTGCTACGCCCTGTGAATGTCCAAAGGCAAACCCAAGCCCTCCTGCCACCCCCTGTGCTCAGCACACTGCAGCTCCGCCTGCACTTCCTTCACCTCCTCGGCGGCTACCTACCGGAAGCTGTGAATGCCCTGCAGCTCCTGCTGGAGTACCTCCTGTGTCGTGGATATCAAGTCCAAAGCTCCAACAAACTCAGAAGTCGAGAGCAGCAGCTGTACCATGGGCTGTGTTTGGTGCACAGTAGCCATCAGCTTCAGCTTGTTGTAGGCTTTGACACAGTTATTCCTGGTGAGAGAGAGCCTCAACACTCGCAGGGAGCCCTCGCACATCACTTGATCAATTCTGGAGATCTTCTCTCTCAGTAGCTTTACAGCCTGGGAGGTTTTCCTGAGGTAGTCCTGCAGCTCATGCTGAGAGGTCATTGCATGGAAGAATGCTTCTGAGCGCAGGGAGATCTGATGGGCAATGTTGACTTCCACTATGTCCAGGTAATGGCTCAGCTAGAGAGAGGAGGGAGGAGGCAAAAGTCAGCAGTGCTGCTAAGTTTATCACCGTATTTGCCTATGGTCCCGCAAGGACATTAGGCCAATAAAAATGAACCCCCTTGGTCAGCTTAGCAAGCAAACAACTACCCCCTGTGCCCTGACCATTGCTTAAAGGAGTTCACAACAGCTTTGGGAAGACTGCCCTGATGGTGCTCCTGATTACAAGGTAGCAAAGCAAGGCATTGTAAAAGAGCCAAGCTTCTGCATCACATGGGGGCACACTGGCACTGTGAGAATGCAGCCAGCTGCCAGGAGACAGCTCTGGGTGCTGGCTTGCAAGTAAGACCAGTACACACACGTGCTCCAGGCCATGGAAGCTGCTCAGTGTGTAGGCAAGGTGGCTTTGGAATGGCTCTGTTCCCCAAGGCTGCAGCATCTTCCTCAGGATAGCTCTGGCTGCTGTTGCTGGGTTTTGCCAAGCAGCAGGAGTTCCTGTTAAGTGTAGTTCACGTGTGCTGGCACTGTGGCATTCCCAGAGTATGCCCACATGTTCAGAACCTGAATTCCAGATTCCTTCTCTCACAGGCCAGGCCTGATGATTTGAGCTGTAAAAGCTGTGTTCTGCCTTCTGCTG
Organism: Picus viridis; assembly: GCA_033816785.1. NCBI lineage: Eukaryota > Metazoa > Chordata > Aves > Piciformes > Picidae > Picus > Picus viridis. Next base: position 40,771,170 of record CM066576.1, read on the forward strand.
AACATGCTAACTCAAGGGACTGAGGCTTCAGGATGCTCACTGGAATGCAGGTGACTTGGTTTCTAAGAGGTGCCAAGCACTCAAACCTTATGCAGAATGTCAGAAGTCCCATCCAGAGATGGAAAGAGACACAGCTAGAAAATGTTTCCTTCTTGCAGTTACTTTCATCCTGTGTGTTTTTAACACCAGGGATTTACACCACGTGCAAACCTCTTTTTCTCTGATACCTTGCATCAAAACCATCCTCCACCAACCAGCTGAAACACACCCAGCCCACAGGACAAGCTGAGAAAGACACAGGGAACAGAGAAGGGGTTATGAGCATCATTTATTTATGTGACTGCACCAGCCAGGTGCCCCGGGTCCCTTCACTATACTAAGTGAGGTAGAACAAAGAGAACAAAATGATAGTACCTGCCTCAAAGAGCTTACAGTCCCAGTGCAGGGCAAGACATGGAAGGAAGTAAGGAAGAGAAAAATGTCAGGGGGACATTGTTCAAGCTGATCAGCAGCAGTCCAAAAGCACTAACAACAGCCTAAGGATGTGTGCTTAAGACAGGGCTTCAAAACCCTGCTGGTAACTGGTGCCTGGAGCTTAGGACAGCTGTGGCCAAAGGGTGCCTATTTACATGTGCTAAGTATAAACCTCATCTGGCTCAGAGCCTTTAAAAGAGTAAACCAGCAGTAAGAAGCAGTGCAGTGATTTACCAGGCCTGTGGCTCTGGAGAGACCTGAACTGCTCTATGCCATTTGGGTGTTTGTGCCACCTCTCCAAAGAAGTCTTGGCTCGTGGCAAGTCAAAGCTCGAGGTCTCATTCACTCCCAGTCCATACCGAGCGTCCATCCTGCTGCTGCCAGGCACGCCTGTTGAGTCTAAAGCAGCTGCCAGGCATCACTTTTTCATCGTCAGAGAGTGACAGCCACAAGAAACTCCAACTCTAAGTGTGTAGGACAACCCAAGGAAAGATCAGGTTAGCTCCCCCTGAGCTGGTGGGAGAGCAGCAGGACTGACTCCTGGAAATCTGGAAGCGCTGCCCAGAGGATGTCATGTTAAGTATTTCCGTAAGACACCTCACTACTCTCCCCTTGCCCCCAGAAGCTTTAGGAGGTTAAACAGGAGAGAAAATTACAGTTAGAAAACAGCCTCCAGAATCCTGCAGATCTTCTGGAAGTGTTAAGTGGGAAATGGGGCCATCCAAATGCTTCAGCATGGGGTTTTCTACAGGATGCCTACAGGAGCAACACAAAGAGCAAGACTTCTGTTTGCTCTGGTTTTGTGCTCTCCAATGCACTCCAACCCTCTGTGACATGCAAACAGGGATCACTGCAGATGACAAGACAATCAAAGGTAAGAGGAAGCTCCTTACATGCAAAACCCTAGGATTTAGTATTGCTTTTAGCACAGAAACCAGGTTGCCTTGCATCTGGAGTTTCCCTGAGGTGTCAGAAAGCAACAGTCTCGAACAAACAGTGCAGAAGCTCTGGCTTTCCCTTCTCGTGAATTGCTCTTCTTCCCTAACAAGCAGTTCCACATCTCTGCAGCCCTCCCCTGCTTCACTAAGCTTTGGCATTTGCTATTATGCCGCTCACAAGCTCTTCTGTCCCCATTTGATGCATGAATTCATTTAGCAGGGCAAACGAAAAAGCTCTCTCGCAGTAAGATGCTTCCTGCGCTGCTCAACAACAATCTTCAGCCTCACGAGAGACACCAAAAGCCAACAGCAAGCAGGGAAGAGCAGCAAGAGTTTGTTTGCAGCAGCTGCCAGCTGCAGTGGCTAACACCAGCTGGGATCAAGGCTCTACCTTTTCTTGGAGTAACCTGGAGGAAGCTGCATCACGATTTCCTTTGCCACCAGCAGTACTAAAATGAGACCATGGTAAAACGGCATTAAATGTTAAGGAATCTTCCAAGGCAAAATCTGGTTTCATAAAAATCTGAAACAGAAGAACAAAAGGAATAAGTGTGCCTCTCTCAGCCCTGCAGTTTCCTCCCCACCTAAACACACCTCCCATCTCCTGAAGCCAACAGGGGCCTCGTTTGCTGATTTGCAAAAACCAAGTTCTCCTTTAGCCGGGCAAGCAAATTCGTTGCAGACCTTACAACCATCTCCCTTCACACCTGAGGGGCTTGTATGGTCTGACAGAGTCTCAGCTTCCTGAAAGGGGAAGACACAGCTGCACAAAGGGCCAGGTTAGCAAGCACTCCAGTAAGCTAAACCAGCCTGAGCAATGAACTGCAGGTGGGGCCTCCAAAGGACCAGAGCAAACGTCCTTCGACAGCAGGGGTGTCCAGCTGCTGACCTGCTCAGCTCTGGGGCCAGAGCTTTGACCAGACTGAGGATTCATCCAGCTGTCAAGGTGCAGCAAGAGCTGCCCGGCCCCAGAGCTGATCTCCTTTAGCAGAAGGCAGCAAAGGTGCTGGTCACAGGGAGTCAGTGACACCTACCAATGACTACACCTCTCCAGGAGGCACGGACCTAAAGCTCTCTCTGGCTTTATTTGCACTTGGCAAAAGCAGTGCCAGCCCTCAGCTCCCAGGCCAGGCAGGCAACAGGGCCTTACAAAGTGCAGTTTTAACATGTTCCATGTGTATGGCAGGCACCACATCCAAACACTCCTGTTCCCTGGACTTTTGAACACTGCAGCGACAGCTGCCCGACTGGCCCAGAGATGCTGACCCGTATTCACACTCTGACTTCCCCATGGACCCAGAGAAAAGCTCTTCAGGCTGAGATGGAATTTAAAGGTGTGCCTTTTGCAGCCTGCCACAACACAACCCCATGTCACAGCTGCTGCAAACCTACAAGCAGGAGGGGTCTGCTCAAGGATCCAAGGAGTTAAGCCCGGTGCTAAGATGTACACCATGCAACACTCAGGCTTCTATCAACCTCCTCCTGTTTCCCTTCCTCCTAAAACAGAGTGGCTGCTTTGGGCAGCTCTGAGGTTTTAACTGTCCAAGATGAAGGAAATGATGACATTTGTGCTCTACTTTAAGGAAGATTTTAACAAATCAACAATAACAGAGCAAAACAAACAGACAAAAGGAAGGAAAAAACCAACAGATTGTGCTTTGTCTTTTTAGGTTGTGAGGACTGAAGACCCTCAGCAGCTTGGACACAGCAGCCTGAAATATTTAAGCCTTAAACCCTTATAGAAGCTCACAGTGCCCAGGAGCCATACCTTAGGTACTTGTTCCAGATCTGTCCTGGATTTATCTACAATGAAAACAGAACACAAGCAGTCACTGATGAGCAAACAAGGGGTAGCAATCACTGTGAACACTGTCCGACCCCAGGTTCATCACAGGGGGTGGGGCAGGGAACAGCACTCGTCCATGGAACCATTCTGACTGGACACAAGGAAAACCTCTCTCACCACAAGGACAATCAAGCACTGGAAGAGGCTGCCCAGAAGGGCAAGGAGCTACCCTTCCAGCCTTGGAGGTTTTCAAGGCCCAACAGGATGAAGCCCTGAACAGCTTGGCCTGACCTTACAGCTGAACTGGCTCTGAGGTGGCAGTTGCAGTAAAGACCTTCTGAAGTCCCTTCCCACTTGAGATGATCTGATTCTCTGACACACTGTGCTGTCCTTTGGACTCCAGCATCAGAAGGACAGAACAGCAGGGCTTAGAAGGGACCTCTGGAGACCATCCAGTCCAACTCCCCTGCTTCAGCAGGGTCACCCAGAGCCAGTCACACAGGAACACATCCAGGTGGGTCTGGAATGCCTCCAGAGATGGAGGCTCCACAGCCTCTCTGGGCAGCCTGTCCCAGTGCTCTACCACCCTCACAGGGAAGAATCCGTTCCTTCTGTTCCTGTGGCACCTCCTGGGCTCCAGTCTGTGCCCACTGCCCCTTGTCCTGTCCCTGGGCACCACTGAGAAGAGTCTGGCTCCATCCTCCTGCCACTCACCCTTCAGCTGTTGATCAGCATTGCTGAGATCCCCTCAGGCTGCTCTTCTCCAGGCTAAGCAGCCCCAGGGCTCTCAGCCTCTCCTCACAAGGTGATGTTCAGTGACCTGAGCAGCTCAGTGGCTCTCTGCTGGACTCTCTCCAGTAGTTCTTTGTCCTCCTTGAACTGGGAAGTCCAGAACTGGATGCAGTATTCCAGATGAGCCCTCACCAGGGCAGAGCAGAGAGGGAGGGAGACCCAAACAACCTGCTGGCCACACTCTTCAGAATGCACCCCAGGATGCTATTGGCCTTCTTGGCCATGAGGGCACGCTGCTAGCTCATGGTCAGCCTGCTGTCCACCACCAGCACTTCCAGGTCCTTTTCCTCAGACATCAGCCCCTCTCTTGTACTGGTGCAGAGGGTTGTTCCTTCCCAGGTGCAGGATCCTCCACCTGCCCTTAGTGCACCTTGTAAGTGCCTTCCCTTGCTGTCTGCCCAGCTCTCCAGATCTCACTGGATGACAGCACAGTCTGAGGGGGTGTCAGCCACCCCTCCCAGTATGGTATCACCAGGAAAGTGGCAGAAGGATTCTGTTCCTTCATCCAGGTCATTGATGAATATGTCACTCAGACTAGACCCAGTACTGATCCCTGGGGAACACCACCAGTCACAAGCCTTCAAGAGACCTTTAGGTCTCATGCCCAAGAGTATTCCAAGATGCTTGCACTTGGCTGTTTGCCAGAGCAGATGTCAGTCATACCCAGCAACCCTCTCAGTACTTCCTGTCCCAAAATGTGCTGTGCCATCAACTGACAAGAGCCAGTACAGGATCCCTCTAGCATCACCCCAGCTTTAATGGTGCAGACTGAAGCTGCCCAGACCACCACTTGGTGCACGGCACTCGAAGGACAGATGCTCGGGACAGAGTCTCAAGCACTCTGAGCACACAGGACCAAGCAACCCTTCCTCTGAAGCAAGCTGACCTGCCCACCACAGAGGGTGAGGGAGCTGAGCTGGGAGAGGAGGTGCATGGCTGTTTAAGTGCACCAGAACTTGAAGAAAAGGCAAATTCAGACTTCAGAGGTTCAGACAAAGCCTCCTTGTCCTCCTCTGCTCATTACGTTAGTGTACACTACAGAGAGTGGGGGCAGGCTGGAGGCCAGAAGAGGTGAGGAACTGAAAAGCAACAAAGCCAGAGCTCAGGGGAGGTTCTGCTCATCCCTGGCAAGCATGGAAGTGCTCCAGCAGCATCAGCTCCCACACCTCTCTCACCAATATGGTTCTTCACAGAACTCCAGAACAGCAGGGCTTGGAAGGGGCCCCTGAAGACCATCTAGTCCAGCTCAGCTGCTAGAGCAGGGTCATCCAGAGTCAGTCACTCACTTGATTTGTTTCTTACTTGATTTGTAGTGGAATAAAAAAAGCAGCCTAGGACTCACCCTGCTGTCCTCAGCCTCCAGCCTTCTACAGAATGAAAAGCCAAGCCTTGAAGGCCAGAGTCAGAGCAAGACAGGTGACAAACAAAAGAAATAACAAAAGATAAAGAGCTCCTGCTTCCCAAAGGGTGCTTACACTACAAACTGTCCAGCTAGCACAGAAGCTCCCAGTTCCTGGGGTGACACAGTCGTTTTCTCTTTGCTTTAGAAGACCCTTTCCAAGCAGCTGAAGCTGAGCCTGAAGAAGCTTTGATTTTGAGCATGTGCCACGGACTCCCTCAGGAAGAGCTGCTGCAGAATGAAACCCATAGCAGAGCAGCCCTGCAGAAGGACTTCCTCTTGCATGGAAAAGGAGGAAGAACTCAGTCAAGACAAGCAAAGCACTGAATGCTCCATGCTTCATTACCTGCAGACACTGAAGTGTCTTCATGGCAACCAGCCACTGGGAACTTAGGACTGTTTCTTGTCCTTATCTTTTTTATTCTACCTCTTGCCTTGCTTTGTCCAGCTTCACATTAGCTGAACTGCTCACACAAGAACTTGAAATCAGTCCTTGCTCGGTACAAGACAGACCCAGACACCCTGGAGCACATCCAGTGAAGGGCCACAAAGATGATTAAGAGACCAAGGCATCTTTCACAGGAGGAGAGGCTGAGAGACCTGAGACTGCTTAGTCTGAAAAAGCTCAGGAGGGAGCTTAACAATGGCTTTTAAATCTCTGATGTGTAGAGAAGATAGAGCAGGCTCTTCTCAGTGGTGTCCATCTACACACAAGGAAGTACATTGACTGTGAGGGTGGTCAAACACTGACACAGCTGCCCCAGAGAGGTTGTGCCATCTCCATCCTGGGCAAATTCTCAATTCAGTAGGACACTGTCCTCTCACAGATGAGCCTGCCTGCACAGGGGATGGGAACTAGAACATCCTGCAGTGTCACCTCCCACCTCAACCATTCCTTGACCTTCCCGACACAGGAACGGCTCGGTGCTGCCATTCTTCACTGCAAAGTCAACAGCTGCCAGAAATTTGATGCAACAGTTCCTTAACTGAGAGGAAACTGAAGAAAACACTGCCAAGGACAAACTGAGCTGCCACAAACACAAACCTGCCAAGGAAAGAGCAGGCAGCACAAGCATTCTGACCTGCCGTGGTCACAAACGCTCCTGGTCAGCTAGGTCTGGGGGACTCGGCTGTTGTTACAGAGACACCAGCAGCAGCACCTCCTGCACAGGAAGCCCCCCAGCAAGGGAAGGAGCCAATCAGTGGGTGGCAGCACTCACTGCTGAGTGCTGTCCCTGACACAGAAAGAAATCTCTGCTTCATGACTGTACCGTGGGTGTGCAAGAGAGTCCTGTCCAAGGGGTCTTTAGCAGCACAAACATCCTTGCCTCTCTCGTGAACCTTCTCTCTCTAGAAAAGACAAAACATATGAAAGAAAAAGGATTAAAAGGATTTTTTTTCCCCTTTTGAAGCAGAATATTCAGAGTGTTTTCTGGCAAGTTTGTGACAGGTTTTTGTTTCCACTTCACAGTATCACAGTATCGCCAAGGTTGGAAGAGACCTCGAAGATCATCGAGTCCAACCTGTCACCACAGATCCCACAACTAGACCATGGCACCAAGTGCCACGTCCAGTCCCCTCTTGAACACCTCCAGGGATGGGGACTCAACCACCTCCCCGGGCAGCACATTCCAATGGCGAATCACTCTCTCGGTGAAGAACTTTCTCCTCACCTCCAGCCTAAACTTCCCCTGGCACAGCTTGAGACTGTGTCCTCTTGTTCTGGTGCTGGTTGCTAGGGAGAAGAGGCCAACCCCTTCCTAGCTACAACCACCTTTCAGGTAGTTGTAGAGAGCAATGAGGTCACCCCTCAGCCTCCTCTTCTCCAGGCTAAGCAACTCCAGCTCCCTCAGCCTCTCCTCACAGGGCTGTGCTCAAGGCCTCTCACCAGCCTTGTTGCCCTTCTCTGGACACGTTCAAGTGTCTCGATATCCTTCTTAAACTGAGGGGCCCAGAACTGAACACAGTACTCAAGGTGTGGCCTAACCAATGCAGAGTACAGGGGCACAATGACCTCCCTGCTCCTGCTGGCCACACTATTCCTAATGCAGGCCAGGATGCTGTTGCCCTTCTTGGCCACCTGGGCACACTGCTGGCTCATGTTTAGGCAGCTGTCAACCAGCACCCCCATGTCCCTCTCTGTTTGGGAGCTCTCCAGCCACTCCGACCCCAGCCTGCAGCTCTGCATGGGGTTGTTGTGGCCAAAGTGCAGCACCCAGCACTTGGACTTGTTGAATGCCATCCTGTTGGACCCTGCCCACCTGTCCAGTCAGTCGAGGTCCCTCTGCAGGGCCCTTCTGCCCTCTGACTGACCAACATCTGCTCCCAACTTGGTGTCATCTGCAAATTTGCTGATGACCGTCTCAATCCCCTCATCCAGATCGTCAGTGAAGACATTGAAGAGGATGGGGCCCAGCACTGATCCCTGGGGGATGCCACTGGTGACTGGCCTCCAGCTGGAGGTGGCACCATTGACCACCACTATCTGGGCAAAAGCTCAGATGTTGTTTGTCCAGATGAAAGGTGACAGAGAGTTCACCCTGCAGTTGCTGTGCTGGCTTTCCCCCCTCCCTGTTTCTTTACATCTCAAGAGAAAAAGGAAACAAAATCTGTTGCAGAGGTGTAATAACTTCTCTGCACACTGAGCCATGTCCACAGAGCAGTTGCAATTACAAATGCAAACCCCTACTTGCTGTAAAGCCAGGAATCACATCAGCACAGGGTGAATGGCTTTTCATTGCTAAATTCCATCAGATCACAGCAGGAATCCCTTTCACACCCAGTCACTGAGGACCTTGCTGAAACCATGACCATGGATTGTGGTTCATAGAATCACAGAATGGTCTGGGTTGAAAGGGACCTCCAAAGGTCATCCAGCCCAACCCCATCTGCAGTCAGGTTGCCCAGAGCCCTGTTGAGCCTCACCTTGAGTACCTCCACCTCAACCACCTCTCTGGGCAACCTGTTCCAGTGCTCAACCACTGTCACAGTAAAGAACTTTTTCCTAACATCCAACACAAATCCTCTGCTCCAAGCCTGGACTCTTCATGGGGTTGTTGTGCCCCAAATGGAGGGCCCAGCTCTTGGCCTTGTTGAGTCTCATCCCACTGGCCTCAGCCCATGGATGCAGCCTCTGCAGGTCTCTCTGCAGATCCTTCTTACCCACCAGCAGCTCCACACTCCCTCCCAGCTCAGTGCCACCTGCAAACTGACTGAAGGTGCCTGGATCTCCTCAAACAGGTCATGGATAGAGAACTGGCCCCAGCACTGAGCACTGGGGAACACCACTGGTGAGTGGCCACCAAGTGCAGTTAACTCCATTCCCCAGCACTCTCTGGGCCCAGCCATAAGCCAGTTCCTACCCCAGCAAAGCATCCCCTTCCAGTCATTGCCCTACACTCTAATTTGCACAGATTGGCTCTCAAACATTTGAAATGCTGAACACCTAAACCAGTTCAGATACAGACCCATCCCCACACTTCCTGGAACCCCTTTTGTGCAAGCAGCAACACAGGAGGACGTGACAAAGCAAGGAAGGAGAAAACAGTGGCAGACTTCTCTGTGTTCTTTCAATCAGACTCTCCCCAGACCACCAGATACTTCCTGACACCTGCATTTTAAGAGTCTCCTACTGGCCCTGGTGTCCTTAGATGCCACTTAAACACTCCTGTTACAAAAGAACCCATTGAGATACCAGGCCTGTTTGGACTTTAGGAACTTCATGTACAGTATTTTGAGAGTCTTCAAAAGTATCTCCAGTCCTGCTGCACATAATCCTGCTCTGGGCTGGATCTGAAGGTCTGAACTGTAAAGCCCAACCATTACACAGTCCTTACAAAAAAGGGACTCTTCATCCTCAGAACCAACAGGAACTCTAAGTCCTGGTGCAGAGCTCCATATTCAGCAATACCAATTAAGGAAAACAAGAATGGAATTGCCTGGAGAGGACTTAGTCGGCACTTTGCACGCTGCAAACCCTGAGGTGACAAACCAGGAAAGTCCTGTGAAGAGTCAACAAGCACTGAAGAGCAAATTAATGACCGTGGGCTCCTAGCAGGGCCAGTCTGCAGGGAGGAGGAGCTCAGGTCTCTCCCTGGCCTCCAGCAGTGTGTGGCTCCACGCCTGGGCTCTTACCGGAGTGATCTCCTGTTGGTATAATGCAAAATGTTCCTTGGTGATCTGTGGGAGGTAGAATGAAGGCGTGACTTCAGTGTCCACAAAGTCCACTCCCCATGTTTTTGTAAAGAAATCAGATTCCCTTTTTGCTAACCTAGGGTCATTTAGTGCTGCTGGGAGATTGACTTTGGAATGATAGATAGTCCATCTGTGCTGGTCCACAACTAGAGATGGGCTGTCGCATAGGTTACTGGGATCACCTGCAGCACAAAAGACAAAACAGTTGGGTAAGGTGAGAAACTGAGAGTTGCTTTCTTGCTGAAATAGGACTCTTAAGCAAACCATGATCTCACAATTCCATAGCAGAGCAGAGTTACCTCTGCAGAAGACACAGGACATTAGATCAGTTACCTCTGCAGACAGGATATTTCCCTTCTGCAACACTTTAACTGCCATTGCTTCTCTCAGACTAAGCAAGGCCAGTGTTGACCACAGCAGAGTACTCACATGCACTGAGGGTATTTAGCTCATCTGCATTTAGCTTCTACTTCAGAGAACAAAATCCCAACCACCAACAGGTTTGTACTGATCTGAACCTGAACACAAAGGCAGCTGAAATTCACCAGCGCTGGATTTCACAACTCTTAAGGTCCCACCCCACCTACTCCTTTTTAGAAACTAAGCTTTTGTGTGCCACAGCGGCTACAGCTGGGATCAAAACCTGCAGAGGTGGTCTCCCTCAGCCTCCTCTTTCCCATGCTGAACATCCCCAGTACTCTCAGCTGCTCCTCACCAGCCCTGCTCTCTAGGCCCTTCCCCAGATTCCTTGCCCTTCTCTGGACCTGCTCCAGCCCCTCAATGTACTTCTTGGAGTGAGGGCCCCAAAACTGAACCCAGCACTCAAGATGTGGCCTCCTCGGTGCTGAGTCCTGCTGCCCACACCATTGCTGATCCAGGCCAGCCTGCTGGTGGCCTCCTTGCCCACCTGGCCACACCCTGGCTCATTTCCAGCCAGCTGTCCACCAGCACCCCCAGGGCTTTCTCTGCTGGGCACTCTCCAGCCACTCTGCCCCAAGCCTGGAGCGCTCATGGGGTGGTTGTGCCCCAAATGCAGGATCCAACACTTGACTTTGTTGGATCTCATCCCACTGGTCTCAGCCCACGAATGCAGCCTGTGCAGGTCCCTCTGCAGAGCCTTCCTACCCTCCAGCAGCTCCACACTTCCTCCCAGCTCAGTGCCATCTGCAAAAAGACTGGGGGTGCCTGTATCCCCTCATCCAGATAATGGATAAAGACATTAGAGAGAACTGGCCCCAGCACTGAGGCCTGGGTAACACTACTGGTGAGCGGCCACCAGTGGAGTCAACTCCACTCACTACAATAGCCCCAGAGACTCATGACAGCGCTGGAGAGAGGTCTTGGTCTCTTGCAACCTACTGTAAGAGGCCTGGGCTGTAGCACAGGAGTCCAAGCATGCTGGACAGGCCGGTTACAGGCTCTGACAGAACACACCATGGCCTCTTCTTGCATCTAGTATGGATCACAACTACACTGTGGAATCACCCAAAAGAGATCCCACCTATACTGCAGGCATCTAAAACACAGGCTGCAAACTGGCATTCTTGCTCCGCCTCCCGGGGACACCGCCTGCTATGCGGCAGCAACAGCAGGGGCTCGGCGCGCCGCCCCCGGCACAGGAGAGCCCCTGGCCCAGCACTTGTGCCCAGGTTAGCAAAGCCAGCTGCCCTGCCCCCTTCCTGCGCAGCAGGCTCACCTGTGGGCTCCTTGGGGCACACGTCGGGCAGTGACTGCGGGGGCGGAAGCACTTGGCGGCCTCCAGCTCCTTCTTGAAGAAAGCATCGCCGGCGCTGGGCTGAGGCACTGGTGAGGAACTGTGGCGTGAGGCCATTGCATAAAGACACCTCCGGGCAAAACCTGCAGGAGAGACAACAAGCGGCAAGGCTTTAATCAGGGCCTGCTAACAGATCCCACCCCAGCAGTGCCATTCCATCAGCCACGTAACAAGGATTGCGACTGCAGCCCCTCCACTGGCACAGCTCAGCAAGGCACAGCTCATGTGAGACCCCCAGAGCAGAGGCTGAGCACAACCTCACAGCCCACTTTCCCCCACAGCTCCAGGCTTGGGGGATAGTATCAGTAGTATCAGTCAGGGTTGGAAGAGACCACAAGGATCATCTAGTTCCAACCCCCCTGCCATGGGCAGGGACACCCCACACTAGATAAGGCTGGCCAGAGCCCCATCCAGCCTGGTCTTAAACACCTCCAGGGATGAGGCCTCAACCACCTCCCTGGACAACCCATTCCAGGGCTTCACCACTCTCATGGTGAAGAACTTCTTCCTCACGTCCAGCCTGAATCTCCCCACCTCCAGCTTCATTCCATTCCCCCTAGTCCTATCACTACCTGATAGCCTGAGAAGTCCCTCCCCAGCCTTCTTGTAGCCCCCTTCAGATACTGGAAGGCCACAATAAGGTCACCTCGGAGCCTAGCTTCCTGCACCCAGCACCACTACAGCTGGATGTTTAAAAAGCCTTCCAGGCACTTCTTCCCTTCTGCTGCCATATCTCTTGTAGCCACAGCACACACCTTCACTGCAGAACTTCCTCAGAGTCAGGAACATTGGGTGGACAAATGTGGAGCCTTCCACCCCCTCTGCCCTCCTACCTACTATCCTCCGTGATGGATAGGAACAGATGCCCTTTGGCAGCTTCTACTGTCCCAGGGGCTGCACTCCACAACAACCATGACAACCCAGGCAGGGCAAAGAGAGAGACAAATGATCACAGCATCATAGAATCATCCAGGCCAGAAAGAACCTCTGAGATCATCAAGTCCAGCAATGATCTCAGTCTTCAAACAGCTGCTTTGCAGACCAGCAGCTAGTGGCAGTACGACAAGCATCAGAAGACCCACCCCATCTGCATGATGGCTCTAGGTCAGGATTGAAAGCCTGGAAATTGTTGCATAACCACAGCTGAGAGAGCTCACAAAGCTGCCTATGCCCACCTCCAAGAAGCTTCCAGCAACTGCTCTACTCAAGAGGTGGACAGAAGCTCCTGTGAGATCATGCCCAGGAAGGCTTAACTCCAGCCCACTACACATCAGGTGGGGCATTCTGTGTCCCTGCTTTGTTGTGCTGCCTTAATAGCAGGACCCCACACCATGAGCAGCACTCTTCTTTCCAAGGAGGCCTACAGCCTATCTTCACAGTGCAGCCCAACCCAGCAACAGCTACACATGGTGTATAGGAATTGAAACCAGGGGGTTGCAGACAGATCAGGGTCTGGAGGACAAGGCCAAGCACACACTATGCACAGAGCACGTTCATCTTTCATCCCTTGCATCAGGAAGATCCACAACCCAACCTTCCACGGCTGCCCAGAGTTTATTTGCAGAGAGAAAACAATTAAAACCCAGTTCAAAAAGCTCCAGAGTGAGGAATGTCTTCAGCTGAATTTTAAGCTCCCCATTTGCAAATGAACAGCCTGGATAATGTGACAGCAGAGCTGCACAATATCCAGCTCTACACAAAGCTGCATCTCCATCAAAGCCCTGCTTGAGTCAGTGGTAACCTCCAGAGTGATGAGAGGTGTGAGTTCATTAACACATCTCCATGAGGTAGCAGCTCAGAGAATGCCCCTTCTAAAGGACTGAACTGAATCCTGGCCTTCAAGGAGAAACAAACACACCCAGCAAGATCCTAGCATTTAACTAGGAGCCCCTAAGAGACACCTAAATGACCACCCTGAGAAGGAGCACACAGAGCGAAGTCCATTTGATCTTCAGTGGCTGGAGCAGGCACTGAAGGATGACTCTAAGTCACCATGTCAACTTCTAACAGCAGAACATCAATTACAGCAAAAGCCAAGAGCTTCCCAAAGGAGGCTGGAAGTGTCCTACAGAAGAGCTCCAGAGCTGAGTCCAGACATGGGCATGCATCCGAGCTACGGGCAGGGCCCACAAGGAGTAACAAACACATATTCTGTCCAAATATCTGTCCAGTGGGCACCACTCCTGATGTTCACTTGCCTCTCTCTTTCTCTTGAAGCCCTCACTCCAAGGAAGACATTGAGGGGCTGGAGCAGCTCCAGAGAAGGGCAAGGAGGCTGGGGAAGGCTCTGTAGAACAGGGCTGGGGAGGAGCAGCTGAGGGAGCTGCGGGCATTTAGTCTGGAGAAAAGGAGGCTGAGGGGAGACTTCATTGCTCTCTACAGTTCCCTGAAGGGAGGCTGAAGCCAGGTGGGGGTTGGGCTCTCCCTAGTGACAAGTGACAGGAGGAGAGGAAATGGCCTCAAGATTCACCAGAGCAGGTTTAGGTTGGACGTTAGAAGAAACTTCTTGACTGAAAGGTTCTCAAAGGCTGGCAGAGGCTGCCCAGGGAGGTGGCTGAATGGTAGAGTTAAAGAATGGTTGGACTTGATGCTCTTGAAGGGCTTTTCCAACCAAGAAGACAAGGTGGATGAAGCTCTCCCACTGTCAGTTTGAAAAGTGAGTTCTGAAATGGGCAAAACCAGACCAGCAGAACCCCTTCTAAAATCACTGCCCAAGGACTGAAATATCTCTCTCCCAGGTTTTCTTGGGAGGGGATTCTATTCCTTCTTACAGCAGATAAAACTCACTGGGTGAGAGAGAGAGAGAATATGGGGTCAACACAGAAGCAAACGGGTGCAGGTTACTTTAACTCACTCAACTTTAACAGCATTAGGCTGCATTTCACTTGCACTCAACTTACACTGCAGGAGCTCTGCAAAATGAATGAGGAAAAGGGGAGTCCCCTGAGCCCCCTACTTTGAAGAGCACCTGTGCAGCAATGAGAACATGCAACTGGGGAACTTCATGGCATCACTACTTAAATGACAGACAACTGTAACTGGGGGAGAGTGACTCTACTTTCTCCACCAGCCACCTTGAGTTGCTCCCATTTTGCCTAGCAGTGCCTCTTCAATTCAGACCATGAAAAACCCTCTAGGGCTTAGGCACCAGAGAGAGGATGGAGACACTGAGAGGATTACAGTGTGCCTTCAACCTGTCACACCTGCTGCAGGGACACAGCATGCAAAAAGAACAGGAAACTACCCTGTCACTGTAAGGACTTTGGATTGTGGCCAGTTTGGGTTTCCCAGTTACTGGAGAGCGTCCAACAGAGGCTACAAGCATGCTGAAGGGACTGGAACATCTGTCTCATGAGGAAAGGCTGAGAGCCCTGAGGCTGTTTGGTCTGGAGAGGAGAAGGCTGAGAGGGCATCTGATCAACATCTATCAATATCCGAGGGGTGGGGGGCAAGAAGAAGGTGCCCAGTGATAGGAGAAGAGGCAGTGGACACAAAGTGGAACCCAGGAGGTTCCACCTCAACATGAGGAGAAAGTTCTTGGGTGAGAGGGTGCTGGAGCGGGCTGCCCAGAGATGTTGTGGAGTCTCCTTCTCTGGAGACTTCAAGACCAGTCTGGATGTGTTCCTGTGTGAACTGCCTGGCTGATCCTGCTCTGGCAGGGAGGCTGAGCTGGATGATTTCTGGACATCCCTTCCAACCCCTCCACTCTGTGATTCCAGCACTGAAGGCAAACACAAAGCTTTTCTTTTTCAAAAGTCAACTACCAGAGCCATGAAGACAGCTTTGGTGATTGGAGTTTGACAGTTTGATGATTTGTATGTGCTGTGTTCTTACAGCCCAAAACACAGGGAGATTAATATTTCACATCCAACGGTTTTCATATTCATCTCTCTCTATAAACATGCTCTCAGAAAAGGTGAGAACCAACCTATCTCCTCAGTTTGGGGCAGTTTTCTCACTGTCACCACCTCATTTTCTATTTCCTACTTCAGGTAACAGCTCTCCATCAGTTAATGATATGTACAGGGAAGTTCCAGGTCTGCAGACTTTCATCCATAACACAAACTGGACTTCATTAAGCCAGCACAACCCCTGCAAGGTGCCTGAGCTAAGTCTCAATCTATGCACTCAAAAAGGCCAAATTTCTCTTTTCTCTGCACTCCCCCTCCCAAATGAAAACAAATCTACAGCCCACCCACAATTACCTTCAGATGACATTGCTGCTCCAAGGGTCACCCAGGGACACAGAGCCCAGCAACTCCAGGCTCCAGCTCATTCAAACAAGCTTCTCTCCAAACTCCATTTTGACTTCTGAAATAGCAGCAGCTGAGAAGAGTCACTAAGTACCTAGGGGACAGAGCCCAGGGTCTTCCACTGCCTATGCATAAACACTGAGCAAGTTCTCCTCTCAGAAATCCACATGGTCCACAATGAGACACAGCTGAACACCACAAGGTACTTTTCAAGAGGCAAGACGAGGAGAACTCTCCCCCTGAACAGAAATGGCATGCTGAAGTCCCTGCTGCTCTTCATGGTTTGTCTGGCAACAACAGAGTGAAATCTAAAGATTTTTAAGTACTGTTCTGGTTGGCCAACATCCTTTGGAAGAGAAAACCATCTGAAACCACCCACAAGTCACGCTCGATGTCACCACTTCCAGAAGAAGTGATAAATACTGCATCACAGGATGCTCTGGGTCAGAAGGGACCTCCAAAGGGCACCTAGTCCAACCCCCTCTGCAGTAAGCAGGGGCATCCTCAACTAGAGAATGTTGCCCAGAGCCCTTTTGTGTAAATCCTGAATCAGTGGGATTTAACCCTGGAACAAGGACAGGGCAGCACCTCTGTCAGACAGCAGGAACCAGCCTGGACTAATACCAGCTTTGCAGTTCTCTCAGCCAGCTAATTCCTCAGGCTGAAATTGCCACGCTTGTCCCTGTGCCACAAGTCACAGAAACAGAGAAGCACAGAATTGTGGAGGTTGGAAGGGACCTGAGAGATCATCCAGACCCACCCCCCTGCCAGAGCAGGGTC
Source organism: Picus viridis (assembly GCA_033816785.1). Lineage (NCBI taxonomy): Eukaryota > Metazoa > Chordata > Aves > Piciformes > Picidae > Picus > Picus viridis. Next base: position 40,787,560 of record CM066576.1, read on the forward strand.
ACCAGAAAGCACAGAAAAGCATCCAGACAGGTCTTGAAAGTCTCCAGAGAAGGAGACTCCACAACCTCTCTGACAGCCTGCTCCAGTGCTCTGGTACCCTCAAAACGAAGAAGCTCTTCCTCGTGCTCAAGCAGAACCTCCTGTGTTCCAGTTTGTGTCCATTGCCCCTTGTCCTGCCCCTGGGCACCACTGAAAAGAGCTCAGCCCCATCCCCCTGCCTCCCAGCCTTTAACTATTGCTAAGTGTTGACACAGCAGACAGACCTCATTCTTTCAGCAGGGGACCCAAGAGGATCAGCTGTCAGCAGAAGTGATCTAGCCATTTCAGAGGATGAGGTTAAAAGCTGTGGAAGTTGTTCTGCTAACCTGAGCTCTTCTGGAACACTCATCTCCACTCTAGGGTTTTAGAGTAGGAAGGAGATGACTGCCAGGTGAATGAGGAGGCTAAGATCAGAGGAGAATTGTGCCTGTGCCAGCCCAGTTCTGCTGTAAGGCTAATATATATCTGTATCCCTTAACAAGGAGGTATTCTGATGCACTCCACACCTTTCATCCCAAACCTCATGTCCCCACACTGGAAGTTTACCTTCTCTGCAAAGTTAGCACCAGGGCTGACCACCCAGGGAAGCTACCTGTGACTCATCTGCATTTCTCACCAGCCCTGCTTCACCACATATCTTGGCACCATCCAGCACACCTGTGACTCCCTGGGCAGGGCTGAGCTGAGTCAGGCTGTGCTGTGGAAAAGCAGGAGCATTTCAACAGCTTCAAGAGTAATACCAGCACCCTCCCTTTGAATTGTCACCTCCAAAGGTGAAGAGAGTGCCCATTGGAATGGGCTGCCCGGGGAGGTGGTGGAGTCACCATCACTGGAGGTGTTTAGGAGGAGACTGGATGGGGTGCTTGGTGCCATGGTTTAGTTGATTAGAAGGTGTTGGATGATGGGTTGGACTTGATGATCTCAAAAGTCTCTTCCAACCTGGTTTATTCTATTCTAAATGCTCTCCTTGAGCAGGGCAACAATCAAGAAGGAAAAGTAGTCTGACTACAAAGAAAGGGCAGGACAGCTGCATTCCCACTGCAAAGCACCGGCCAGGGCAGAACAGCTTCTGATCTCCTGTTATTCCATTCTGTATCATTTCCTTCTGCCCCACTGAGCTCCCTTGTGATCTGAATGCATGCACACAGCCAGTTTACTGAGGATAACACAAGTGTAAACAGTTTGGCAAAACCTGGGGAGCTCCTTGTCTCCCTGGAGAGCTGCATTTCACTTCCAGTCTGGCGCTGAACAAAACAACTAAACAAGAACCTGTGATACACCTCATGATCCAGCTGCACTTCCTCTTATCCAGAAACCTACCTTCCCAATGCTGAACACTCAGCTGAAAGCAGAAGGCAGTTTCTCTGCTGCAGGAACAGACCTTCCTACACCCATTCAGGCCATTATGAGTCAAGTTCTTCCATGCCAGGGTTGTCAGGATCATTCAGAGACAATTAACAGCGGAGTAAAAACCCCTATCATAAAAGACCAGGCCTTGTGGTTGGCTGCCCACACCACCACAGAGGGTGAGACCAAAACCTCTTTGTGGTCTTTATTCTCAAGCCCCAGCATTACAGTGTGCATTATGCCCTTGGAAAACAGGGACATGTGAGCATCTCCTAGAGCCCCACAGAGGGATGTGCAGCTGAACAAAGATCAAGGAGCCCCAGCAGGCACTCCAGTGAGCAGCCTTGTCAGGAGCAGAGACCACAGAGCAGTGACACTGCAGCAGGACTGCACCAGCCACAACAAAAGCTGCAACACCAGGTGCTTAACTTTAGGAAAGGAGTTCAAGGGGGCATGTCAGCAATGCTGATCAATAGCTAAAGGGTGAGTGGCAGGAGGATGCAGCCAGACTCTTCTCAGTGCTGCCCAGGGACAGGACAAGGGGCAGTGGACACAGACTGGAACACAAGAGGTGACACAGAAACAGCAAGAAAAAACTTCCCTGTGAGGGTGTCAGAACACTGGGACAGGCTGCCCAGAGAGGCTGTGGAGACTCCATCTCTGGAGGCACTCCAAGCACACGTGTTCCTGTGTGACTGACTCAGGGTGCCCCTGCTCTAGCAGGGGTTGGACTGGATGCTCTCCAGAGGTCCCTTCCAACCCCTACCATGCTGTGATTCTGTGAAAGAAGCTCATGGCAGTCTGCACCAACAGCGAGTTTCTCTGTGCAGGCTCTCCACTTGCTAGCTTCAATTTGCTACTCAAACTAATATCCTACAAACTGTGACGTTTTTTTTTTCAGGAGAATCATGTCTTTCCAAAGCCTTACCAAAAAGCCCTGAGGAACTGCAAGGAGCTATGAAAGAACCAAATGAAAATATCTGACAGTTTTTACGTTATGAAGAATCTGAGACTGGGGATTAGCCAAAAGCAGGCACAGCACACAGCAGCACAGCAAGAGTTACTGAGTGGTCTTGACAGAGGAAGCAGTAAGGTGAGTGCTGTGTCCAGCTCTGGAGTCTTCAATGCAGGAAGAACGTGGACCTGCTGGAGTCCAGAGGAGGCCACAAAGACGATCAGGGGCTGGAGCACCTCTCCCATGAAGACAGGCTGGGAGAGTTGGGGCTGTTCAGCCTGGAGAGGAGAAGGCTCCAAGGAGATCTCAGAGATTTCAGTATCTGCAAGGGGAGCTACAGGAAGGCTGGGGAGGGACTGTTCAGAAGGACCTGTGGGGATAGGACATGGGGCAATGGTTTGAAACTGGAGCAGGGCAGAGTTAGGCAGGGCATCAGGGGGAAGTTCTGCAGTGAGGGTGGTGAGACACTGGCACAGGCTGCCCAGGGCTGGAGTTGAGGCCCTGTCCCTGGAGACATTCAAGCTCAGCCTTGCTGTGCCCCTGTGCATCCTGCTTTAGCTGGAGCTGTCCCCACTGAGTGCAGGGGGATTGGACAAGATGCCCTTGGAGGCTCCCTTCCAACCCGATGCAGTCTGTGACTCGGTGATTCGCTCTGCAGAGCAAGTACTCAGCAAACAACACCATCTGAGCTTTCCCTCGGTGAGCAGCGCAGAGGCCACCCCTCTGTTGATAGCTCTTGTGGCGTCAACACTTGCCCAGCAGAGGATTAGATGAAACAGACCAGCTCTACTGACATCACCTTCTTTTTACCCCTCAAAGAGCTCCCATCTACAAGCAGAATAAATACTTCCCTAAGTGCTCAAAAACCAGTGTGGTGCTGCTACACTCACAATGCCAAACACTCCGAGGAAGGGCTTCCTCTGCTGCTTCCAGTACTGGGTAAAACTGATGTGAAGTCTCTGCCATATGGCAAGGTATCAGAGATGCTACCCCAACTCCAATAACCTCACATACACCTCCACATCCAGCATGGATCCTTTCCTGCTTCAAACCCCAGATGAACAGTTTGAATAGTCCAGCTTTTCCTCCAGCCAAAGATGAGCATCACCTCTGACCAGGAAACAGATCCTCCATTTCTGACCAAAAGTGAAAGACATTAGGAATCTTTTACCTTTTGAAAAGAACACTCAGATCTTTACCTAAAACCTAGCGCTCAGGTGAAATGGGTGCAGAGAGGTTATAAATACGGGTAAGACAAACCCTAGACATGCTGGTAAATCTCTCTTTGGACTTAAGCATCTGTGGCACCAGAAACACTGATGTAGAACACCCATTTACAGTTCTCCTTTCTCTGTTGAGGCTGCATTCATAAAGTAGGATGAGGCATACACAAAATAAAGTGGAAAAAGAAAGAAAAGAAGAAGAAACAGAAGAAAACTGAGCCTCACAACTGGAAGGATGCTGAGATGTTCGTGGCCCTTCCCCCTTCTTCTTGAGAAACTCACAGCTCCTCATCTCCTCAGAAGTCTGAGGCAGGAAGCAGAAGCAGCTTCCACACAAAGCTGCTGCCCCAAAAGCAGAAACAATACCCACTGGATTCCATTTCCCAACTTCTTCCCATTCCAACTGCCAGACCTAGTCGGTGGTCTGCTTCCTCCAACCCCTCTGGTGGCTCCTGACGCTTCTCAGGCAAACAGGGTTTCTGCTCACCCTTGGGAAGGGACGTCTCCCTCTCCCAGGAAGTTTGTGCTGTGAACAGGAAGGTACACACCAGGCTCCTGCTTACAGAGGAAGGAGGGAAAGAACTGAAGAAAAGAGGGAAACCCAGGGCAGATTCTGTTACTGGTCAACGGTATGGGAGAGGTTGAGGTGCTTCTCAGCGCAGAAGGCAGCCTTTGGACCTCAGCGATGAAGCTGCCCACGGGATGCACAGCAGCTTTTGCTTAGACGGCGGCAGGTCTCCTTTCAACGGAGGCATTGTTCTCCTTCCCAAGAGTCCAACAGAAGCACCACCTCGAGCCCCGAGAGCCTCACAGGAACTACTGCTTTTGTCTGCCCTACAGCTTGGGAAAGAGTCACGCTGCCTCTCAGGCTCAAGTAGCAACTACTGCAGCAACTGCACTAACCAGCATCCTGCAGATGGGTTTGTCACCAGGAGCGTTCTGTCACCGGGCTGCAAAGCAGCTGTGGTTGTACAGGGCCACAGCTGCACAAAGTCCACAGGGACTTCTCATTCAGGGCACAGGTAAGACAGCAAAGTCGATACCCTACCTGCGCTTTAAAACTCCCAAACCCACAACAGGACAGGCAAAACTATTGTTTGAAACAGGTACTTTACACATTCGGGATCACTCCACGCTGGGTAACAGAAACCCTGAGCATTTTAGATACTCTAAGACAAACTAAGAAGAAAAGCCAGAATCAGTAAAATGCTATGGTCAGAGCTGGGCAGCCAGAGAGAGAAAGCAATTTTTTTGTTGCTGCTGAAGGCGCTGGAGGTTGATCTTTTATAAAGACTCACAGGTGTTCCTCTCAACGGGACACACCATGTTTGAAAAACTATGGTAAGGAAAGGTAATAAATGACCTTTGCCTAGGCACGCAATTTTGGAACCATCCACAAAGCCAGCAACCATCACAGTCCCACAAACAAACCCTTAACGATCCCACACCCCAGTCTAACACGCACATCGTGTGCCAGCACCACAGAGAACCGTGTGTGTGTGTGTCCCCCAAAGCTTCTTCCAAACGTTACTTCCCCGCACATGAAAGCTGTGCCCGAAGAGCAAGCGAGGAGCCGGCCCTACCTTAGACAGAACACGCCAGGGGATCTCCGGGAGTGGCCGTCGTCATATCTCTCCCTGTCGCATCGTACGGAAAGCCGCCTGGTTTGAGAGCCTTGGGGACGGCGTGACGGTGACCTGCAGGAGAGAAACCCACATGAGAGAGGGCAGCGATGGCCGTACCCAGGGCGGGCCGGGAGAGCCTGGCTTCTCACGGACCCTTCCACAGCAGCTCAACGCCCCCAGCCAGGCGCAGGCGCCGCTTTTAGGCACAGGGATTTCAGACAGCACCCGGAGAGGGGGCGGGCGGCGTGTTACCATGGAAATGCAAACCGTAAATTTGTGGGGAAACGGGCAAAACCGGGCGGCAGCCCCTGCGCCTCGAAGCCGCTGCCCTTCCCCCCCCTCACGCCCTCCTCTCTTCCACACAGCGCGGGCCCTCACCCACCCGGCCCCGCACCGGGCCGCAGACACAAAGGGCACCCGGGAAAATGCAGCGTTCCCGGCCGCTCTCCTTGAGAGCCTCCCAGCCGCAGACACGGCCCGGGAGACAGCTGCGCCGGCGGCCTAAGCGGCGCGGAGCTCCCCGCTGCCTACCTGCGGCGGCGGCGGGCGGGCGGCGCGGCCTAGCGCGGCGCCTCCACCGCGACACGTCGCTGCCCGACCCCGCGCAGGGCAGCGCTGGGCGGCGCGCAGGGGGCGCGGCGCGGCGCAGGAAGCGGCCCGGACGGCGGCGGCGGCGGCGGGGGGAGGGGCCGGGCACGGCGGCACCGCCTCTCCCAGCGGCCCGGAGGAGGAGCCGCCGCCGCGGCCGGCGGAAGCGAATGCCCTGCCTGGCCGCGTCGAGCGTTGCGGTTCCGGCCCTAAGTCTTCCGGCTCGGGTAGGCTGAAGGGTTCAGCAGCCTCCGGCGCAGCCGGGCAGGGTGAGCGGCTGGGCTGCGGGAAGTTCCGCAGGGCGCCACGGCGAGGAACTGCCTCTTGAGAGGCTCTGTGAGTGCCCCCGGCCACGGCACCGCCAGCCAGGGCCGCGGGAGACCTGCAAAAGCAGCAGAAATAAAACACAAAATATTAAATACTTGTTAGGACTCCGAGGGGAATTTCCTTCTGGCAACCTCTAAATGCCACTCAGTGTTTTCAGAGCACATTTTCCACTACCTGGCAGCAATCTGTGCCCAGCCGCCTCAGCTGGGTTCAGATGCTCAGACTGCAGACACGCTCCCCTTGATCACATTGGCTGGAGTCCCTCTGTCTTCTGATGCCTCCAACACAATAAAGTGAGAGAGCACAAGCAGAATGTGAAGCTGATTGCTGCTCACAGACCCAGGTGGCAGAGAGGCTGAGTCTGCAGACTTTGTTCAGGGAAGGTGGAGAGGCTGTGGGAGGAAAGAGGCTGCCTTGACCCCCGGTATTGTTCTGCTTTGTGTTCCTTACTGTTGCCTTAGCTGAACGTCCTCAGTCCCATAGGGTGAGGGTGGCATTTCTGCCTCGCTGCCTTGCCATCTGCTGCCAGCTGGCTGGGGGTGTCCCCATGACTCCTGCAAGCACTTGCAAGTGAGACAAAAAGGTTGGGTTTGTCCAAATGTCTTTCATGGTTTGCTTTCAGTAGTCTGACTTTCTAGAAGAGGACCTGGGATTATCCTGGTGTAAAACAGCCTGCAAGCAAGCCCCCCCCCAGACAGGAGGGACGTGAGGACGGGCTGAGGGAGTGCCTAGCTGCAAGGTGCAGATCTCCAGTCTTGAAGCACCTTCACCAGGGAGTCCACCTGCCAGGTTGATCTCAGTCGATTGCTTTGAGCAGCTTTAAAAGGCAGTTTTCCATTGCTTGCTTACCATGAAATGAGCTCCTGGCTGGCATTTGCCCAGGAGGAGCTGGTCTGGCTGAAAACCTCAGGTTTCTCTTTCACCAGAGAGGCACATTCGGATCACAACCATGAATCGTGCCAGAGACACAGGGGGAAGCCATACCTTCAAAGTGACCTTTTAGCCACGACCTTGAATGCTTTTCAGGTGCCCTGAAGAGAGTCCTGGCATCTGCTCCCATGGGGAAAGTGAACACCTTGTTTGATGGTCCTCCTTACTTGCTTGATCATCCACCTTACGCTTCACTGAGGTTCTCTCTTAGTGCTGTTACTGCTCTGCTGCATTCTGCGTGACCAACAAAAAGCCTCTGGTTCCCTTGGCAAGAATAAACTAACCCTGTGGAATAGTTGTGGGCCAGGAAGAAAGGGTGACACTACTAGAGCTTGCAGTGACAGGACGAGGGGCAGTGACTTTGAGCTGGAAGAGGGCAGATTGAAACTGGAGATGAGGAAGAAATTCTTGGCAGTGAGGGTGGGGAGACACTGGCACAGGTTGCCCAGGGAAGCTGTGGCTGCCTCCTCCCTGGGGGTGTTCAAGGCCAGGTTGGATGAGGCCCTGAGCAAGCTGGGCTGGTGGGAGGTCTCCCTGCCCATGGCAGGGGTGGGAACTGGCTGATCTTTTAGGTCCCTTCCAACCCAAGCTGCTCTGTGGATCTGTGACACGCAGTTACCTCCTGTTGCTTGCTTTTCTGATTGTCATCATTTGGCTAAACCCCAGGGCAGCAGGAACACCACCACTCAGCCCCAGAGGTCTCCTCCTAACACGAATTGCAGGCTACTGGGGGGGTGATTTCTAGTGCCTGTGAGGAGAAAGGCTGCTTCAGACTGTGGCAAGCTTTCCCAGGGCACGCAGCGGTGCATATGGGCAGCCTGAGCAGTGCTGGGTCTCTCTGCAGATCAGAACAGCCACAGCTTTACCAGCAGAGTCAGCTGAGGCAATGGTGCCTCAGCCCCCTGCAGTTGCCTTGCTATGTTGTCTCTCCAGCTCTGAGTACACCTCCTGCCCACCTGGTAGGCTTTCAGGGGAACTCTGCTGGCAGTAGCTTCTGCTTCCAACCCCTCGCCATGGGCCGTGTTGGCTTGGCAGGCCAGCGTGACTCCGCGCTGCCAGTCTGTGCCACTGTGCCCCTGGCATCCAAACCCACAAACCTCCTCATTCCTGTCCCTGTGGGACAGACTCCTGCAAGGAGTCTCTGAGGTAAACAAGTCCCTGGTGGTTTCAGCCAGGAAACCTTTTTTCCTGCTGCTTTCTCAGATTGATGGAGTTCAATTTGCATTCCTGAAAAGGAACAGAAACAGGACAGGTTTGGTGGTTTTTTTTTTCCCCTCCACTCACTGTGCTTCAGGAGGCTTCTCTGGAGCCTTCCTGGAAAAGTAACAGGAAGCAGTGAAGTTTGTGATGTAGGAAACAAACAGTAAGAAGAACAAAGTAGCTTGATGCTTACCCAGACACGAGTGTAAGGGACAATAAAAAGTAAGGAAATGGGGATCCCTGCTCAGGGGCAGAACCAGCAGCCAGCTGGTGTCAGAGCTGGGTTAACTCCAGTCACATCTGCTTTCCTCTCTTGGGGGTGATAGAATGTCTTAGAATCTTGCCTGCAGGATCCTGGTGCTGCCAGCTTGAAGAACCCTTCAGAGAAAACCTTTGCTCAGCTTGTACCACAATTTATTCTGCTGAGACCCTACCTCCAATCCTGCCTCCAGTTCTGGTGTCCCCAGCAGATGAAGGACACAGAGCTGCTGGAGTGAGGCCAGAGGAGGCCACAAAGATGATCCAAGGGCTGGAGCAGCTCTGCTGTGAGCACAGGCTGAGGGAGCTGGAGGGGTTCAGCCTGGAGAGGAGAAGGCTCCAGGGGGACCTTAGAGCTGCCTTGCAATAGCTGAAGGGATCCTGCAGGAAGGCTGCAGAGGGACTTAGGGTGTCTAGAGACAGACCAAGGGGGAATGGTTTGAAGCTGAGGCAGAGCAGGGTTAGACTGGAGCTGAGGAAGAAGTTCTTCAGTAGGAAAGTGGTGAGACTCTGGAACAGGCTGCCCAGGGAGGCTGTGGCTGCCTCCTCCCTGGGGGTGTTCAAAGTCAGGCTGGATGAGGCCTTGAGCAGCTGAGTCTGGTTGAGAGGTGTCCCTGCCCATGGCAGGGGGTTGGAGTAGATGAGCTCTGAGGTCCCTTCCACCCTGAGCCATTCTATGGCTCAATGATTCTAATCCTGCTGCTCTTTGAGATACTGCTGAAGAAGTTTTCCTCTTTCTCACTTCTTTTTTTTTTTTCTGCCTATCACATCCTGGATGCTTTATCCATTATGACCTACACCTTTGTATTGGTGACAAATATTTGCCTCTCATATTGGCCTGCCTCTGTCTGCTTCCACTATTCAACCTGGAGTAGGTATCCTCTTGATCTGACCATTGCTTCAGAGATATCTGTTGTTAGGCCTCCTGAGCACTGCAACATAACACAGCTAAACATCAATTCTTTTCTTTCCCAGACCTCACTGTTTGCATCCATCCTGGTATCCCAGAAGCAGAGGACATTGAAGTGCTGCAGCATGTCCAGAGAAGAGCAACTAAGCTGGTGAAGGGCCTTGAACACGGGTCCTATGAGGAATGGCTGGGGGGCACTGGTGGGGTTTAGTCCTCAGAAGAGGAGGCTGAGGGGAGACCTCATCACCCTCTGCAGCTGCCTGAAAGAAGGCTGGAGCCAGGTGGGGGTTGCTCTCTTCTCACATGCAACAAGTGACAGGGCAAGAGGCAACAGCCTCAGGTTGTGCCAGGGGAGCTTCAGGTTGGATATCAAGAAAAATCTCCTCCCAGCAAGAGTTGTCAGGCACTGGCCCAGGCTGCCCAGGGAGGTGGTGGAGTCCCCATCCCTGAAGGAGTTTAAAAGCTGTGTGGATGTGGTGCTGAGGGAGGTGGTTCAGTGGCATTGGCTTAGCAACAGTGAGCTCTGGGTGAATGGTTGGTCCTGGAGATCTCAGAGGCCTCTTCCAACCTCAGCAGTAGTCTGGTTCTATCTTGACTTCACTGGGTTTTGGTGTACAGGGACGGACACAAACAGGCAGACAGCACCCAGCCCATGTGCTGGAAACTCCTAAGTGCAGCCTTTGCATGTGAGTGTGGCTGAGGGCAGGGAAGGGGCATTTGCAGGGCTGCCACCTGACAGCCATGCAGGCAACTTCTTACAAAACCAGAAGGGGGTTGGGAGCTCTTGTCCCAGCTACAGCCTCCTCTCAGGGAGCTCTTGTCCCAGCTACAGCCTCCTCTCAGGGAGCTCGGCCTCCTCTTCTCCACACTAAACACCCCCAGCTCCCTCAGCTGCTCCTCCCCAGCCCTGTTCTCCAGACCCTTCCCCAGCTTCCTTGCCCTTCTCTGGACTCTCTCCAGCCCCTCAATGTCCTTCTTGCAGTGAGGGCCCCAGAACTGCACCCAGTGCTCCAGGTGTGGCCTCCCCAGTGCTGAGTGCAGGAGGACAATCCCTGCCCTGCTCCTGCTGCCCACACCACTGCTGATCCAGGCCAGGCTGCTGGTGGCCTCCTTGTCCACCTGGGCACCCCTCGGCTCATTTCCAGCCAGTTGTCCTCTAACACCCTCATGTCTTTCTCTGCTGGGCACTTTGCAGCCATTGTGCCCCAAGCCTGGGGTTGTTGTGGCCTAAGTGCAGGACCCAGCCCTTGACCTAGCTGAGAGTGATTTGTGTGGAAAGAATCAAATGCCTTGAAGTGCAGAGTCCACTTCCACCTGCCTTCACTTGCTTCTGCTCTAAGCTCTTCACAGCTTTATCATGGCTGCTGTGCTCTGCTGTAGGTCAGGTTCCTCTCCACACTGCTCTGTTACAGCAGATGGCAGCCTCCCCACAGCCTTCCAGGCGTGAGGAGTCAGTTCCTGCCTGTTCACCAGCCCTGCTGGTGTCTGCTTGCTGCCAGCGACTGGACCAAAGAAGCGAGGAACAGAAAGACAACTGAAATCACCTCCTTGCACCTGCAGGCCCTGGCACCTCACCAGCTGCTGCACCACCTCTTTACTCATCCAGGGTCACATTTCCCCTCCCATTTATATCAGAGTTCAAGATCAAAATAATTAGCAGTCCATGCTAACTCACTCCTGCCCCCTGACAACAGCAGGTAACAGAAGCCCCCCCACGCTCCGAGGACACGACATCAAAATCGGAGCAGCATCCTCCGGTGCTCGGCTTCAGGAGATCCCTGTGCCCTGCCAAACACACCTCTGCTGAGGGACCTGCAGCAGCTGGCTGAATGAACTGTGGCTGGGTGAGGCTTCAGATGACTTCATCTGCTGGTGACTGTTCCAAAGAGCCTCAGACAGGCTCTGTGCATTCACTCAGAGAGAAGTGATCCGGGCTCTGCTGGCCCGTGCCTTTTAACTCCCTGCTGCTGGAGCCAGGGCAGGAATGCTTACTGGGATAGGGCTTTTGGAGCCCACTACAGCGCACCAACCTCTTTGAGTGCCCTCTGGATCCTGTGGCAGCATTTCTTATTGCTACATGGCAGATCCATTGCCCATGATGTGCTTTCATACCTGCCTGACTGGTGTTCACCGCTCCTAGTGCTGTGCTTCACCAGCAGGAGAAACATGCTGAGATGTCTTCTGGGAGGTTGCTGCTGATGCAAACACCAAAGAACACAGATTTACTTCTAAGCCAGGATCTGCCTTCAGTTTCTACTTTTCACCCTGCTTCTTTTCTCACAAAACACATTAATGGCATCCAGAGGCTTGTGGACAAGAAATGCAGGCCAGAGGAGGAGAAGAGCTTAAACAACAGTGAAGAGAGATGAGAAGTCGTCGGCCAGCAGGGCTAAGTAAAATTTACCCTGGAGCCTCCAAGAAACTAATCAAGTGGTTGTCAGTGAACTGCATAACCTCTGGGGACACCTCCAGGGATGGTGACTCCACCACCTCCCTGGGCAGCCCATTCCAACGGCTAATCACTCTCTCAGTGAAGAACTTTCTCCTCACCTCCAGCCTAAACTTCCCCTGGTGCAGCTCGAGACTGTGTCCTCTTGTTCTGGTGCTGGTTGCCAACCCCGTCCTGGCTACAACCACCCTTCAGGTAGTTGTAGAGAGCAATGAGGTCTCCCCTGAGCCTCCTCTTCTCCAGGCTAAACAACCCCAGCTCCCTCAGCCTCTCCTCACAGGGCTGTGCTCAAGGCCTCTCCCCAGCCTTGTTGCCCTTCTCTGGACACCTTCCAGCAAGTCAACATCTTTCCTAAACTGAGGGGCCCAGAACTGGACACAGGACTCAAGGTGTGGTCTAACCAGTGCAGAGTACAGGGGCACAATGACTTCCCTGCTCCTGCTGGCCACACTATTCCTGATCCAGGCCAGGATGCCATTGCCCTTCTTGGCCACCTGGGCACACTGCTGCCTCATGTCCAGCTGGCTGTCAACCAGCACCCCCAGGTCCCTCTCTGTTTGGGAGCTCTCCAGCCACTCTGACCCCAGCCTGTAGCTCTGCATGGGGTTGTTGTGGCCAAAGTGCAGCACCCAGCACTTGGACTTGTTGAATGCCATCCCATTGGACTCTGCCCATCTGTCCAGTCAGTTGAGGTCCCTCTGCAGGGCCCTTCTGCCCTCTGACTGACCAACATCTGCTCCCAGCTTGGTGTCATCTGCAAATTTGCTGATGACCGTCTCAATCCCCTCATCCAGATCGTCAGTGAAGATATTAAAGAGGATGGGGCCCAGCACTGATCCTGGTAGACAGGAAGTTCTGCATGTGCCCTTGTGGCCAAGAGGGCAAATGCATCCTGGGGTGCAGCAAGAAAAGTGTGGCCAGCAGGGCTAGGGAGGTACTCCTGCCCCCTCTGCTCTGCCCTGCTGTAGACCACACCTGGAATATTGTGTCCATTTTTGGCTCCCCAGTTCAAGAGGGGCAGGGAGATACTGGAAACTATCCAACAGAGACTGTGAAGATGCTGAAGGGCCTGAAACATTTGTGTGATGAAGAAAGGCTGTCAGCCCTGGGGCTGTTTAGCCTGGAGAAGAGAAGGCTGAGACAGGATCTGATCAATGTCTGTCAATATCTGGGTGGTGGGGGACAAGAAGAAGGGGCCAGGCTCTTTTCAGTGGGGAAGTTCCACCTCAACATGAGGAAAAACTACTTCTGTGTGAGGGTGCTGGAGGCCTGGAGCAGGCTGCCCAGAGAGGCTGTGGAGTCAGTCTCCTTCTCTGGAGACTTTCTGGCTGTGTTCCTGTGTGCCCTGCCCTGGGCTGGATCTCTGGAGGTCCCCTCTAACCCCCACCATTCCGCGAGGCCATGAATCGTGCTGGGTCACGCAGCCAAGAAGGAAACAGCCCAGACAGCGCCACCACGAGCTGGACAGGCCAGGGAGGTGCTTGTGCTCGGGGTGCAATGCTTCCTGGCAGCTCCTGCTGTGGGAACCTTGGCTCCCGGGAGGCAGGAAGCTGCATTTCTGGGTGCATACCACGAGGGATGGGAGATGCAGGAGGCAACTGTGCACAAGCAGTCACCATCAGGGAGGAAATGACTACAGCTCCCTCTGCTTGGCATTCATTGGGAGCTTTCCCTCGCGAGACACACATGCCACCAACCCCCAGTTCAGCTTTTCAGCCAATGAACACTTAAAATACCCTTCCACCCCTCTCCAGGCAGCATGCCAGGGCTGCTGTAGCCTTCTACTCCTGCCTGTCCCTCAGACAAGCCTTCTCCTCCTCCTGGTGAGAGCTGCCCCTCTGCCCCAGCTCCGTGGAGAGATCTCCTCCACAGTTTCCATTTCAGATCCACTTGTTGAGAAAGTTACTTGGGAGAGGCGTCCATCCACCACAGGCAGACCTTCAGCTGCATGAAGGTAAGTTGCATGGCCTCTCCAGTGCTGACTCCAGGGAGCAGTCACTGCCCTGGTCCTGCTGGCCACACTGTTGCTGGTTAGCACAGCACACACTGTGTGCATTGTGGTTTTTCTAAGTACCAAGAGCAAAGGCTGGTTAAATGTCTTCAACCTGGGGAGTACTACAGCTCCTCTTCTCTTCTGATGTGCCCTGGGGAAGGCAACCTCTCCCATCCCAACCTTTACTCTTCTGCAGTGTGAATTAGTCCCTGAAGGATCGGGGGGGGGGGGGGGGGGGGCAAAAGTCATAGAACTGTTTTGGCTGAAAGAGACCTTTAAGGTCATTAAAGCAAACCATTAAGAGCCTAAGCCTCCTGTATGCTACCATTCAACAGCTTTGCTGCAGTAACATCACCAGGGCCTGGATCTATTAACCAGCAGCCCCTGAAGGTAAAAATAGCTCCTGGGGCAGCCACGTGTGGACTGTGAATGGATTCATGCTGTGGAGAGCAAAACCCAGGGCAGGTTTCCACAGCATGGAAACCACCCCAGCATAAGACTGGGGTGCACTGGCCAAGACTGATTGAAGGGTAGGCTGCTGGGGTGGTTCTCACTGTGGGGATGGCATGGTCTCTGCTCAAGCCCCCTTTGCCATGGAACTTGCCCCTGCTCAGGAACTGGCTGTACCTGGCTGGCAGTTGGCAGGAGCTGCCAAGGAGGGCCACAACAGTGAGTGATGGAGGCAGAGAGGAGCTGGCACATGCCTGCTGCTGCTGCTCCAGAGGGAGCTGACAGCCCTGCTAAGCAACCTGGGCACACCCAAGCCATGGTGGGGCTGGAGGCCTTTGGAGCCCCTATACAGGCCTTGAGAGCCTCCATAGAGGCCGCGGGAGCCCCTATAGAGGCCTTGAAAGCTTGCATAGAGGCCGTGGGAGTCCCTAGGGAGGCCTTGAGAGCCTCCAGATAGGCTGCGGGAGCTCCTATAGAGGCCTTAGGAGCCTCCCTAAAGGCCGCCCGAGCCCGGATAGTGGCCCCGAGAGCCTCCCAAGAGGACTTTGGAACCCCTATAGAGGCCTTGAGAGCCTCCATAGTGTCCCTTGGAGCTGCTAGAGCGGCCTTGAGAGCCTCCATAGAGGCCACGGGAGCTCCAATAGAGGCCTTGAAAGGCTCCATAGAGGCTGTGTAGCCCCTATAGAGGCCTTTTGAGCCCCTTTAGAGGCTTTGAGAGCCTCAATAGAGGCCTTTGGAGCCCCTATAGTGGCCATGAGAGCTTCCATAGAGGCCGTTGGAGCCACTATAGAGGCCTTGAGGGCCTCCATAGAGGCCGTGGTAAACCCTATATAGGCCTTGAGAGGTTCCAGAGAGGCCTTAGGAGCCCCTATAGAGGCCTTGAGAGCATCCATAGAGGCTGCGGGAGCTCCATAGATGCTCTTGAGAGGCTCCATAGAGGCCTTTGGAGACCCTATAGAGGCCTTGTGAGCCTCCATATAGGCCACGGGAGTCCCTAGAGAGGCCTTGTGAGCCTCCATAGTAGCCTTTGGAGTCCCTATAGAGGCATTGAGGCCCTCCATAGAGGCTGCGGGAGCCCTGACAGAGGCCTTGAGAGACTCATGTAGGCTGCGAGAGCCCCTCTAGAGGCCGTGAGAGCCTCCATAGTGGCCTTTGGCGCCCATATAGAGGCCTTGGGAGCCTCCATATAGGACGCTGGAGCCCTTATAGAGGCCTTCACAGCCTCCAGACAGGCCGTGAGAGCCCAAAGAGAGGCCTTGAGAGCGTCCATGAAGGCTGCGGGAGCCCCTATAGAAGCCTTGAGAGCCTCCATATAGGCTGTGGTAGCCCCTATTGAGGCCTTGAGAGCCTCCATAGAGGCTGTGGTAGCCCCTATTGAGGCCTTGAGAGCCTCCATAGAGGCTGTGGTAGCCCCTATTGAGGCCTTGAGAGCCTCCATATAGGCTGTGGTAGCCCCTATTGAGGCCTTGAGAGCCTCCATAGAGGCTGCGGTAGCCCCTATTGAGGCCTTGAGAGCCTCCATAGAGGCCGCGGTAGCCCCTATTGAGGCCTTGAGAGCCTCCATAGAGGCCGCGGTAGCCCCTATTGAGGCCTTGAGAGCCTCCATAGAGGCCGCGGTAGCCCGTATAGAGGCTTTGAGAGCCTCCATAGAGGCCACGGTAACCCGTATAGAGGCTTTGAGAGCCTCCATAGAGGCCACGGTAACCCGTATAGAGGCTTTGAGAGCCTCCATAGAGGCCACGGTAGCCCGTATAGAGGCTTTGAGAGCCTCCATAGAGGCCACGGTAACCCGTATAGAGGCTTTGAGAGCCTCCATAGAGGAGCCCCAATAGAGGAGGCAGGGAGGGGGCGGGGCCTAGGGTCCCTTAGGCACTATGGGGGGGGGCGGGGCCTAGGGTCCCTTAGGCACGATGGGGGGGCGGGGCCTAGGGGTAATTAGGGGCTATGGGGAGGGGTGGGGCCTATGGTCCCTTAGGGACTATGGGGGGCGGGGCCTAGGGTCCATTAGGGTCTATGGGGAGGGGCGGGGCCTAGGGTCCATTAGGGGTATGGGGAGGGCCGCGGCCTACTGTCCCTTAGGGGCTATGGGGAGGGGAAGGGCCTAGGGTGCATAAGGGGCTATGGCGAGAGGCGGGGCATAGGGTCCCTTAGGGGCTATGGGGAGGGGCGGGCCCTAAGGTCCATTAGGAACTAAGGGGGCGGGGCGTAGCGTCCCTTATGGGCTATGGTGGGGCAGGGCCTAGAGTCCCTGAAAGGCTATGGGGAGGGGCGGGGTCTTGGTTCCCACCGGGGCTATGGTGAGGGGCGGGGCCTAGGGTCCCTCAGAGGCTATGGGGAGGGGCAGGGCCTAGGGTCCAATAGGGGCTATAGTGAGGGGCAGGGCCTAGGGTCCCATAGGGGTAATCGGGAGGGGCGGGGCCTAGGGCCCCTTATGGACTATGGTGGAGCGTGGCCTCGGGTCCCTTAGGGGCTATGGGGAGGGGCATGGCCTTGCTTCCCTTATGAAGTATGATGGGGCGGGGCCAGGGTCCCTTAGGGGCTATGGGGAGGGGTGGGGCCTAGTGTCCCTTAGGGGCTATGGGGAGGGGTGGGGCCTAGGGTCCTTTAGGGGCTATGGGGAGGGGCAGAGCCTAGTGTCCCTTAGGGGCTATGGGGAAGGGCAGGGCCTAGTGTCCCTTAGGGGCTAGGGGGAGTGACGGGTCCTAGGGACCTTTATGGGCTATGGGGAGGGGCGGGGCCTCGGATCCATTAGGAGATATGGGGAGGGGCGGGGCCTAGAGTCCCTTAGAGGCTATGGGGAGCGGCGGGGCCTAGGTTCCATTATGGGATATGGGGAGGGGCGGAGCCTAGGGTGCCATAGGGGCTATGGTGAGGGCTGGGGCATAGGGTCCCTTAGGGACTATGGGGGGGCGGGGCCTAAGGTCCAGAGGGACTGGGAGGGGCGGGGCCAAGGGTCGCTTAGGGCCTATGGCAAGGGGCGGGGACTAAGGTCCATTAGTGGCTATGGGGAGGGGCGGGGCCTGGGGTCCATTAGGGGCTATGGGGAGGGGGAGGGGCCTAGGGTCCCTTAGGGGCTATGGGGATGGTCGGGGCCTAGGGTCCCTCTGGGGCTATGAGGAGGGGCGGGGCCTAGGTTCCCTTAGGGGATATGGGGTGGGCCTGGGCCTATGGTTCCTTAGTGTCTATGGGGAGGGGCGGGGCTAAAGGCTATAGGGAGGGGTGGGGCCTAGGGTCCCTTAGGGGCTATGGGGAGGGGCGGGGCCTAGGGTCCCTTAGGGGCTATGGGGGTGCAGGGCCTAGCGTCCCTTAGTGTCTATGGGGAGGGGCGGGGCCCGTGGTCCTTTAGGGGCTATGTAGAGGGGCGGGGCCTGTCTCGATCCGGAGAGGGAAAGAGATTCAGGTTTTTAATGCATATTCCCGTGTTGTGAAATTAGAGGCACAAACGAGGCCAACATATCAACAGCCAGACTATTGATTACATAACTGCAGTGGATGGACATAAATAACGTGGAGGGATCAGAAGGGGAGAGAGAGAGAATAGGAAGAGAGAGAAGAAAGGGAGAAGAGGGAAAGAATTATATTACCACACCCCTCACCCCCAAGACAGTTTGAGTCTGTGGAGGAAAGGTGCTGCAGGAGATGTTGGGTCTGTAGAGAAACGGTGCTGCAGGAGTTGTTGGGTCTGTAGAGGAAGGGTGCTGAGGCTTTGGCTGTAGAAGGGATGAGGTCCTCCGAGCAGCTTCTTCAGCTCCATGAGTTGCAGCAGGTGGAACGTAGGGCACGGAGAGTCCAAGATCCATTGTGTTGGCCCCGTGGTGTTTCCAGCGTGTGGTGCCGTCTGCTTTCTTCTGCATCTTGCTTCTCCGATTTTCTCCTCCTAAAAAGCCAGTAGCTGCTCCAGTCTTTGATACAGTTTTTTAGCCCTTAGGCAAGTGTCCAGGTGTTGTTCCCCAGGAAATCTTTCTGTGTGCTCAGGTGAGTTTGGGCAGCCACTGGATGGAGGGGGGAAGGCCTCCGCCTCCTCCTGCTCCATCTACCTACCCACACACTCTTTACATATCAGGAACCATTGTCCTTTCCTGGGGTATCTGATGGCTGGAAATGCTCTTGTCCTGAAGGTGTGAATGCTGGGCCCTTGGGCCATTGCTGTAGGCCAGCTGCAGTCCCGTGAGCAATGTTATCTTTGCACCTTCCAAGAGTCCTTCCAGTGGCTCTGCCCAACGAACATCAGCTATTGTCTGGGCAAGCAGCAAGTGATTTTATCTTTGTTGAGTCACAGCAGGAGAGACAAGCTTTAGTCTCTCACAGGTCCCCTAGGGGCTATGGGGAGGGGCGGGGCCTAGGGTCCCTTAGGGGCTATTGGGAGGGACGGGACCTAGGGTCCCATAGGGGCTATGGAGAGGAGCGGGGCCTAGGGACCCTTAGGGACTATGGGGGCGGGGCCTAGGGTCCTGTATGGACTATGGTGTGGCGGGGCCTAGGGTCCCTTAGGGCCTATGGGGAGGGGCGGTGCCTAGCGTCCCTTAGGGGCTATGGGGAGGGGGCGGACTCTGGGGTCCCTTAGGGTCTATGGAGAGGGGCGGCGTTTAAGTGCCCATAGGGAATGGGGGTGCGGGGCCTAGGGTCCCTTTGCGTCTATGTGGAGGGACGGGGCCTAGGGTCCCTTAGGGGCTATGGGGAGAGGCGGGGCCTAGGTTCTCCAAGGGTCTATGGGGAGGGGCGTGGCATAGGGTCCAGTAGGGTGTATGGGGAGGGGCGGGGCCTAGAGTCCCTTAGGGGCTAATGGGAGGGGGCGGCGCGTAGGGTCCCTTAGGGGCTATGGAGAGGGGTGGGGCCTAGAGACCCTTAGGGGCTATGGGGAGGGCGGGGCCTAGGGTCCCTTAGTGGCTAAGGGGAGGGGGCGGGGCCTAGGGACCCTTAGGGGCTATGGGGAGGGGCGGGGCCTACGGTCCCTTAGTGGCTAAGGGGAGGGGCGGGGCCTAGGGTCCCTTAGGGGCTATGAGGAGGGGCGGGGCCTGGGGTCCCTTAGGGACCATGGGGGGAGGGATCTAGGGTCCATGTGGTGAAGGCACATTCTGCCCAGATACTAGATCTGGCCCCAGCATGTGGATAGGTTTCCCCTCCTTCAGGAGGAAGACAATTACCAAGTATGGGCAGAATTCTAGCTTCACGCTTTCTATAGGCTGAAGCCAGTTGTCTATCAGAGTGCCCATTGGTCAAACCCTGCCTCGAGGAACCTGTAAATATTTCCCCTGTTGGTAAACAAGTTGCCTCCTCTTTACTTTGCCTCTGTACTGGCTCGAGAGCTGCTCTCTCGAGCCACCGCCTCTGCCATTGAGCTTGTTGTTAGCTTCTCTCATCCATGCACGCATACTGAAGCCTCTGCATCGTGAGAAGCACTTTGACCGTGAGGATCAGCCCAGAGGAGGACCTTCGCTGAGCCCGAGCAGCCAGCGTCGCTATAGCCGGTCATATCTGCAGGAGAGCCCATCATGCTATGGGAGGACTGGACCAGCCCCGAGGGTAAGATCTGCCCAGTTGTCGGGGAGAAGGGACTATCTCAAGCGTCGCTGTTCCTTTAAGCCCAGGAACGGAGAAGCTGCATTCTCTCTCTAAGGCCGTTTGCCACGGGGCCGACCCCATAGCTATCGTCCGACCAGGAACCTCCGAGCCCGCCTATCGGCAATCGTCGCCTCGCCCTGCTGTGCGAGCCGACTCCCAGGGCCGAACGCGACCAGGAACCAGTCCAGCGGCAGCAGCCAGCCGGACCCCCGCCTTGCCACAAAAACAGCTACAGAATATCTTCCACGTGCTTTCCACCCACTAGCACTCAGTTCAAAGTCTCCGCGCGTAGCAGAGTCATCGCTGACGCACAGAAAGATTGCCATAGCGCTGTATATTAGCCGGAAGCCGCCCGCGTTCCGCCGAGTCGCCATCTAGTGGGCAAGCGGCGGAACTGCACCCTCCGTTGCATGAAACACAGACACAGTCTGTAGATAGTTTAATTAAGTTCTAATCATAATCCCAAGCCGTTTATGGAATGTATTTCATGAACGTGCACTAGAACATGTATATAAGTTGTTGATTCATCGGTTATTAATAATTTAATAATTAATTAAAAACATAATATTTTCATAATTCATATTTCATAGTCATAAATTTAATAACCTCTTCACAACAGTCCCTTAGGGGCTATGGGGAGCGGCGGGGCCTAGGGTCCCTTAGGGGCTATGGGGACGGGCGGGGCCTAGGGTCCCTTAGGGGCTATAGGGAAGGGTGGGGCCTAGGGTCCCTTAGGGACTATGGGGAGGGGCATGGCCTAACATCCCTTTTGAAATATGATGGGGCGGGGCCAGGGTCCCTTAGGGGCTATGGGGAGGGGTGGGGCCCAGGGTCCATTAGCGGCTATGGGGAGGAGCAGGGCCTAGTGTCCCTTAGGGGCTATGGGGAGGGGTGGGGCCCAGGGTCCATTAGCGGCTATGGGGGAGGAGCGGGGCCTAGTGTCCCTTAGGGGCTATGGGGAGGGGCGGGGCCTAGCATGCCTTAGAGGCTATGAGGTGGGGAGGGGCCGAGGGTGCCTTAGAGGCTATGGGGAGGGGCGGGGCCTAGGGTCCTTATGGGCTATGGTGGGGCGGGGCCTGGGGTCCCATACGGGCTATGGGGAGGGGAGGGGCATACGTTCCCTTAGGGGCTATGGGGAGGGGGAGGGTCCTAGGATCGCTTACGGGCTTTACTGGGGCAGGGCCTTGGGTCCCATAGTGGCTATAGGGAGGGGCGGGGCCTACGGTCCCTTAGAGGCTAATGGGCGGGGCGGGGGCTAGGGTCCATTAGGGGCTATGGGGAGGGGCGGGGCCTAGGGTCCTTATGGGCTATGGTGGGGTGGGGCCTAGGGTCCCATACGGGCTATGGGGAGGGGAGGGGCATACGTTCCCTTAGGGGCTATGGGGAGGGGAGGGTCCTAGGATCGCTTACGGGCTTTACTGGGGCAGGGCCTTGGGTCCCATAGTGGCTATAGGGAGGGGCGGGGCCTACGGTCCCTTAGAGGCTAATGGGCGGGGGCGGGGGCTAGGGTCCATTAGGGGCTATGGGGAGGTGCGGGGCCTAGGGTCCCTGAGAGAATATGGGGAAGGGTGGGGCCTGTGGTACCTTAGGGACTATGGGGAGGGGCGGGGCCCTACGGTCCCTTAGGGACTATGGGGGTCGGGGCCTAGGGGCCTGAGGGGCTGCGGGGAGGGGCGGGACCTGGGGTCCCTATGGGGTATGGGGAGGAGCGGGGCCTAGAGTCCCTTAGGGGCTATAGGGAGGGGTGGGGACTAGGATCCTTTAAGGGCTATGGTGAGGGGCGGGGCCTAGGGTCCCTTAGGGACTATGGGGGTCAGGGCCTAGGGGCCTGAGGGGCTGCGGGGGGGGCGGGACCTGGGGTCCCTATGGGGTATGGGGAGGAGCGGGGCCTAGAGTCCCTTAGGGGCTATAGGGAGGGGTGGGGACTAGGGTCCCTTAGGGGCGATGTGGAGGGCGGGGCCTAGGGTCCCTTAGAGGCTAAGGGGAGGCTCGGGGCCTAGGTTCCATTAGGGGCTATGGGGAGGGACAGGGCCTAGGGTCCATTAGGGACTATGGGGGGCGGGGCCTAGCTTCCCTTTGAGGCTATGGTGAGGGGGCGGGGACTATGGTCCCTTAGAGGCTATGGCGAGGGCGGGGTCTTGGATCCCTTAGGGGCTATGGGGAGGGGTGGGGCCTAGGGTCTATTAGGGGCTATGTGGAGGGGCAGGGCATAGGCTCCCTTAGGGGGCTAAGGGGAGGGGCGGGGCCTAGGGTCCCTTAGGGGCTATGAGGAGGGGCGGGGCCTGGGGTTTGCTCCCAAAGGGTTTGTAGCCAAAAGCTTTGTCGAGAGGAGGTTTCTCGGCTGTGGTCCTTTTGCAGCAGCGCTCGCTGCTTGCTCCAATCAAACGGAACTGTCCCGGGGACTCGGCTCCTCTGGGGTTTCGCCTCTCGGCCCGGCAAGACAAGTGTCTGTCCTCTGGGCTTTACAACGCTGAGAATAGCGAGGGGCTTTGCTGTCTTGCCTGGGTAAACTGGAACACAGTTCAGCTTCCAAGCGAGGCTTGTGGTTCCTTCCAGAGCGTGGACGATGGCAAGACAAAGCTCTGGCCCTTCGGGCTGATATTTATAGGTTTCCCGAGACAATAATGGCCAGGAGCAACACAGGTCTAGGGGTAAACCCTGGTATTGCAACCTATAGAAAGCCTTCTTTCCAAACGTGGCCAAAAGCACGCCCCCCTGGCTCATCCTGGCTCTGAAACATGTCCAGGCAAGCCCAAAGAAGCAGATCTACTGGCTCCTGCCTCATTGTTTGGTTCAGAGCCATTTTGAGGCTTTTTTGTCCATCCAGGACAAGGGGCTATGTGGAGGGCGGGGCCTAGGGTCCCTTAGGGACTATGGGGGTCTGGGCATATGGTCCCATAGGGACTATGGGGAGGAAGGGGCCTAGGGTGCCTTAGGGGCTATGGGGAGGGCGGCGCCAAGGGAGAATTAGGGGCTATGGGGAGGGGTGGGGCCTAGGGGCCATTAGGGGCTATTGGGAGGGGCTGGGTCTTGGGTCCCATCGGGGCTATGGGGAGGGGCGGGGCCTAGGGTGCCTTAGGGACTATGGGGAGGGGCGAGGCCTAAGGTCCCTTAGGTGCTATTGGGAGGGGCGGGGCCGAGGGAATATTAGGGGCTATGGGGAGGGTCGGGGCCTAGGGTCCCTTTGGTGCTATGGGGAGGGGCGGGGCCTAGGTTCCCTTAGCGGCTATGGGGAGGGTGGGGCCTAGGGTCCCTTAGGGGTTATGGGGAGGGCGGGGCCTAGGGTCCCTTAGGGGCTATTGGGAGGGGCGGGGCCCAGGGTCCCTTATGGGCTATGGGGAGGGGCGGGGCATAGGGTCCCCTAGAGGCTATGTGGTGGGCGGGGCCTAGGTTCCTTTAGGGGCCATGGCATGGGCGGGGCCTGGGGTCCCTTAGGGGCTATTGGGAGGGGTGGGGCCTAGGCTCCCTTAGGGGCTATGGGGAGGGGCGGGGCCTAGGGTCCCTTGGGGGATATGGGGACAGGCGGGGCCTAGGGTCCCATAGGGGCTATGGGGAGGGGCGGGTCCTTGGGTCCCTAAGGGAGTATGGGGAGGGGCGGGGCCTAGGGTCCCTTGGGGGATATGGGGACAGGCGGGGCCTAGGGTCCCATAGGGGCTATGGGGAGGGGCGGGTCCTTGGGTCCCTAAGGGACTATGGGGAGGGGCGGGGCCTAGGGTCCCTTATAGGCTTTGGGGAGGGGCGGGGCCAAGGGTCCGTTAGGGACTATGGGGAGGGGCGGGGCCAAGGGTCCGTTAGGGACTATGGGGAGGGGCGGGGCCAAGGGTCCGTTAGGGACTATGGGGAGGGGCGGGGCCTAGAGTCCCTTAGGGGCTAATGGGAGGGGCGGGGCGTAGGGTGCCTTCGGGGCTATGGGGATGGGCGGGGCCTAGGGTCCCTTAGAGGGTGGCCAGTGCTTTACCTCTACACTGACTCCTGGGTGGTAGCCAATGCCTCGTGGGGGTGGCTGAAGGAGTGCAGGAGGGACGGGTGGCAGAGAAAAGGGAAGCCTGCTCGGGCCGCTGAGCTGTGGCGAGACATCGCTGCCCGCCGGGACAGGCTGCCAGCACAGGCACGGCACATGGCTGCACACAGCCCCAAGAGCGGAGCCCCAGAGGAGCACCAGCACACCCACCAAGCAGATCTGGCTGCTCAGCTCTCCCCAGCAGCCTTGGACTGGGAACACAAGGGCGAGCTGCTCTCAGCTCCCCGGGCCCAGGACACTTCTGGCCACCCGGGGAGAGATGCCACATGCCGCTGGGCTGGGGACAGGTCCGTGGACACCTCTCTGGAGGCCACCTGACAGGTCACCCATGAGTGTGACATCTGTGCTGCCATCCAGCAGGCCAAGCCCATGAAGCCTCTGTGGCATGGGGGAGATGGTCGGGACACAAGCACGGAGAGGCCTGGCAGATCGACTCCGTCACCCTGCCTCGGTCTCACAGCGGCACGCGGCACGTGCTGACCGCGGTGGAGGCAAGTACAGGCTGGCTGGAGACCTGCCCAGCCCCTCATGCCCTTGCCTGCAACACCATCCTGGGCCTGGAGAGACACGTCCTGCGGAGCCACGGCAGCCCCGGGAGGATTGGAGCAGACACTGGAAGCCACTTCAAGAGCCACCTCCTCAGGGACCGGGCAGAGGGACACGGCCTGGAGTGGGTTTCCCACGTCCCACACCCTGCAGCAGCTGCGGGAAGGTCGAGCGCTACACTGCCTTGTAAAGACCACCCTGAGAGCCACGGGGGGGAACCTTGTGATGGGTTAGCGCCCACCCTGGAAGCGGGGAGGGGGAGGGCTTGTAAGAGCATTGCCCTCCCTGCAGGGGCTTGCCCCCTGGGAAACTGAATTAGTCTGTCCCACTCCCCCTCCCTGCAGGGCTAGAAGAGGGAGGACACTGCAGCCATGAGCTCCCTTGGGCCCTGCCTTGGCTCCGATGAGGGCAGCTGGTGGCTCCCTGCTTCTCTGCCACGTGGTCGGGCCTGATCCTCCTCCCTCCTGCCTCCACGCCTCCTCAGAGAGACTGGTTTTGTATTCTTGGGCTTTTCCCCCTCCCATCCATCCTTGTTCCTTGCCCTTGTGACCCTTACCTGCTATTGTTACCTATAGAGAGATATTGTTTGGAGAAAACTCTTTACCTCTCCCCTGCCAAGCCGACTCCAAATCATTTCTTGGTGGATTTGCTCCTTCCCTTTCCCCCTCCACCTCTCTAGTGGGAAGCAGGAGAGGTGTGGTAGGTTGAGAGACCACTTCTCCCACCAGGGGCAAAAGAAAGACTCAGACAAAGAGGATGGCAACAAAACGGTGGAAAGTTTCAATGGAAACAAAAGAACCCACCCCAAAACAATGGAAGTTGTTACAGAGAACCACAAGCAGCCTGACAAAAGAGAGAGCCCAAAGCATGCCCAAGAACATCCCACCCCCACCCTGGGGGTACACCCAAACACCCCCCCCAGGGCTCCTGGCTTCCTGCGACCACCCACGGGGCTGGGGGCCCTCTTTGGGACATCCCAGGGGTGGCTTGTGCGCTGCCATCAGGGGCCGGCCCCCAGCCTGAGCCGCCACAAGGGGGCAGCGAGCCTCAGCCTTGCCCCCACCTGAGTTCTTCAGTCCCAGTTAAGGCTCAAACCACCACAAGCCTGCAGGAACCGGGAAAGACACCGAGCTCAGGCCACTCGGGCAGGGACCTGCAGAGGAGCTGCAAACCGAGCCGGTCCTGCCCAGTCCCATCTGCTGCGAGCAGTGGATGGAGAGGCAGCTCCTGTGAGCTGCGAGGAGAACCTGCTGGGGGAGTCGGTGTGGGTTCCCCCTGCTGCTGGGGGGGCCAACCAACCCGAGGGGTGGTCTCTGCTGAGGGGCCTGCTCACACCTACTGGCTGCCGTCAGAAACTGGGGACGCGCAGCGCACGCCACAGCGGAGGCTGACTCTGGCTGCGAGGGGAAGGGCTCAGAGGGGGCAGCACACATCAGTGCATTACAGTCACTGCCTAAGAGGTAAAGCTTGCTCTGAGTTTTCCTCTCTCCTAGTTCCATAGCAGCCTGGTGTCCAGGACTCAACATGAACACGCTGCACGCCGGGCGGAGGGCTCCTGCCTCGCCTCACCTGCGCCTGCTCCTGATGCCCCACGGCAAGCAAGGCACTGCTCCTCTCTCCCCACAGCAAGAGACTGGTCCTGATTTTTGTTCCCTTCCAAAGACAGTGTCCTGGGTCCTGATGCTTCTCCACATCCCTGCCCAGCTCAAGCAGCTGCACTTGGAAGACGCCGAAACTGGGGAACCGAGGCAGTGCAGAGGGAGGTGGAGGTGTGGTGGGAACCAGGAGGAGCTGCCAGAGGGAGGAGAGTCCTATCCAGGGCTGGCACAGGGTCCCTGTGCTCAGACAATGGCAGCTGCAGGGCCAAGAGAAAGAGGCAGAGTCAGGCAGGGTCCACTCCTGGAGGGAGAGGCGTGGGGAGGGGAGGGAGGACCAGGAAGGGGGTGGGGAAGGGAAAGGAAAAAGGGGAAGGTAAAGTCCTACCCCTGGTACTCACCTGGTAGTACCAGGGTGAAGCCTTTGTTCTGCTGCTGCTGCTGCTGCTCCCCTGCACAGGGCAGAAGACTTAAGCCCCAATCCTGCTGCCCTGCAGGTTCCTGTCTGCAGCCCTTCCCTTCTCTCCTCTCCCATTCCCTTCCCTCCTCTTCCTCCAATCCAATCCCTTCCCCTCCCAACCTTTCTCCCACCACCCTCTGCCTCCCCTCCCCCTCAGCCGTTACCTGATCTCCACTTCCAGACAGCGATGCCCATCCCGACGGCAGCCACCGCCGCGACCACCCCCGCGACCACTGCCAGCACCACGGGCAGCGACCACCCCTCCGGCTCTGGGGGTGGAGGGAGGAGGAGAACAGCAGAGAGGGTAAGGAAGAGAAGGGGAAAACTTTCTCCCCAAGCCTCTCCCAGTCCCCCTGAAGCCCTCCTCAAACCCCTGCCGGCCGCCCCCAAGCCCCTCCCGGCCCCTGCCGGCCGCCCCCAGGCTCACCCCAGGAGTAGAGGCGCGGCTGGGGCAGGCTGGAGTGCTCCACCCGGCAGCGGTAGAGCTCCTGCTCCTGCGGCAGCACCTCGATGGAGGCCCAGCTGGAGAAGCTGCCGTCGCTGTTGGGGACGATGCTGCCCTGATGGGTCTCCTGGTCCCGCACCTCGGCCCCCTTCAGCCAGCTGACGCCGATGGGCCGCGGGTAGAAGCCAGACAGGCGGCAGGACAAGCTCAGGACCCCCTGGCTCTCCTTCCCTGACACTCGCACCACTGGGGGCTCTGGGGGACAAGAGGGGAGGGGGTGGGGGCTGCAGGAGGGCTGCAGGCAGCTGGCACTGCCTGATGCTGCCAGGGCTTGGCCCCCTCCAAGCTCAGCTGCTCAGCATCCTGACGCAGCTGGGACCGCAGCCCCACATGCTGCCAGGGATTGGCCCCCTCCAAGCTCAGCTCCTTAGCATCCTGGGACCACAACCCCAGCTCAGCTCCTCAGCATCCTCACCCTGCTGGGACCCCAGCCCCAGCCACTGCAGGGCCTCAGCCCTTTGGGTGAGGAGCTCAGGGGCAGGGGCTCAGAGCTAAGGACAGGCAGAGGCTCGCTCAGGGTTGGGACTCCAGGAGCTGCCTGTGGGCTTCCCTCCCTCTCTCCCTCCCTCTCTCACCTCTCCTCTCCAGCTCAGCCTGCCCATAGCTCAGGTATCTCTTCAGCCACTCCACACAGATGTGCCCCAGGTAGTTCTTCCAGTGCTCAGGCACTGTCCCATCCTCCTCCCACTTCCTCTTGGTGAGCACAGCTGCTTGGTCTGCTGCAGTGAAGGTCTTCATGTCCTCGTTGAAGGCCAGGAAGTCTCTCCCATCGATGGCATACTGATGGTACCCCCTGGTGCTGCCATCCTCCAGCAGGTCACAGCCATACATCCACTGCAGTGTCTGAGCCCCTGGAACACAACCAAGGCCCCAAGGCTGAGTGGCTGCTGCAGCCCAGGGCCTTCAGTGGGGCACAGACTCCCCCAGCAGCCCCCCCAGCCCCATGCCAGGGGAGCTCAGGCTGTGGTATCAGAGCTGCACCTGTCCTGCCTGGGGTCCTGGGCACTGGAGGGAAGGGAGTGACCAGAAGCCCCCTGGAATCAGGACAGCAAATCCCAAGTGGTGTGAAGCTGGCCCAGGGCAGCCAGGACCCCCTGGGGCTGGCGACAGTGGGGCTGGAGCCCTCTGAGAGTGACACCAGGCAGGGCAGGGCAGGATACTGTGGGGGGGAACTCTGCCAGCTCCACAGTGCTTCCTCCAGCCCCACAGAGCCCCCTGCTAGCCTGCTGCCAGCCCCATAGAGTCCCCTGCCAGCCCCTCAGAGCCCCCTGCCAGCCCCTCAGAGCCTCCTGCCAGCCCCACTCACTGCCGCTCTGGTTGTATCTCGCCCGCACCGTGTCCAGGCTCTGTTGGACCATCTCCTGGTTGCTCTGCTCAATCTGGCTCTGTCCATCCCAGTACTCCTGGTCCAGGTTGGCCTTCATCCACTCTGCCTTGGGCTCCATCCTCCTCGTGCTGCTGTCATACTGGGCAATGGGGACCCCATCCACGTACCCCACAGCCGTGAACTGAGGCAGCCCCCAGCTGGGCTCCGCCACCGAGGCTGTAGAAATAGCGCAGGGAGTGCAGCCCTGGGGGGACAAGGAGGAAGGTGACCGGGAGGCAGGTCCTGGGTCCTACGAAAGAGAGCCTGGGGGGTGAGGTATCAAGGAAAGAAGGGGCTGGGGGCTGTTGGAGCCGGGATGCCAGGGGAAGAGGGTCCGAGGGGGTGCTGGTGTCAAGAGAAGGTCCAGGGGGGTCAGGGTGCAAAGAGAATGGAGTGCAGGGGCGGGAGGGGGATGGGGTCCGACGCCTAGAAGGGGTCCAGGAGCCGCCCGGTGCCACGAGAAGGGGCTCCGGGGGCTCCCGGTGACAAGAGAAAAGCTCCAGGGGAATCCCGGTGCCAAGAGAGGGGAGCACAGGGGGGTCCCGCGAACAGAGAAGGGAGTACCGGGCGGTGCCGATGCCGAGAATGAGTCCAGGGGGATCCCGCTGCCAAGAGAAACCGGTCCGGGGGTGCGGTGGCAAGATAAGGGGGTCCAGGGGGACACCGGTGCCAAAAGAAGGGGATCCAGGGGCGGTCCCGATGCCAAGGAAAGGGGGTCCCGGGCGCTCAAGGTGCCAAGAGAAGGAGAGAGGTTGAGGGGGGACTCCGATGCCAAGAGAAGAGGCTCCAAGGGGTCGCGACGCAAAGAGAAAAGGTCCCATGGGCGGGGGTCCCAGTGCCCACGGAAGGGTCTCCCGGGTGCCCCCCACTCCGCGTTCACCGTTCACGATTCCTCCGAGGACCTCCAGGAACAGCCCCAGGCCGAGTACCCACCGGGACCCCATGGCGCTACTGGCTCTGATCCTGGAGCGAAACTTTGTCCCAGGCCCTGCCCCGGCCTCCACCATTGGCTGAGGCGCCTCCCGTGCACCAGTAGCAGCCTGAACGCTCCTCTGACGTCACCGGTTGGCAGGCAGATCGAGCCCGCACAGGTTGGAAGCGAAAGTGACTCGGGGGAGGGGAAGGGCAGGGGACGAAGGGCTCCGATCTGTCCCCAGCGGAGGCGGGAGATCCCCGGAGCTCAGCCCCCAACGCACTGCAGCCAGGGAGGGTCCTGCTGCGGGTGCGACAGACGGGAAGGTGCCATCGGGGGTGGCATCATCGGCGGTGCCGCCTCGCCAAAGCCTCCTGCGGGTGTCCCTCGAGCCTGCAGAGCTCTGCTGGGGTCTGCAGGGGTCCGGAGAGGTCAGTAGGGGTCTGCTTAATTTCTGGGTTCCCTACTCCTCAGACCCCATCCTGGGTACTTCCTTCGGGCTCCTGGGACTTCCTCCCATCTCACACTTTATTTTTCGGGTGTCTCCCCCAGGTTCCTGTCGCAGCCTCCCCGTGATGGTGGCCGGCGGGAGGGTCCTGGTGATCCCCTGCCTGCAACAGATCCAGCGGTGAAGTGGCACAGGGAGGAAGCATTGAAGGGACACTGAAAAGAAACTCAGGGACAGTGGGGTGCAGGGTGGGTATCGGAGGGACCCCAAGTTCCAGACCAGCCCCCAGGGAGCTGTGGGGCACCGGAATCGTGCCTGGGGGGGGAGGGGGGAATGTCCCGGTCCAATGGTGTCGGGGGTGGGGGTCCCGGGGAGGGAGTCCTGGAGAGGGAAGCTGGTCCCGGGGAAGGGAGGGGGTCTCGGAAAGGGGGTCCTGGGGAGGGAGTCCCAGGAAGAGAGGGAGTCCCAGGAAGGAGGGGGTCCCAGGAAGAGAGGGGGTCGGAGAGAGGGTCCCGGCTATGCCCTGTCCGCGCTGCCCCCGGCTCCGCCGCCGCTGGAGCTCCACCTGCGCGGTCGGAATCTGCCTGGCTACCTACGACATCATAGAGCTTTCGAGCTGCTATTGGTAGATACGAAACAGCTCAGCCAATGGGGGCGAGCGAGGGGCGGGGCCTGTGTCAGGTTGGGCTCCGCGGCCGGAGCGGAGCGGAGCGATGGGGTGCGGCTGGGTGTTCGGCTTGGGGCTGCTCCTGGGGGTCCTCAGGGGAGCCGTGAATGGTTAGCAGGGGGTGGGGCGCACACAGGAGCCCTTTTCCCAGGCATTGGCACCTTTATGAACCCCTCCTCTTGGTACCGGGACCCCTTTTCTCCTGACATCGGACCCTGCCCTCAACCTCTGTTCAACCCTGGGCACCTTGAACTCCCTGGACCCCCTTCTCTTGGCCTTGGGACTTCCCCTCCGACTCCTCTCCGTCCCTGGGCACCTTGAGCGCCCTGGACCCCCTTCCCTTGGCCTGGGGACCCCCCTCAAACTCTCCCTCCGTCCATGGGTGGCACTAGGAACGCCCTGCACCCCCTTCTCTTGGCCTCGGGACCCCCTGGACCCTCTTCTCTCACCTCTGGGACAGCCTCCTGTCCCCTCTCCCCCTGGCATCCCAGCTCCCACAGCCCCCAGCTCCCCTATTTCCTTGCCTCCACATCCCACCCCCACCTCATTTTGGGCACCCCAGGACCTTCCTCCTGCCACTCACCACCCTCCGTGTGTGTCCCCTCCTCCTCCTCTTCCCCCTCCTACTCCTCCTCCTGCCCTTCCTCCTCTCCACATCCCCCAGGGGGCCACTCCCTGCGCTATCACCAAGTCTCGGTGGTGGAGCCCAGCCCGGAGCTGCCTCAGTTTCTCGCCGTGGGCTACGTGGATGGGGTCCCCATCAGCCGCTACGACAGTGAGACAAGGAGGGCGGAGCCCCTGGCCGGGTGGATGAAGGCCAACCTGGACCAGGACTATTGGAACGGCCAGAGCCGGGCTCGGCAGAGCAGCCAGGAGGTTAACCTCCTGAACCTCGACAGGCTGAGGAAGAGATACAACCACAGCGGGAGTGAGTCGGGGGGGTGCTGGGAGGGGGCTCTGTGGGGCAGGAGAGGGCTCTGTGGGGCTGGGGAGGGAGCTCTGTGGTGTAGGAGGGGGCTCTGTGGGCTGGGGAGAGGGCTGGGAGAGGGCTCTGTGGGGTAGGAAGGAGATAGTAGAGGGCTCTGTGGTGTGGGAAAGGGCTCTGTGGGGCTGCCAGGGGGCTGGGAGGGAGCTCTGTGGGGCAGACAGGGGGCTCACAGTGTCATCCCACCCCCTCCCACTGGGCTGGGAGGGAGCTCTGTGGGGCTGGGAGAGGGCTCTGTGGGGCTGGGAGAGGGCTCTGTGGGGCTGGCAGGGGGCTCTGTGGGGTTTGGGGGAGTCTCAGCCCCCTTGTGGGCCCTCCCCCCACCCCCTGGCCGTGCCCCAGCTGCCCACAGCTGGCAGACCACCTACGGCTGCGAGCTGCTGGCGGATGGCAGCAGCAGGGGAGCTGGCGGAGCGCCTACGACGGGAGAGACTTCCTGGCCTTGGAGCAGGACTCCCTCAGCTTCGTGGCCCTGCAGCCCAACCCGGACCAGGTGGTCCTGGCCACCAAGGAGGAGTGGGAGAGGGAGGGGACCATGGCCCAGGAGTGGAGGCACTACCTGGGGGAGGTCTGTGTGGAGTGGCTGAAGAGATACCTGCTGTATGGGCAGGAGGAGCTGGAGAGGAGAGGTGAGGGGAAGGAGGGAGAGAGGGAAGGAGGGAGGGAAGGAAGGAGGGAGGGGGAAGAGAGGGAGAGAGGGAGGAAAGAGGAGGGGAGGAGAGGGAGAGAGGGAGGAAAGAGGAGGGGAGGAGAGGGAGGGGAGAGAGAGAAGGGAGGAGGGAGGGAGAAAGGGAGAAAGGGAGAGAGGAGAAGGGGGAGAGAGAGTGGGATAGGGAGGGAGGGAGGAAGGAAGGAAGGAAGGAAGGAAGGAAGGAAGGAAGGAAGGAAGGAAGGGAAGGAAGGAAGGAAGGGGAGGGAGGGAGGGAGGGAGGAGGAGGGAGGGGGGGGAGGGAGGGAAGGAGGCATTCTTCTGGAAGGGAGTCCCAACTGTGAGCCAACCTCAGGGGAGGGAGGGAGGGAGGAGAGAGGAAGGAAGGAGAGGAAGGGGGGAAGGAGGGAGAGGAAGGAGGGAAAGAGGAAGGGAGGGAAGGAGGGAAAGAGGAAGGGAAAGAGGGAGGGAAGGAGGAAAAGAGGAAGGGAGAGAGGGAGGGAGGGAGGAAGGGGGAGGCCAAGCCCTGGCACCATTGGGGTCTGGGGGTCCCAAGCTGCTGAGAAGTTGCCCCTGGGGGTTGGCCAAGCCCTGGCTACCTGTGGCGTCTCTCCAGCCCCTTCCCCTCTCCCTCCCCCTGCCCCCAAGTCCCTCCTACGGTGGTGGTGACCAAGAAGAAGACCCAGAGAGCCCTGACCTTGTCCTGCCACCTGTATGGCTTCTACCCGCGGCCCATCGGCGTCAGCTGGCTGAAGGGGGCCGAGGTGCGGGACCAGGAGACCCATCGGGGCAGCATCGTCCCCAACAGCGACGGCAGCTTCTCCAGCTGGGCCTCCATCGAGGTGCTGCCGCAGGAGCAGGAGCTCTACCGCTGCCGGGTGGAGCACTCCAGCCTGCCCCAGCCCCTCCTCTACCCCTGGGGTGAGCCTGGGGGCGGCCGGGAGGGGTTGGAGGGGCTTGGGCAGGAGGATTACCCTTCCCCTCCTCCCCCTCTCCCTGCTCTTCTCCCCCTCCTCACCTTCTCCCTGCTCTTCTCCCTCCAATCCTCACCCACTCCCTTCTCTTCCTCGGGGGGCGGCTGGGAGGGGGCTTGGGGAGGAGGTTTTCCCCTTCCCCTCCTCACCCTCTCCCTGCTCTTCCTCCCCCACCAGGGCCGCCTTCGCCGTCCACGATGCTGGCGATGGTCGCGGCGGTGGTCGTCGCCTTGGTCGCCGTCGTCGGGATCGGCGTCGCCGTCTGGAAGCGGCAGCCAGGCGCCGGTGAATTAGAGGAGGGGGGGAGGAAGGGCTGGGAGGGGGTGGGCGGCCCCCGGGGAGGGGTTCCGGGCAGCCTCCGAGCCTGGCATAGCAGCGCCCTGGGAGCTGATGGCTTCTTCCCCCTGCAGGGCAGCAGAAGGGCTACGTCCCCCTGGCAGCTGGTGAGTTCCTCTTCCCCCTTCTCCCCTTTCCCCCTTCTCCCCTTTCCCCCTTCTCCCCTTTCCCCCTTCTCCCCTTTCCCCCTTCTCCCCCTTTCCCCCTCTTGCCCCCTGCCCTCTGCCCATCCGCAGAGCCCCGCCCCGTGCCTTGGGGGCAGGGAGGGGACCCTGCCTGATTCTTCCTCTTTGCCCTGCAGCTGCCACCCCTGAGCACAGGGACCCTCTGCCAGCCCTGGTTGGGACTCTCCTGCCTCCAGCAGCTACTCCCTGGGTCCTCCCCCACCTCCCCCACCCTTTGCACTGCGTTGGGTCCCCATTTTGGGGGATCTTCTGCTTGGGGGTTCTCCTGGGTGGTCAATAAATGTTACTGTGTGTCCCCCCAGCCCTGTCCCAGTTGCTTTTGTCACCTCTCCCAGTGCCTGAGCTGGTCGCACAGCCTTGGCTTGAGCTCGGGGCTGGGTTTGGGTGGGGGCAGAGTTGATGCTCTCCATGGGGGGAGGGGGTTCTGGGAGAGGGAGCCCAGGAAGGTTGAGAAAGTGGCTTGAGGGGGCGTCCCGCTGCCCAGGAAGGTTCGCAGTGACCGGGAATGGGACTCCAGGGGTCGCCCGTGCCCAGGGGCAGGAGCTCCGTGGTCTCCCCATACCGGTGGTGGCCCCGATGGGGAAACCCCTTGCCCCGCCAGAAACAGCCCCAGCGTTCCGCTCCGGCCCCGAGCAGCGCGCGGAGCCCCGCCCCTCTCTCCACCATTGGCTGAGCCGCTTCGTCTTCACCAATTGCGACTCGAGCTTTCTCTGACGTCATCAGTAGCCGGCAGATTCTTCTTGCTGCGAAAACGAAAGCAGCGGAATGCGGCGCGGGGGAAAGCGGGGACAGGGCACAGCCGAGACCCCCTCCTCGGACCCCGCCACCAGCCGGGACCATCGGCCCGGGACCACCCCCGCCAGGGCTTGGGGGAACCCACGACTCCAGCGCCCCACAGCTCCCTGGGGGCTGTATTGGGAACTGGCCACTGTCCTGCTCCCTCAAAAGGACCACCAATAGAAAGGCGCGGACTTCGTGACGTCATTAGTCGCTGGGCAGAGTAAGAAGGGCGGCTACAGCGAGCGGCAAGCGCGGCCCTGCCGCGGGGGTGGCGGGGTCGCGCGGTCACCGTCTCGCACCCTCCGCAAGCACGACCAATAGAAACGCGCGGTCTCGTGACGTCATTAGTCCCTGGGCAGACTAGGGAGAGTGGAGAGCGTGCGGGAGGCAAGAGCGGCGCTGCCGCGGGGGCTGCCGGGATCGTAGGAGGCTCCGCTGCGGGTGGGGCCCAGCTGCGGCGGGAGGACCGGGAGCGGCCTGGCGGAGGAGTAACGGCCCCGGGCGGGTGAATAACGGCGCTGGGGGCGTAATAAGGGCCCTGGGGTGGTAATAAGCGTCGTGTGTGTGTGTGTGTGTGTGTGTGTGTGTGTGTGTGTGTGTGTGTGTGTGTGTGTGTGTGTGTGTGTGTGTGTGTAAAATAAAGGCCTTGAGGGGGTAACAAGGACTCTGAGGGGGTAAATAAAGGGCCTGGGGGGCAAATAAGCGGCCGGGGGGTACTAATGGGTCTGGAGGTATAATAAGGGCCTCGGGGGGGTAAATAATGGACCTAGGTGGGTAAATAAAGGGCCTGGGGGGTAATAAGGGCACTGAGGGGGTAGATAAAGGACCTGGGGGGGTAAATAAGGACCCCGGGGGGGGGTCATTCGCCCCCGACAGGTCCCTTCCAGGATGTTCTTCACCTGTGGCCCCAACGAGGCCATGGTGGTCTCAGGTGAGTTGGGGACCCCCTCCCTTGACCCCTTTCCCCTCTTCCCCCCCTACCCCATTAATTTCTGGGGTCCCCTCCCCCTCAGTGTCCCCCTCCTGGGTCCCCACTTTGGGGTCCTGGGACCTCCTCTCCCCCCACCTCCAGTGTGATTTTTTGGGGGGTCCCTCCTCCCCACCCAGGTTTCTGTCGCAGCCCCCCCGTGATGGTGGCTGGGGGAGGGTCCTGGTGATCCCCTGCCTGCAGCAGATCCAGAGGTGAAGGGGCACTGGGAGGGCACTGGGAGGCGCTGGGGAATACTGGGAGGCACTGGGGAATACTGGGAGGCACTGGGGAATACTGGGAGGCACTGGGGAATACTGGGAGGCACTGGGAGGGGACTGGGAGGCACTGGGAGGCTCTGGAGGGATACTGGGGGTCACTGGGGGTGCCCTGGGGGGCTCTGGGAGGCCCTGGAGGGCACTGGGGAGGCATTGGGGGGGACACTGAAGGGTTACTGGGGGGCACTGGGAGGGCACTGGAAGGAAACTTAGGGACAGTGTAGGGGCACTGGGAGGGCATTGGGGGATACTGGGGGACACTGGGGCACCCCGAAGTGACACTGTGGGGGGTGGAGGGGAGGTGACACTCGTGTACCTCTCATCCCCCCCCCCAACCCCTCCCCCTCCCCCCAGGATCTCCCTCAACACTTTGACCCTCAACGTGCGGAGCGAGAAGGTCTACACTCGCCTCGGGGTCCCCATCTCCGTCACTGGCATCGCCCAGGTGACCCCCCCACGACCCCCCCAGTGTCCCCCGACGCCCTCCCATCCCCCCCCACCTCCCTGACCCCCCCCCCAAGTTTAGCCCTTTCCTCCCTCCGCCTCCATCCCTCCCCCCCCCATGCTGCCAAGTCCCTTTTAAGAGCCTTGTGGGCCCCAGCTGGTGGTCTTAGAAGGGGCGTGGCAAATGGAGGGGGACCCCTCCAAAAATAGAGGGGACCCCTAAAAATCTGGGAGACACACCCCCCCCTCCCAAAATGGGGGTAACCCTCCCCCTTAAAAGGGGCTGGGGGTGTGGGGACCCACCTGAAAAGCTCTTAAAGGGCAACGTCATGGTGAGCTTTCCCGACTTAAAGGCGTCTTGGGGGTGAGCCCTTAAGAGGGATCCTGGGGTGGGCTCTGAAGGGAGGGTTGGGACCTCGCCACCCCCTCCCCAGCCCCTCCAGGAGCTCTTTGTCCCTTTTAAAGGGGCAACGCCAGGGGTGGTCCCCACCCTGAGAGGGGAGCAGCTCTTCAAAGGGCAACACCAGGGGCGATCCGCACCCTGAGGGTGGAGCAGCTCTTCAAAGGGCAACACCAACGCCAGGGTGGGGCGGTACTGTACTGAAATCCCCCTTTGGAGGAGGAGCCCACCTGGGGTACCCCCCCCATCCCCCAACCCTCTCTCTCCCCTGCCCTTTCCCTCTCTAGTTAATTCGGGAAAGAGTAGAGAGATATCTGGGGGGATTCCAGTCAGCTCCAAGTGTCGCTGGGAGAGTTAGCTGCTTGCCTTGCCGGCGTCAGCCCCGGGGCAGCGTGCAGCTGGAGGCTTCTGCAGCTCTCCTCCCCTCGAGGGCGCAGCCTAACCCTGTCCCACGCAGGTGAAGATCCAGGGGCAGAACAAGGAGATGCTGGCAGCCGCCTGCCAGATGTTCCTGGGCAAGTCGGAGGCAGAGATCGCTCAGATCGCCCTCGAGACCCTGGAGGGCCACCAGAGGGCCATCATGGCCCACATGACCGTGGAGGTAAGGCTGGCCACGAGCCCCACCCCCCACGCCCCCCCCCGGGGCTCGGCCACACCTCCCTGGGGTCAGCCAGACCCTCCCTGGGCTCGGCCACACCCCTCACAGGCTGGCCACGCCCTTTGGGACTCGAGGACCCTCCCGTTGGGTGGCCAAGCACAGCCCTGGAGGTCAGCTGCGGTGCCTTCAGAAAGGGGTGCCGCCTGCTGGGGAGGCCACGCCCCCTTGCTGGAAGCCGCGCCCACTTCCGGTGTAAGCGGAGCCCACTGCAGGTGTAAGCAGCACTCACTTCCGGTGTAAGCAGAGCCCGCTTCAGGTGCAAGCTGCACCCGCTTCAGGTGCAAGCAGCACCCACTTCCGGTGTAAGCAGCACTCACTTCCGGCGTAAGCAGAGCCCGCTTCAGGTGTAAGCAGCACTCACTTCCGGTGTAAGCTGCACCCACTTCCGGTATGGGGGGGGTGTCCCCGTGCGCTCTGAATGGGGTGCACTTCCGGTTTGAGCGGCGCCTGGCCACTTCCGGCGTGCTCTGCGGTGCACTCTGCACTCACTTCCGGTGCCAGCGTTCCCCCTGTCCAAGCCCCTCCGCTGTTGAAACCCCACCCCGCGGGCAAGGAAACCCCACCCGCCTGGAAGCCCCGCCCCCTCACACCACCCCTCCAAAGCTCCGCCCCCTGCTCGCTGCCCACCGCCGCGGGTCGCTGCCGCCCCTGCCGGCAGGAGCTGTACAAGGACCGGCAGAAGTTCTCGGAGCAGGTGTTCAAGGTGGCCTCCTCCGACCTGGTCACGATGGGCATCAGCGTCGTCAGCTACACCCTCAAGGACATCAAGGACGACCAGGTGGCACCCGGGGGGGGGGGGGGGGGCACCTGAGGGGCAGCCGGGCTGGGGGCAAGGGTCTCGAGGTGGTCAAGGAGAAGGAGGCACCTGGCGGGGCACCCGAGGGGCGCCAGGGTGTGAGCAGGGCTCTGGGGAGGGTCCAGGGGGGCTTGGAGGGCATCAGATGTGAGGAGGTGGCACCTAGAGGGGCACCCGGGGAGGATATGAAGGGAATGGAGTTTTTGAGAGAATAAAGGCTTGGAGGGCATCAAGGATGACTTGGTGGCACTTGGTGGGGCACCCAGGGTGGGCACAGGGCTCTGGGGAGCATCAGGAGAGCCTTGGAGGGCATCGAGGATGCCCTGCTGGCACCTGGGGACACACCTAGGAGGGCACCCAGAGTGGGCACAGGGCTCTGGGGAGCATCAGGAGAGCCTTGGAGGGCATCAAGGACACCCTCATGGCCACCCACCCGCCTTCCAGTGCCACCTGTGCCACCCAGCAGAGGTTGGTTGGGCTCAGGAGGGTCTCCAGAGGTGTGGTGGTGACCTTGGTGCCCCCTTTGATGCCCACCTTGGTGCCCCCCAGGACTACCTACACTCGCTGGGGAAGGGTCGCACAGCGCAGGTCCAGCGCGATGCCCGCGTGGGGAGGCCGAGGCCAAGAGGGATGCTGGCATCAGGGTGGGTTTGGAACCTACCCTGGCACCTCCCTGGCATCTCTGTTACCTCCCCTGGCACCACTCCAGAACCTCTGCCACTTCCCTCAGCACCTCTGGCACCTTCTGTGGTACCTCTGGCACCTCTCTGGCACCTCTGTTACCTTCTCTGGCACCTGCCCAGCGCTTCTGGCACCTTTGCTGGCATCTCTGCCACCTTTGGCACCTCCTTGGTTTCTTTGTCCCCTCTCTTGGTGCCTCCCCTGGCACCTCCTTTGGCACCCCTGCCACTTTCCTGTCACCTTTGTCACCTCCCTTGCACTTCCCTGGTACCTCTGCCACCCCTTGGCCCACTCCATGTCCCTTCTGAGGTCTCCTCTGCCCCCTCCAGTGCCCTCCCTGTGCCCCCCAGTGCCCCTCTCTGCCCCCAGCGCCCCCACTGTGCCCTCCCAATCCCAGTACCCCCCAGTGTCCCCCAGTGCCCTTCTCTGTCCCCTGTGCCCCCCGAGTGTCTCCCTCCCTTCCCAGTGCCCTCCAGCACCCCCTAGTGCCCCCCATGCCCCTCCAGTGCCCTCCCACTCCTCCCCAGTCCCTGCCAGTGTCCCCCAGTCCCTCCCACTCCCCTCCCAGCTGTGCCCCCAGCCCTCCCCTGCCTGCTGTGCCCCCGCAGGAGGCTGCTGCCCGCCAGGAGCAGGTCTCAGGGCAGCTGCAGAGCGAGGCCTGCACGGCCCAGGCCCAGAGAGACTTCCAGCTGCAGCAGGCAGCCTGCGACGGCGCTGTCAGTGCCCGCCGGGCACAGGCCGACCTGGCCTACCAGCTGCAGGTGAGCTGACACTCCCCCTGGGCCACCCCCTCACCACCACCCCCATGCCACCCTGGGGCCCCCAGGGTGTTCCCCACTATCCCTTTTGGGGTCCTCGAGATCCTTTTTGGGGTCCTGGAGGCCCTTCCGTGCTCCTCGAGCTCCTCCTGGAGGTCCTTGAGGTCCTTTCTGGGGGGGTTCAGAGGAGCTGAGCTGGGCTCTTGGGGGGGGGGGGGATTCAGGTGGCCAGGACCAAGCAGCAGATCGAGGAGGAGAGAGCTCAGGTGCTGGTGGTGGAGAGGGCCCAGCAGGTGGCGCTGCAGGAGCAGGAGATTGGGCGCCGCGAGCGGGAGCTGGAGGCCACCGTCCGCAAGCCTGCCGAGGCCGAGCGCTATCGGCTCGAGCGATTGGCCGAGGCCCAGCGGTGAGGCCCGCCCCCCCCCCCCCGCAGCCTCCTCATTGGGTGGAGGCGTGGCCCCTTGAAGAGGACCCACACCTCTGGGTTGGTGGGTCCCACCTCCTTGGGTTAAGGTGTTGCCCTTCTAAGAGGTGGTGTGGCCCCTTTAAGAGCAGCCACACCTCTGGGTTGGCGGGTCCCACCTTGCGAGGTTAAGCCGTTGCCCTTTGAAGAGGTGGGGTGGCCCCTTTAAGAGGTGTCATGGCTCTTTTAAGAGGTGGTGGTGGGCCCCTTTAAGAAGTGTCCTGGCCCTTTTAAGAGCAGCCACACCTCCAGGTTCGTGGGTCCCACCTCGTTGGGTAAAGCCGTTGCCCCTTTAAGAGGCGTTGAGACTCCTTTAAGAGGGGGTTGTGGCCCCTTTAAGAGGAGTCACACCTCCCCTTTGGTGGGTCCCACCTCATTGGGTCAAGCTGTTGCCCCTTTAAGAGGTGGTGTGGCCCCTTTAAGAGCAGCCACACTTCCGGGTTGGTGGGTCCCACCTCGTTGGGTAAAGCCGTTGCCCCTTTAAGAGGCGTTGAGACCCCTTTAAGAGGCGTTGAGACTCCTTTAAGAGGGGGTTGTGGCCCCTTTAAGAGGAGTCACCCCTCCCGTTTGGTGGGTCCCACCTCATTGGGTCAAGCTGTTGCCCCTTTAAGAGGTGGTGTGGCCCCTCTAAGAGCAGCCACCCCCCCAACCATGGTGGGCATCACCTCCTTGGGCTGAGCCATTCCTCCTTTCAGAGGAGCCCCACCTTCACGTGGGTGGGTCCCACCTCCTTGGGTGGTACCATGGCCCCTTTAAGAGAAACCACACCCCCTTCCCTCAAGCCCCGCCCTTCCCAAGCCCCGCCCCCACCAACCCCCACCCTCTCCACAGGTCCCAGCTGATGATGCAGGCAGAGGCTGAGGCTGAGGCTTTGAAGGTGAGGAGGAGGGGGCGGGGCTAATCGAGGGGAGGAGCCAGTGAGAGTGGCGCTTGGGGGTATGTGTGCGGGGGACCTCCAGCGGTGCACTCCCATTGGCTGGGGGCTCTAAGGGGTGGAGCTCAAAGGGGTGGCGCTCAAAAGGCTGGAGGCTAAGAAGAGTCGAAAGCCTAAGGGGGTGGTTTCAGGGGGTCGGGGGTGGATCCTAACTGGGCGCGGTGACCCAAGCCGTGCCCTGATTGGCCGGTGTGGGGTCAGGTGACCGGGCGGCGCGAGCGGCAGCCTTGGCGGCCAAGGCCAAGGCGGAGGCGGCGCAGACCCAGGCCAAGGCCGAAGCCTTCAGCAGCTACCAGGAGGCTGCGGTGGTGGATTTGGTGCTGCAGAGGCTGCCACAGGTAACCCCCGGGGGGGGGGTGGGGAGGGGGGGGGGTGGGGAGGATTTGGGGCTAAAATGAGGGAATTTGGGGCAAAATGGGGAGATTTGGGGCAAAACTGCAATTTTGGGCTGAAAGTTGGGGATTTGGGGGGGCTGAAATTTGGGGGGGGGAAAAGGGAGGGATTTGGGGGTCCAAATTACCATTTTGGAGTCCAAAGTTTAATTCTGGGGGTGAAATTTGGGGATTTGGGGCTCAAATTCGGGAATTTGGAGTGTAAAATCTCAATTTTGGGAGGAAATTTGGGAATTTGGAGGTAAAAATCTCAATTTTGGGAGGAAATTTGGGAATTTGGAGGTAAAAATCTCAATTTTGGGAGGAAATTTGGGAATTTGGGTGCAAAATCTCAATTTTGGGAGGAAATTTGGGAATTTGGGTGCAAAATCTCAATTTTGGGAGGAAATTTGGGAATTTGGGTGCAAAATCTCAATTTTGGGAGGAAATTTGGGAATTTGGGTGCAAAATCTCAATTTTGGGAGGAAATTTGGGAATTTGGGTGCAAAATCTCAATTTTGGGAGGAAATTTGGGAATTTGGGTGCAAAATCTCAATTTTGGGAGGAAATTTGGGAATTTGGGTGCAAAATTCTCAATTTTTTGGGAGGAAATTTGGGAATTTGGGTGCAAAATCTCAATTTTGGGAGGAAATTTGGGAATTTGGGTGCAAAATCTCAATTTTGGGAGGAAATTTGGGAATTTGGTGGAAAATCTCACTTTTGGGAGGAAATTTGGGAATTTGGGATAAAATCTCAATTTTGGGAGGAAATTTGGGAATTTGGGTGCAAAATCTCAATTTTGGGCTGAAATTTGGGAATCTGGAGGAAAATTTTCAATGTTGGGCTGAAATTTGGGAATCTGGAGGTAAAATTTCACTTTTGGGAGGAAATTTGGGAATTTGGGTGTAAAATCTCAATTTTGGGCTATAATTTGGGAATTTGGGTGTAAATTTTCAATTTTGGGCTGAAATTTGGGAATTTGGAGGTAAAATCTCAATTTTGGGCTGAAATTTGGGAATCTGGAGGTAGAATTTCAATTTTGGGCTGAAATTTGGGATTTGGAGGCAAAATCTCACTTTTGGGCTGAAATTTGGGAATCTGGAGGTAAAATTTCAATTTTGGGAGAAAATTTGGGATTTTGGGGGTGAAAGCTGGGAATATGGGGCTGAAATTTGGGAATTTGGAGGTTACATTTCAATTTGGGGATTTTTGGGGTCAAAGCTGGGAATTTGGGTCAAAAATGTGGGAATTGGGGGGTGGGTTAAATTTAGCTTTTGAGATCCAAATTTCAATTTGGGGCTAAAATTGGGGGATTTGGGGAGGGGGGCAAAAGGTCAATTTTGGGGGTGGAATTTGGGGATTGTGGGCTCAAATCTGGGCATTCTGGGCTGAAATTTGGGAATTCTGGGGATAACATTTCAAGTTGAGGTGGAATTCTTGGAATCTTGAGG
Source organism: Picus viridis (assembly GCA_033816785.1). Taxonomy (NCBI): domain Eukaryota; kingdom Metazoa; phylum Chordata; class Aves; order Piciformes; family Picidae; genus Picus; species Picus viridis. The sequence continues at coordinate 40,830,047 of CM066576.1, forward strand.
TGAAATTCGGGAATTTTGGGCCAGTGTCTATTTTGGGCTAAAAGTTGGGAAGTTTTGGACTAAAATTCGCTTTTAGGACGAAATTTGGGGAGTTGGGGCTCGAATCTGGGAATTCTTGGGACAAAATCTCAAGCTGAGGGTGAAATTCTTGGAATCCTGGGGTGGCACTTGGGAATTTTAGGGTCCAAATCCCAATTCTGAATCGAAATTTGGGAATTGGGGCCTCCCAAGATTTTCGAATTTGGGATTTTGAGTCCAGAGTTTGGAACCCTGGGATGCCATTTCCGAGCCAAACTTGTCATTCTGGCCTGAAATTTGGGAATCCTGGGTCCAGAATTTCAACTTTGGGAATTTTGGCTCCGAAATACTCAATTTGGGGCTGAAATTTGGGGGTTTGGGAGGTCAAAAGTTTCAGCTTCGGGCTGAAATCTGGGAATTTTGGCGCCGGGATTTCAACTTCAGGCTAAAATTTGGGACCTCTGGGTCTAAAAGTTTTCAATTCTGGGGTGAAATTTGATCATTTTGGGGTCCAAATGTCACACTTGGGGGCAAAATTGGGGAATTTGAGGTCAAAACCTTCAACTTTGGCCTAAAACTTGGGAGTCCGGGGGCCAACATGGAAGTTTGGGGCTGAAATTTGGCAATTTTGGGTCAATTTCAAATTTGGGGCTGAAATTTGGGGCCAAAATTGAAACATGGGGCTGAAATTTGGCCATTTTGGGTCAAATTTGGGGATTTGGGGGCCAAAATTGAAATTTGGGGCTGAAATTTGGCAATTTTGGGTCAAACTGGGGGTTTCAAATTTGGGGCTGAAATTTGGCAATTTTGGGGTCAGTTTCAAATTTGGGGGATTTTGGGGCCAAAACTGAAATGTGGGGGCTGAAATTTGGCAATTTTGGGGTCAGTTTCAAATTTGGGGCTGAAATTTGGGGGCTTTGGGGCCAAAATTGAAATGTGGGGGCTGAAATTTGGCCATTTTGGGGTCAGTTTCAAATTTGGGGCTGAAATTTGGGGCCAAAATTGAAATGTGGGGCTGAAACTTGGGCATTTTGGGGCCAAAACTGAAACCTGGGGGCTGAAATTTGGCAATTTTGGGTCAGTTTCAAATTTGGGGCTGAAATTTGGCAATTTTGGGTCAAATTGGGGGATTTTGGGGCCAAAGTTGAAATGTGGGGCTGAAATTTGGCCATTTTGGGGTCAGCTTCAAGTTTGGGGCTGAAATTCGGGGCCAAAATTGAAATGTGGGGCTGAAATTTGGCCATTTGGGGGCCAAAACTGAAAGGTGGGGGCTGAAATTTGGCAATTTTGGGGTCAGTTTCAAATTTGGGGCTGAAATTTGGGGGCTTTGGGGCCAAAATTGAAATGTGGGGGCTGAAATTTGGCCATTTTGGGGTCAGTTTCAAATTTGGGGCTGAAATTTGGGGCCAAAACTGAAATGTGGGGCTGAAACTTGGGCATTTTGGGGCCAAAACTGAAACCTGGGGGCTGAAATTTGGCAATTTTGGGTCAGTTTCAAATTTGGGGCTGAAATTTGGCAATTTTGGGTCAAATTGGGGGATTTTGGGGCCAAAGTTGAAATGTGGGGCTGAAATTTGGCCATTTTGGGGTCAGCTTCAAGTTTGGGGCTGAAATTCGGGGCCAAAATTGAAATGTGGGGCTGAAATTTGGCCATTTTGGGGCCAAAACTGAAAGGTGGGGGCTGAAATTTGGCAATTTTGGGTCAGTTTCAAATTTGGGGCTGAAATTTGGCAATTTTGGGTCAAATTGGGGGGTTTGGGGCCAAAATTGAAATGTGGGGCTGAAATTTGGCAATTTTGGGTCAAATTTGGGGGATTTTGGGGCCAAAATTGAAATGTGGGGCTGAAATTTGGCAATTTTGGGTCAAATTTGGGGGATTTTGGGGCCAAAATTGAAATGTGGGGCTGAAATTTGGCAATTTTGGGTCAAATTTGGGGGATTTTGGGGCCAAAATTGAAATGTGGGGCTGAAATTTGGCGATTTTGGGGCCAAAATTGAAATGTGGGGCTGAAATTTGGGGCCTTGGGGGTCAAAGTTGAAACGTGGGGCCGAGATGTGGGGCTTCGGGGTCAGTTTCACATTTGGGGCCGGGATGTGGGCCTTTGGGGGCCCTGTTTTGGGGCCTGAGCGGCGGCTGCGGGGCTTGCAGGTGGCGCAGGCGGTGGCGGAGCCGCTGCTGGAGGCCCGCAGGGTGACGCTGGTGGCAGGGGGCTCGGGGCCCCTGGGGGTCTCGCGGCTGCCGGGGAGATCATGGAGGTGGTCTGCAAGCTGCCGACCGCCGTCGAGGCCCTCACCGGAGTCAGCGTCACCAAGGTGCTCCCCCTTGGACACACACCACACCACACACACCCCCGGCGACACCCCAACACTTGGGGTCCCCTTCCCCCCCCAAGAGCTCCTCCTGGGTGTCCCCCCAACCTCAGGGTCCCCTCCTTGATATCCTCCACCTTGGGTTCCCCTCCCCCAGGGTCCCTTCCTGGGTGTGTCCCCCTCCAAGGTGTCCCGTCCCCCCAGGGAGTCCCTTCCCAGGTCCTCACTTCAGGGTCCCCTTCTGGGTGAGTCTCCCCCACCCCCACTCAAGGTCCCCACCTTGCTGCCCTTCCCCTTGCTGTCCTCATCAGTCCCCTCCTGGGTGTATCTTCCCCAAGATCTCCCTCTCAGTGTCCCCACCTTGGTGTCCCCTCCCCTTCAGGGTCCCCTCCTGGGTGTGTGGTCCCCCGAGGTCCCCACTTTGATCTCCCCTCCTGGGTCATGTGTCTCTCCCCCCTCATGGTCCCCTCCTGGGTATGTATCCCCCAAGGTCCCCCCTCTTAACGTCCCCTCCTCCCCTCAGTGTCATCTCACCAGGGCCCCCCTGCAGGGTCTCCTCCTCTATGTCCTCCCCAAGGTGTTGCCCCCCCCCCGCCCCGGGTCCCCACTTGGTGTCCCTCCTGGGTGTGTGCCCCTCCCACCAATGTCCCCTTCTCGGTGTCCCCCCTCACTATCCCCTTTATCCCCCCAGGCTGCCCAGAAGAACCCAGAAGAGTGCCAGGCCTGAGCCACTGCCACCAAGGTGCCACCAACCTCCTGGAGATGCCCCCATGGTGTCACCAAGCCCCTGCAGCTGCCCCTAAGGTGCCACCACCCCCTGGAGCTGCCCCCACACCCGGGATCTCTGTCCTCAAGGTGTCACCAAGCCCCTGCAGCTGCCCCTAAGGTGCCACCACCCCCCAGGAGCTTCCCCCATGCCATGGACAACTGTCCTCAAAGTGCCACCACCCCTCTGGAGGAGCTGCCTCCAAGGTGCCACCACCCCCTGGAGCTGCCCCCACACCCAGGGCCTCTGTCCTCAAGGTGTCACCAAGCCCCTGGAGCTGCCCCCATGGTGCCACCACCCCCTGGTCCTTCTGTCCCCCCCAACCATTAAAGCTGCTGCCACCTGCACCTGGACTCCCTGGGGTGGTGGCTTTGGGGACCTCCCAAAGGGGACAACTGGTGGCCAGGGGGAGGTGGGAGGCAGTTGAAGAGACCTTGGGGACATGGGTGAGGACCTGGAAGGGACCTCAGGGACACGGTGGGGACCTGGAAGGGACCTCAGGGACACGGTGGGGACCTGGAAGGGACCTCAGGGACACAGCCAAAGACCTTAAGTACCTTGATGGGACCTTGGGGACACAGTGGGGACCTCAAGATGGACCTTGGGGACCAGGTGGGGACCTCAGGGACCTAGAAGGGACCTGGAAGAGCTGCTGGGGGCCAGTTAGGACCCAGAAGTGGACGTGGGGAGGCGAGATGGTGCCAAGGAGATGCCAAGCAAGGAGGCCCAGGACGCACTGGGGACTTGTTGAGGTCCCAGGATTTTATTTCCCCCCCCCACCAGGGACAATTATTTGTTGTAAACACAAAACAAAACCCCAAAAAAAGATGAGGAAAAAAAAAAAAAAAATCACACACACACAAAAAAAAAAAAAAAAGAGACAAAAGCAAAAGCAAAGACCAAAAATGGCCAATTTGGGACCATCTGAGGGGGTTTAGGAGAGCCTCAAGGTGGACCTCGAGAGGGTTGGGGCCTAAAAAGGGGGGAGGGAATAAGTTAAGTGGTGATGATGTCATCGAGGGGATGATGATGTCACCAAGGGGGGGTTGGGTAAGAAGTGGTCATGGCCACCACCATGGAGAGGTGGAGGCAGGGGACACGGGGAGGTGACGTCAAGGAGGGGTTGGGGAGGATGAAGGAGGGAGGAGGAAAGAGGTCCAGCGGTGGCCACCTTAGAGGACACCTTGGGGACCATGGTGGAGAACTTTGGGGACCAGGATGGAGAAGGACTTAGGGTGACCTTGATGGGACTCCATTGACCATGATGAAGGAGGAGCACTCTCCAGTGGTGGTGGTGACGATGATGAAGGCCTCTTGACCACGATGAGCCTTCCTGGTGACCTTGGGGGCCACCTTGAAGGATGAGGTCTTCTCTGATGAGCACAAGAAAGGATGTTGAGGGTCCTCCAGGGCTTGGAGTACCGTCCATGATCAAAGGCTGAGGATGATCAAGGTTCTTCAGTGACCATGATGAAGGATGAGGACCTTCTGGTGACCTTGATGAAGGCCAAGGGCTCCTTGAGGACATCAGTGAGGCTTGAAGGTAAGAAGCAAGGGCTCCTTGGAGACAAGGGATGAAGTCCAAAGGTTCTCCATGGGTCCTGATGAAGGCCAAAGGCTTTTTGAGGACATCACTGAGGCTTAAAGAGGAAGCCCAAAGGTTCTCCATGGGTATTGATGAGAACCAAGGGCCTCCTTGAGGATGCTGATGAAGACCAAAGGGTTCTCCAAGGACTCTGATGAAGACCAAGGGCTCCCTGAAGACCTTGATGAGGACCAAGGGCTCCCTGGAGGCCTTGATGAGGACCAAGGGCTCCCTGGAGGCCTTGATGAGGACCAAGGGCTCCCTGGAGACAACAAATGAAGTTCAAAGGTTCTCCATGGGCACTGATGAGGATCAAGGGCTCCTTGAGGACGCTGCTGAAGACCAAAGGTTCTCTGAGGACGAGGATGAAGACCAAGCGCTCCTTGAGGACAATGACGAAGACCAAAGGCTCTCCATGGGTGCCGATGAGGACCAAAGGCTCTTTGAGGACAATGACGAAGACCAAAGGCTCTCCATGGGTACTGATGAGGACCAAGTGCTCCTTGAGGACAATGACGAAGACCAAAGGCTCTCCATGGGTACTGATGAGGACCAAGTGCTCCTTGAGGACAATGACGAAGACCAAAGGCTCTCCATGGGTGCTGATGAGGACCAAAGGCTCTTTGAGGACAATGATGAAGACCAGGCTCTTTGAGGACAATGACGAAGACCAAAGGCTCTCCATGGGTGCTGATGAGGACCAAAGGCTCTTTGAGGACGACGAGGGCAGCGAACAACTTCTCCTATGAACTCAACACCGTGGTGTTGACGGTGGATGGGGCAGCAGTGGAGGGGGGGGAGACAACCAACCCAACTCCTCCTTCTCCTTCTCTTGAGCTTCTCTCCTAAGCTTCCTCCTCGGCTTCCTCCCCGAAGTCCTCCTCCTCCTCGGCAGTGGCGTCCTGGTACTGCTGGTACTCCGAGACCAGGTCGTTCATGTTGCTCTCGGCCTCGGTGAACTCCATCTCGTCCATGCCCTCCCCCGTGTACCAGTGGAGGAAGGCCTTGCGGCGGAACATGGCGGTGAACTGCTCCGAGATCCTCTTGAAGAGCTCCTGGATGGCCGTGCTGTTGCCGATGAAGGTCACCGCCATCTTCAGGCCCCGGGGCGGGATGTCGCAGACGGCCGTCTTGACGTTGTTGGGGATCCACTCCACGAAGTAGGAGCTGTTCTTGTTCTGCACGTTCAGCATCTGCTCATCCACCTCCTTCATGGACATGCGGCCCCGGAAGACGGCGGCCACCGTCAGGTAGCGCCCGTGGCGCGGGTCGCAGGCAGCCATCATGTTCTTGGCGTCAAAGACCTGCTGGGTGAGCTCGGGGACGGTCAGGGCCCGGTACTGCTGGCTGCCCCGGGAGGTGAGGGGGCGAAGCCGGGCATGAAGAAGTGGAGGCGGGGGAAGGGCACCATGTTGACGGCCAGCTTGCGGAGGTCGGCGTTGAGCTGGCCGGGGAAGCGCAGGCAGGTGGTGACGCCGCTCATGGTGGCCGAGACCAGGTGGTTGAGGTCCCCGTAGGTGGGGGTGGTCAGCTTGAGGGTGCGGAAGCAGATGTCGTAGAGGGCCTCGTTGTCGATGCAGTAGGTCTCGTCGGTGTTCTCCACCAGCTGGTGCACCGACAGCGTGGCGTTGTAGGGCTCCACCACCGTGTCCGACACCTGGGGGCCAAGCGGGCGGTCAGCAGCCAAGCCGGGGGAGACCCCGGAGGCCATCGAGTCCGAGCTGCGGCCTAAGACCCAGCGCCCCCTGACAGCCGAAGCCCTGCCCCCAGCGCCACATCCAATCCTGTTTTGAATCCAAGCTGCGGCCTAAGACCCAGCACCCCCTGACAGCCAAAGCCCTGCCCCCAGCGCCACATCCAATCCTGTTTTGAATCCAAACTGCGGCCTAAGACCCAGCGCCCCCTGACAGCCAAACCCCTGCCCCCAGTGCCACATCCAATCCCCTGCTGAATCCAACCCATGGCCTAAGACCCAGCACCGCCTGACAGCCAAACCCCTGCCCCCAGTGCCACATCCAATCCCCTGCTGAAGCCAAGCTACAACCTAAGACCAAACACCTCCTGACTCTAATCGCTGGCTCCAAGTCCAAGCTTTCCTTGAACACCTCCAGGGATGGGGACTCCACCACCTATCTCCTCCCCTCCAGCCTCAGCTTCCCCCTGCTCAGCCTGAGGCTGTGTCCTGCTCTCTGGGATCTCCACCAGCTGCTTGTCCGAGAGGGTGGCCTTGTGGGGCTCCACTACCACGTATGACACCTGGGAACCAATCAGCCAGGTTGGCAGAGACCTCAGGAAGTCATCAAGTCCAACCTTGAGTACACCTCCTGACAGCCAAACCCTGGCTCCAAGTGCCAGGTCCAAGCCTTCCTTGAACATCTCCAGGGGTGGGGACTCCACCACCTCCAGTGGCAAATTCCTCTTCAAGGGAAGAGCTTTCTCTTCCCCTCCAGCCTAAACTTCCTCCCCCTGGCTCAGCCTGGGGCTGTGTCCTCTCCCTGGGATCTCCAGCAGCTGCTAGACTGAGAGGGTGGCCTTGTAGGGCTCCACCTTGAGGGCTCCCCAAACAGTAGGCTGAAGATTATTGAGGGGGCTTGAAGGTCCCCAGGGGTGGGCCAGAGGCCCTCCCAACCCATCTTCAAGGCAAGGCCCTCCAGAGTGGGCCAGAGCTCCTCCAACCCACCCTGAAGCTCCTCCAATCCACCCTGCAGGTCCCTCCAGCAGCCCCCTCCTCTCCTCCCCTCCCCCAGCCCCCCTCGCCCCCAGCCACCTCACCTTGGGCGAGGGCACCACGCTGAAGGTGTTCATGATGCGGTCTGGGTACTCCTCCCTGATCTTGGAGATGAGCAGGGTGCCCATGCCCGAGCCGGTGCCACCCCCCAGGGAGTGAGTCAGTTGGAAGCCCTGCAGGCAGTCACAGCTCTCAGCCTCCTTCCTCACCACGTCCAGCACCGAGTCCACCAGCTCGGCCCCCTCTGTGTAGTGCCCCTTGGCCCAGTTGTTGCCGGCGCCGCTCTGGCCTGGGGAGGGGAAGAGAGAGAGGAGGAGGTCAGGGGTGAAGTGGGAGGGTTGAGGATGTCCAGCCCACCCTTGGGGACCTTCAAGGTAGCTCTGAGGACCTCCAGCCCACCCTTGGGGGCCTTCAAAGTAGCCCTGAGGACCTGCAGCCCACCCCTGGGGACCTTCAAGGCCCCTCAGGAACCTTCAGCCCACCCTTGGCAGCCTGCAAGGTAGCTTTGGGGACCTCCAGCATACCCTTGAGAACCTTCAAGGTGGGTTTCAGGACCCTCAGCACACACTTCGGGATCTTCAAGATAGCCCTGAGGCCCTCCAGCCCACCCCTGGGGACCTTCAAGGTAGCTTTGAGGCCCTCCAGCCCACCCCTGGGGACCTTCAAGGTAGCTTTGAGGCCCTCCAGCCCACCCCTGGGGACCTTCAAGCCCACTCAAGAGCCTCCAGCCCACTCTTGGCAACCTTCTAGCTAATTTTGGGGATGTCCAGCCCACCCTTGAGGACCTTCAGCACACACCTGGGGACCTTCAAGGTAGCCCTGAGGACCCTCAAGGTATCTTTGAGGACCTCTAGCCCACCCCTGGTGACCTTCAAGCCCCCCTCAGGAACCTTCAGCCCACCCTCAGCACCCTTCAAAGTAGCTTTGGGGACCTCCAGCACACCCTTGGGGACCCTTCAAGGAAGACTTGAGAACCTTCAAGGTGGGTTTGACAAACTCGAGCCCGCCCTTGAGGAACTTCCATCTCCCTCAAGAAGATTCAGCCCACCCATGAAGACCTTCAAATCAACTCTGCCCACCTCCTAAACCTTAAGCTCACCCTTGGGGACCTCCCCACCCTCCTTGGGGACCACCCCACCCTCCTTGGGGACCACCCCACCCTCCTTGGGGACCACCCCACCCCGCTTGGGGACCTCCCTGCTGCTCCAGGAGCTCACCAAAGACGAAGTTGTCCGGCCTGAAGATCTGCCCGAAGGGTCCTGAGCGCACAGAGTCCATGGTGCCAGGCTCCAGGTCCACCAGAATGGCCCTTGGGACATACTTACCCCCTGGGGGACATCGTGGTGGTCACCAAGGGGGTGGTGGCGATGCCACCAGGTGGCCACCTCCTCACCTCCAACCCCTCCAAGCCCCAACCAAGCCCACCTCAAACCACCCCAAAGCCCCAGATCCGGAGATCCCACGGTGGGGTCCACGATGGTTGGAAGCGACCAAGCCAAGGAGGTGGCACCAAGGTGGTGCTGATGATGCCACCACGGTGCCACCTCCTCACCTCCAACCCCACCCCAAAACCTCCATGTTGGACACATTTAGGAGTCTCAAGACCAGGACTTAGTAGTAGGAGATGAGGTGACACCAAGAAGTTAGTGGTGATGCCACCTCCTCCCCTTCAGCCCACCCCCCAAACCACCTCAATCCCCACCCAAGCCCCAACCCTGGAGGTCCCCTGGGCGATCCATGATGGTTGGAGATCACCATGACCACGAGGTGACGCCAGGAAGGTGGAGATGCTGCCACCTCCTCCCCTCCAACCCCCCAACCCACCTCAACCCCCCCCCCCCAGCCCCAACCCCGGAGGTCCCCTGGGTGATCCATGATGATTGAAGATCACCATGACCACAAGGTGACGCCAGGAAGGTGGTGATGCTGCCACCTCCTCCCCTCCAAAGCCACCTCAAACCCCCAACTCCAGAGGTCCCAGGGGTGGCCAAGGACCCCCAGGTGGCCTGAGGAGGAGGGGAGGGGGCAGTGGGCCTGGGGAGGGCTCCTCACCGGTGGCCTCGTTGTAGTAGACACTGATGCGGTCCAGCTGCAGGTCGCTGTCGCCGTGGTAGGTGCCGGTGGGGTCGATGCCGTGCTCGTCGCTGATCACTTCCCAGAACTGGAGGGGTGAGGGGGGCAAAGGGGGCGTGGTCAGCTAGGCCACACCCACACATAAGCCCCCCTCCCCCAGCCCTAAGGTTCTGCCCTTCCCGTTGGTGGAAAGGGCGGGGGGGGGGGGGGGAAGAGGAGGGTTTAACACAGAGGGATCCAGGAGGCGTTTGGGGATGGGGAAAGGTAGGAGGGGCTGGGGGGGGGAAGGGGGAGGGACATGGAGGGGTGGTAGCCAATGGGGAGGTTGGGGGTAGAAAGGGGTGGGGTTTAGGGAGGGTCAAAGGAGTTGGAGGTGAAGGCTAATTGGAGGAGTCAAGGCTGGAGGATTCAGAGAGAGAGCAAAGGTGATTGGAGGAAACTGGAAAGGGGGTGGGGGTTTGGGTGGGGTGAGCCAATGGGGTTGGAGCTGAGAGGAGATGATGAAGACTGATTGGAGGACTCCAAGCTGGGGTTCAAAAGGAGGTGAATGGTGACTGAAGGAGACTGGAAAGGGGGTGGGGGTTTGGGGTGGGGTGAGCCAATGGGGTTGGAGCTCAGGGGAGGAGGTGAAGGCTGATTGGAGGACTCCAAGCTGGGGCTCAAAAGGAGGTGAATGGTGACTGAAGGAGGCTGGAAAGGGGGTGGGGGTTTGGGTGGGGTGGGCCAATGGGGTTGGAGCTGAGGGGAGGAGGTTAAGGCTGATTGGAGGACTCCAAGCTGGAGGAGCAAGGCCTAAAAAGATTCTGGAAGCCTATTGGTTAAGATGCAAAAAGGGACGGGGTCTGAAAGAGACAAATCCTCATTGGACAAATGAATCCAGGCCTTAAGAAAGAACTCAAATCCTATTGGAGGAAATGAAAAAGGGAATGTGACCACACGGGGGTGTGGCCCGCGGGACCAAGCCCCACCCTGGGGGTGGAGCCAATGCAAACAGCCAATCAGTGCGCTAGGCAGTAAATGGGGAGGAGCCAGGAGGGTTGTGGGTGTGATCAGGACTTAACTGACTGCAGGGGGTGGAGCTGGGGGCGTGGCCACGCCCCCTCCCGCCAAAAAAAATAAACGGCGGGAAACTGGGACCAGTTTGAATCCTCAAAGCACCTCCAGAAACGTTGAACCCCAGAAAAGCCCCAGATTGGCCTTTTCTAACCCCAAAAGCCAGCCCCCAGCCCCTTCAGGGCCAAACGGGTGAAAACAGCACAATTTTGGGGGTCGCTGGTGCCACAATGGGGGGGGGGAGAAGGGCAATTTTGGAGGGGGGAGAAAGAGGGTTTGGAGAGCAAGCTGCATTGGGAGGGTCTGGGGTAGGTGAAAAAGGCAACTCGGGGGCAAAAAGGAGGGTTTGGGATGGAAAAAGGGGAGTTTGGGGGCGTTGTAAAGATGGGCTGAAAAAAGGCAATTTTGGGGGCGAAAGGCTCACTCGGAAGGGAAAAGGGTCGATTTGGGGGGGGGGGGGGGGGGAAGGTTGATTTGGGGGTGACAAAAAACATGGGGTGAAAAGGGTTCACTTCGGGGGGGTGTAAAAAAGGGGCTGGTTTTGGGGGGGAAGAATCCATTTTAGGACCCCAAAAAAATGTGATTTTGGGGGGTGGGGGGAAGCCTAATTTGGGGCTAAAAAGCCTCATTTTAGAGGGGGAAAAAAAACAAACCACAATACTTGGGGTCAAAAAAAAAAAAAAAAGGATTGATGCCAGGACTGAAAATGTCGATTCTGACGTGGGGGAAAAAAGCTTTTTTGGGGGAAAAGATGCTGGTTTAGGGTCAAAACTCGATTCTGGGGAAGAAAAACGGATGGGGGGGGGAGGATGGATGGGGGGATGGGGGGGGGGGGGAGGCAGAAAAGGTGGAGGGGGGAGGCAGAAAAAAAGGTGGATGGGGGGGGGGGATGGGGGGGGAGGCAGAAAAGGTGGATGGGGGGGGAGGCAGAAAAGGTGGATGGGGGGAGGCAGAAAAGGTGGATGGGGGGGGGGGGAGGGAAAAGGTGGGGGGGGGAGGCAGAAAAGGTGGATGGGGGGAGGCAGAAAAGGTGGATGGGGGGGAGGCAGAAAAGGTGGATGGGGGGGGAGGCAGAAAAGGTGGATGGGGGGAGGCAGAAAAGGTGGATGGGGGGAGGCAGAAAAGGTGGATGGGGGGGAGGCAGAAAAGGTGGATGGGGGGAGGCAGAAAAGGTGGGGGGGGGGAGGCAGAAAAGGTGGATGGGGGGGAGGCAGAAAAGGTGGATGGGGGGAGGCAGAAAAGGTGGATGGGGGGGGGGAGGCAGAAAAGGTGGATGGGGGGGGAGGCAGAAAAGGTGGATGGGGGGGGGGAGGCAGAAAAGGTGGATGGGGGGGGGGGGGGAGGCAGAAAAGGTGGATGGGGGGGGGAGGCAGAAAAGTGGTGGGGGGGAGGCAGAAAAGTGGAGGGGGGGAGGCAGAAAAGGTGGATGGGGGGGGGGAGGCAGAAAAGGTGGATGGGGGGGAGGCAGAAAAGTGGAGGGGGGGGAGGCAGAAAAGTGGAGGGGGGGAGGCAGAAAAGTGGAGGGGGAGGCAGAAAAGTGGATGGGGGGAGGCAGAAAAGTGGATGGGGGGAGGCAGAAAAGTGGATGGGGGGGAGGCAGAAAAAGTGGAGGGGGGAGGCAGAAAAGTGGATGGGGGGAGGCAGAAAAGTGGAGGGGGGAGGCAGAAAAGTGGAGGGGGGGAGGCAGAAAAGTGGAGGGGGGAGGCAGAAAAGTGGAGGGGGGAGGCAGAAAAGTGGGAGGGGGGAGGCAGAAAAGTGGAGGGGGGGGAGGCAGAAAAGTGGAGGGGGGGAGGGGGAGGGGGGGAAAAGTGGAGGGGGGGGGGAGAAAAGTGGAGGGGGGGGAGGCAGAAAAGTGGAGGGGGGAGGCAGAAAAGTGGAGGGGGGGGAGGCAGAAAAGTGGAGGGGGAGGCAGAAAAGTGGAGGGGGGAGGCAGAAAAGTGGAGGGGGGAGGCAGAAAAGTGGAGGGGGGGAGGCAGAAAAGTGGAGGGGGGGAGGCAGAAAAGTGGAGGGGGGGGAGGCAGAAAAGTGGAGGGGGGGGGGGGGGGGAGGCAGAAAAGTGGAGGGGGGGGAGGCAGAAAAGTGGAGGGGGGGGGGCAGAAAAGTGGAGGGGGAGGCAGAAAAGTGGAGGGGGAGGCAGAAAAGTGGAGGGGGAGGCAGAAAAGTGGAGGGGGGAGGCAGAAAAGTGGAGGGGGGAGGCAGAAAAGTGGAGGGGGGGAGGCAGAAAAGTGGAGGGGGGAGGCAGAAAAGTGGAGGGGGGGAGGCAGAAAAGTGGAGGGGGGAGGCAGAAAAGTGGAGGGGGAGGCAGAAAAGTGGAGGGGGAGGCAGAAAAGTGGAGGGGGGAGGCAGAAAAGTGGTGGGGGGAGGCAGAAAAGTGGAGGGGGAGGCAGAAAAGTGGAGGGGGAGCAGAAAAGTGGAGGGGGAGGCAGAAAAGTGGAGGGGGGGAGGCAGAAAAGTGGAGGGGGGGAGGCAGAAAGTGGAGGGGGAAAAGTGGAGGGGGAGGCAGAAAAGTGGAAAAGTGGAGGGGGGAGGCAGAAAAGTGGAGGGGGGGAGGCAGAAAAGTGGAGGGGGGAGGCAGAAAAGTGGAGGGGGGGAGGCAGAAAAGTGGAGGGGGGGAGGCAGAAAAGTGGAGGGGGGAGGCAGAAAAGTGGAGGGGGAGGCAGAAAAGTGGAGGGGGGAGGGGGGAGGGGGAGGCAGAAAAGTGGAGGGGGGGAGGCAGAAAAGTGGAGGGGGAGGCAGAAAAGAGGGGGGAGGCAGAAAAGTGGAGGGGGGAGGCAGAAAAGTGGGGGGAGGAAAAAGTGGAGGGGGAGGGAGAAAAAGTGGAGGGGGGGGAGGCAGAAAAGTGGGAGGGGGGAGGCAGAAAAGTGGGGGGGGAGGCAGAAAAGTGGGGGAGGGGGGAGGCAGAAAGTGGAGGGGGGAGGCAGAAAAGTGGAGGGGGAGGCAGAAAAGTGGAGGGGGAGGCAGAAAAGTGGAGGGGGGAGGCAGAAAAGTGGAGGGGGGAGGCAGAAAAGTGGAGGGGGGGAGGCAGAAAAGTGGAGGGGGAGGCAGAAAGTGGAGGGGGAGGCAGAAAAGTGGAGGGGGGGCAGAAAAGTGGAGGGGGGGAGGCAGAAAAGTGGAGGGGGGGGGGAGGCAGAAAAGTGGAGGGGGGGAGGCAGAAAAAGTGGAGGGGGGAGGCAGAAAAGTGGAGGGGGGGGAGGCAGAAAAAGTGGAGGGGGGGAGGAGAAAAAGTGGAGGGGGGGGGAGGCAGAAAAGTGGAGGGGGGAGCAGAAAAGTGGAGGGGGGAGGCAGAAAAGTGGAGGGGGGGAGGCAGAAAAGTGGAGGGGGGAGGCAGAAAAGTGGAGGGGGGAGGCAGAAAAAGTGGAGGGGGGGGAGGCAGAAAAGTGGAGGGGGGGGAGGCAGAAAAGTGGAGGGGGGGAGGCAGAAAAGTGGAGGGGGAGGCAGAAAAGTGGAGGGAGGGGGAGGCAGAAAAGTGGAGGGGGGGGAGGCAGAAAAGTGGAGGGGGAGGCAGAAAAGTGGGGGGGGGAGGCAGAAAAGTGGAGGGGGGGAGCAGAAAAGTGGAGGGGGAGGCAGAAAAGTGGAGGGGGGAGGCAGAAAAGTGGAGGGGAGGCAGAAAAGTGGAGGGGGGGGGGAGGCAGAAAAGTGGAGGGGGGGAGGCAGAAAAGTGGAGGGGGGGGAGGCAGAAAAGTGGAGGGGGGAGGCAGAAAAAGTGGAAGGGAGGGGGGAGGCAGAAAAGTGGAGGGGGAGGCAGAAAAGTGGAGGAGGGAGACAGAAAAGTGGAGGGGGGGGGGGGAGGGGGGGGAGGCAGAAAAGTGGAGGGGGAGGCAGAAAAGTGGAGGGGGGAGGCAGAAAAGTGGATTTGGGGAGGCAGAAAAGTGGATTTGGGAGTGAAGAGTGGATTTGGGGGGGGAGGCAGAAAAGTGATTTGGGAGGGGGAGGCAGAAAAGTGGATTTGGGGGGAGGGAAAAGTGGATTTGGGAGGGGGAGGGCAGAAAAGTGATTTGGGAGGGGGAGAAGAAAAGTGGGATTTGGGAGTGGTTGGGGGGAGGCAGAAAAGTGGATTTGGGGAGGCAGAAAGTGGATTTGGGGGAGGCAGAAAAGGGATTTGGGAGGGGGGGGAGGTGTGGAAAGAAAAACACGTAGGGGATGGGAAAAAGCTCTCGGAAAGCACAAATCTAAGCAGGAAAAGAAGGAGTTTGACGGCTTGACCCGAGCTTTGGGGTTAAAAAGGGGATTTTACGTCCAAACCCTTCAATGTCGGGCTTAAAAAAAAAAAAGCCTTTATCTGGGGCCAAAACCGCTTCACATCGGGCAGCAAAAAAGGCATTTTGAGAGAACAAGCTTCCATTCTTCTCCCCCCTCCCCTCCCAGGACCTCCATTTTGGGGCTGGATCCCTCCATCTTAGGGCTTGGAAATCTCCTTGATGCCAAGAAAAAAGGCGCTTTCGGGCAAAAAAAGGAGGGGAAAAAAGCCTCACCTTCGTGTGGAAAAAGCTGATCGCACCTTTTTTCGAGGGTAAAAGGTCAATTTAGGGCTAAAAGCTCTTTCCTGTGAGAGCACAAAGCTCAGAGGAGGTACCAAACTCTCCATTTTAAGGGCGGAAACGCGGGTTTTGCGCTAGGAATCCTCGAGTCTGGGAGCAAAGAGCTCCATTTTAGGGACCAGAAAAGCCCATCCTAGGACCAAAAAAGCCTCAATTTCAGGGCTGAAGACGAGTACTTCATTTTGGGAGAAAAACGTCATTTTACCAGCAAAAGGAGCTCATTTCAGAGCCCCGAAGAAAAAACGATCTTCCCAAGGCTGCACGCTCCCTCGTTTTGGTTCAAAACCCCTCGAATTGGAGGCTGGTTTGGGGTTAAAAAAGGCTCATTTTAGGTAAAAAAACCTTGAGTTTAGGCAATTCTGGGGTAGGGAAAAAGAAAAGGCTCATTTTAGGTCAAAAAACCTTGAGTTTAGGCAATTCTGGGGGTAGGGAAAAAGAAAAGGCTCATTTTAGGTCAAAAAACCTTGAGTTTAGGCAATTCTGGGGGTAGGGGAAAAAAAGGCTCATTTTAGGTCAAAAAACCTTGAGTTTAGGCAATTCTGGGGGTAGGGAAAAAAAAAGGCTCATTTTAGGTCAAAAAACCTTGAGTTTAGGCAATTCTGGGGGTAGGGAAAAAGAAGGCTCATTTTAGGTCAAAAACCTTGAGTTTAGGGCAATTCTGGGGGTAGGGAAAAAAAGCTCATTTTAGTCAAAAAACCTTGAGTTTAAAATTTGGGGGTAGGAAAAAAAGGCTCATTTTAGGTCAAAAACCTTGAGTTTAGGCATTCTGGGAGTAGGGAAAAAGGTCATTTTAAAATAAAAACCTTGAGTTTGGGGGGTAGGGAAAAAAAGGCTCATTTTAGGTCAAAAACCTTGAGTTTAGGCATTCTGGGGTAGGGAAAAAAAGGCTCATTTTAGGTCAAAACCTTGAGTTTAGGCAATTCTGGGGGTAGGGAAAAAGAAAAGGCTCATTTTAGGTCAAAAAACTTGAGTTTAGGCAATTCTGGGGGTAGGGAAAAAAAAAAGGCTCATTTTAGGTCAAAAAACCTTGGGAGTTTAGGCAATTCTGGGGGTAGGGAAAAAGAAGGCTCATTTTAGGTCAAAAAACCTTGAGTTTAGGGGCAACGAAGGCTCATTTTAGGTCAAAAAACCTTTGAGTTTAGGCAATTTGGGGTAGAAAAAAGAAAAGGCTCATTTTAGGCTCCTCATTTTGAGGTCCAAACTCGGATGCAGACAACTTGCCAAAGGCTCAGTTTTTCGGTCCAAATCCTCAATTTAGGTTATTTTCGAGGTAAAGAGCGTTCGTTTTAACTCCTCAGTTTGGGTCCAAATCACATTGAGGGCGTTGAGTCTTGCATTTAGGCTATTTTGAGCTAAAAAGGTTGTTTTAAGCTTCCAAAAACTTTGTATATTATTTATTTTAGGGTCTCAAATCCCATTGAGTGCAACTCGGGAGGTAAATGCTCATTTTAAAACCCGAAGTGGTGGGTCCAAACCGTTGATTCAGGCTGTTTTTTAGCCTAAAATGAGCCTTTTTCAACCCCAAAACAGCCTGAATCCAACGGTTTGGACCCACACTTTCGGTTTTAAATGAGCATTTTACTCCCTGAGTTGCCTCAATCAAAGGATTTGGACCTCCAAAATGAGCCTTCTTGAGCACCCAAAGGAACCTAAATTCAAGGGTTTAGGCTTAAAACGAACCCTTTTTAGCTCCAAAATGGCCTAAATCTAAGGAACTCAACCCAAATGAGCCTTTTTTTTTTTTTAACCTCAATATTACCCGAATAAAAGAATTTGGACCCAAAACGAGGGAGTTAAAACGAACGCTTTCTTTTACCTCCGAAATAGCCTAAATTGAAGGATTTGGACCGAAAAACGAGCCTTTTTTTTAACCCCAGAGTTGTCTAAATCCGAGGATTTGGACCCAAAAAATGAGGAGCCTAAAATGAGCCTTTTTCTTTTTTTCTACCCCAGAATTGCCTAAACTCAAGGTTTTTTGACCTAAAATGAGCCTTTTCTTTTTCCCTACCCCCAGAATTGCCTAAACTCAAGGTTTTTTGACCTAAAATGAGCCTTTTTTTTTCCCTACCCCCAGAATTGCCTAAACTCAAGGTTTTTTGACCTAAAATGAGCCTTTTCTTTTTCCTACCCCCAGAATTGCCTCAAACTCAAGGTTTTTTGACCTAAAATGAGCCTTTTTTTTCCCTACCCCCAGAATTGCCTAAACTCAAGGTTTTTTGACCTAAAATGAGCCTTTTTTTTTCCTACCCCCAGAATTGCCTAAACTCAAGGTTTTTTGACCTAAAATGAGCCTTTTTTTCCCTACCCCAGAATTGCCTAAACTCAAGGTTTTTTGACCTAAAATGAGCTTTTTTTTTCCCTACCCCCAGAATTGCCTTCAAGGTTTTTGACCTAAAATGACCCCTACCCCCAGAATTGCCTAAACTCAAGGTTTTTTGACCTAAAATGAGCCTTTTTTTTCCCTACTCCCAGAATTGCCTAAACTCAAGGTTTTTTGACCTAAAATGAGCCTTTTTTTTTTCCCTACCCCCAGAATTGCCTAAACTCAAGGTTTTTTTGACCTAAAATGAGCCTTTTTTTTCCCTACCCCAGAATTGCCTAAACTCAAGGTTTTTTGACCTAAAATGAGCCTTTTTTTTCCCCTACCCCCAGAATTGCCTAAACTCCAAGGTTTTTTGACCTAAAATGAGCCTTTTCTTTTTCCCTACCCCCAGAATTGCCTAAACTCAAGGTTTTTTGACCTAAAATGAGCCTTTTTTTTTTTCTTACCCCCAGAATTGCCTAAACTCAAGGTTTTTTGACCTAAAATGAGCCTTTTTTTAACCCCAAACCAGCTCAATTCGAGGGGTTTTGAACCAAACGAGGGGCGTGCAGCCTTGGGAAGATCGTTTTCTTCGGGGCTCCTGAAATGCGACTCCTTTGCTGGTAAAATGACGTTTTTTTCTCCCCAAAATGAAGTACTCCGTCTTCCAGCCCTGAAATTGAGGCTTTTTGGTCCCTATGGATGGAGCTTTCTGTCCCTAAATGGAGCTCTTGCTCCCAGACTCGAGGATTCCTAGCGCAAAACCCGCGTTTCCGCCCTTAAAATGGAGGAGTTTGGTACCTCCTCCTGAGCTTTGTGCTCTCACAGGAAAGAGCTTTAGCCTAAATTGTGCCTTTTTACCCTCGAAAAAAGGTGCGATCCAGCTTTTTCCACCTTGAGTGAGGCTTTTCCTCCTTTTTTGCCCGAAAGCGCCTTTTTTCTTGGCATCCAAAGGAGGATTTCCAAGCCCCTAAGATGGAGGGATCCAGCCCCAAAATGGAGGTCCTGGGAGGGAGGGGGGGGAGAAGAATGGAAGCTTTTGTGCTCTCCAAAATGCCTTTTTTTGCTGCCCGATGTGAAGCGGTTTTTGGCCCCAGATAGGCGGCTTTTTTTTTTTTTTTTAAGCCCGACATTGAAGGGTTTGGACGTAAAATGCCCTTTTTAACCCCAAAAGCTTCGGTCAAGCCGTCAAACTCCTTCTTTTCCCTGCTTAGATTTGTGCTTTCCGAGAGGCTTTTTCCCATCCCCTACGTGTTTTCTTTCCACACCTCCCCCTCCCAAATCCACTTTTCTGCCTCCCCCAAATCCACTTTTCTGCCTCCCCCCATCCACTTTTCTGCCTCCCCCTCCCAAATCCACTTTTCTGCCTCCCTCCCAAATCCACTTTTCTGCCTCCCCTCCCAAATCCACTTTTCTGCCTCCCCCAAATCCACTTTTCTGCCTCCCCTCCCAAATCCACTTTTCTGCCTCTCCCAAATCCACTTTTCTGCCTCCCCCCAAATCCACTTTTCTGCCTCCCCCCTCCCACTTTTCTGCCTCCCCCCCAAATCCACTTTCTGCCTCCCTCCCCCCCTCCCCTCCCCCTCCACTTTTCTGCCTCCCCCTCCCACTTTTCTGCCTCCCCCCCTCCACTTTTCTGCCTCCCCCTCCACTTTTCTGCCTCCCCCTCCACTTTTCTGCCTCCCCCCTCCCACTTTTCTGCCTCCCCCCCCTCCACTTTTCTGCCTCCCCCCTCCACTTTTCTGCCTCCCCCCCCTCCACTTTTCTGCCTCCCCCCTCCACTTTTCTGCCTCCCCCCCCTCCACTTTTCTGCCTCCCCCTCCACTTTTCTGCCTCCCCCTCCCTTTTCTGCCTCCCCCTCCCACTTTTCTGCCTCCCCCTCCACTTTTCTGCCTCCCCCTCCACTTTTCTGCCTCCCCCCTCCACTTTTCTGCCTCCCCCCCCTCCACTTTTCTGCCTCCCCCCTCCACTTTTCTGCCTCCCCTCCCACTTTTCTGCCTCCCCCCTCCACTTTTCTGCCTCCCCCCTCCACTTTTCTGCCTCCCCCTCCACTTTTCTGCCTCCCCCTCCACTTTTCTGCCTCCCCCTCCACTTTTCTGCCTCCCCCCTCCACTTTTCTGCCTCCCCCTCCACTTTTCTGCCTCCCCCTCCACTTTCTGCCTCCCCCCTCCACTTTTCTGCCTCCCCCCTCCACTTTTCTGCCTCCCCCCCCTGCCTCCACTTTTCTGCCTCCCCCCCTCCACTTTTCTGCCTCCCCCTCCACTTTTCTGCCTCCCCCTCCACTTTCTGCCTCCCCCTCCACTTTTCTGCCTCCCCCCCCCTCCCTTTCTGCCTCCCCCCCTCCACTTTTCTGCCTCCCCCCCTCCACTTTTCTGCCTCCCCCCTCCACTTTTCTGCCTCCCCCCCTCCACTTTTCTGCCTCCCCCCCTCCACTTTTCCCTCCACTTTTCTGCCTCCCCCCTCCACTTTTCTGCCTCCCCCCCCCTGCCTCCCCCTCCACTTTTCTGCCTCCCCCCCCCTCCACTTTTCTGCCTCCCCCCTCCACTTTTCTGCCTCCCCCCCCTCCACTTTTCTGCCTCCCCCCCCCTCCACTTTTCTGCCTCCCCCCCCCCTCCACTTTCTGCCTCCCCTGCCCCCCCCTCCACTTTTCTGCCTCCCCTCCACTTTTCTGCCTCCCCCCCCTCCACTTTTCTGCCTCCCCCCCTCCACTTTTCTGCCTCCCCCTCCACTTTCTGCCTCCCCCTCCACTTTTCTGCCTCCCCCCTCCACTTTTCTGCCTCCCCCCCCTCCACTTTTCTGCCTCCCCCCTCCACTTTTCTGCCTCCCCCCCCCACTTTTCTGCCTCCCCCCCCTCCACTTTTCTGCCTCCCCCCTCCTCCACTTTTCTGCCTCCCCCCCTCCACTTTTCTGCCTCCCCCTCCACTTTTCTGCCTCCCCCTCCACTTTTCTGCCTCCCCCTCCACTTTTCTGCCTCCCCCCCTCCACTTTTCTGCCCCCCCCCTCCACTTTTCTGCCTCCCCCCTCTCACTTTTCTGCCTCCCCCCCCTCCACTTTTCTGCCTCCCCCCCCTCCACTTTTCTGCCTCCCCCCTCCACTTTTCTGCCTCCCCCCTCCCCCTCCACTTTTCTGCCTCCCCCCTCCACTTTTCTGCCTCCCCCCCCCTCCACTTTTCTGCCTCCCCCTGCCTCCCCCCTCCACTTTTCTGCCTGCCCCCCCTCCACTTTTCTGCCTCCCCCCTCCACTTTTCTGCCTCCCCTCCACCTTCTCCCCCCTCCACTTTTCTGCCTCCCCCTCCACTTTTCTGCCTCCCCTGCCTCCTCCACTTCCCCCCCTCCACTTTTCTGCCTCCCCCCTCCACTTTTCTGCCTCCCCCCT
The DNA here is from genome assembly GCA_033816785.1 of Picus viridis. NCBI lineage: Eukaryota > Metazoa > Chordata > Aves > Piciformes > Picidae > Picus > Picus viridis. The sequence goes on from CM066576.1 coordinate 40,850,795, forward strand.
CCACTTTTCTGCCTCCCCCCCCTCCACTTTTCTGCCTCCCCCCTCCACTTTTCTGCTTTTCTGCCTCCCCCTCCACTTTTCTGCCTCCCCCCTCCACTTTTCTGCCTCCCCCCTCCACTTTTCTGCCTCCCCCCCCTCCACTTTTCTGCCTCCCCCCTCCACTTTTCTGCCTCCCCCCCTCCACTTTTCTGCCTCCCCCTCCACTTTTCTGCCTCCCCCCCTCCACTTTTCTGCCTCCCCCCTCCACTTTTCTGCCTCCCCCTCCACTTTTCTGCCCCCCCCCTCCACTTTTCTGCCTCCCCCCCTCCACTTTTCTGCCTCCCCCTCCATCCACCTTTTCTGCCTCCCCCCCTCCATCCACCTTTTCTGCCTCCCCCCATCCACCTTTCTGCCTCCCCATCCACCTTTTCTGCCTCCCCCCATCCACCTTTTCTGCCTCCCCCCCATCCACCTTTTCTGCCTCCCCCCCATCCACCTTTTCTGCCTCCCCCCCCATCCACCTTTTCTGCCTCCCCCCATCCACCTTTTCTGCCTCCCCCCCCCATCCACCTTTTCTGCCTCCCCCCCCCATCCACCTTTTCTGCCTCCCCCCATCCACCTTTTCTGCCTCCCCCCCCATCCACCTTTTCTGCCTCCCCCCCCCATCCACCTTTTCTGCCTCCCCCCCCCCATCCACCTTTTTGCCTCCCCCCCATCCACCTTTTCTGCCTCCCCCCCATCCACCTTTTCTGCCTCCCCCCATCCACCTTTTCTGCCTCCCCCCATCCACCTTTTCTGCCTCCCCCCCCATCCACCTTTTCTGCCTCCCCCCCTCCACCTTTTCTGCCTCCCCCCATCCATCCTCCCCCCATCCGTTTTTCGGCCCCAGAATCGAGTTTTGACCCTAAACCAGCATCTTTTCCCCCAAAAAAGCTTTTTCCCCCACGTCAGAATCGACATTTTCAGTCCTGGCATCAATCCTTTTTTTTTTTTTTTTTTTTTTTTTTTTTTGACCCCAAGTATTGTGGTTTGTTTTTTTTCCCCCCTCTAAAATGAGGCTTTTTAGCCCCAAATTAGGCTTCCCCCACCCCCCCAAAATCACATTTTTTTGGGGTCCTAAAATGGATTCTTCCCCCCCCAAAACCAGCCCCTTTTTTACACCCCCCCGAAGTGAACCCTTTTCACCCCATGTTTTTTGTCACCCCCAAATCAACCTTCCCCCCCCCCCCCCCAAATCGACCCTTTTCCCTTCCGAGTGAGCCTTTCGCCCCCAAAATTGCCTTTTTTCAGCCCATCTTTACAACGCCCCCAAACTCCCCTTTTTCCATCCCAAACCCTCCTTTTTGCCCCCCGAGTTGCCTTTTTCACCTACCCCAGACCCTCCCAATGCAGCTTGCTCTCCAAACCCTCTTTCTCCCCCCCTCCAAAATTGCCCTTCTCCCCCCCCCCCCCCCCCCCATTGTGGCACCAGCGACCCCCAAAATTGTGCTGTTTTCACCCGTTTGGCCCTGAAGGGGCTGGGGGCTGGCTTTTGGGGTTAGAAAAGGCCAATCTGGGGCTTTTCTGGGGTTCAACGTTTCTGGAGGTGCTTTGAGGATTCAAACTGGTCCCAGTTTCCCGCCGTTTATTTTTTTTTTGGGGGGGGCGTGGCCACGCCCCCCCCAGCTCCACCCCTGCAGTCAGTTAAGTCCTGATCACACCCACAACCTCCTGGCTCCTCCCCATTTACTGCCTAGCGCACTGATTGGCTGTTTGCATTGGCTCCACCCCAGGGTGGGGCTTGGTCCCGCGGGCCACACCCCCGTGTGGTCACATTCCCTTTTCATTTCCTCCAATAGGATTTGAGTTCTTTCTTAAGGCCTGGATTCATTTGTCCAATGAGGATTTGTCTCTTTCAGACCCCGTCCCTTTTTGCATCTTAACCAATAGGCTTCCAGAATCTTTTTTAGGCCTTGCTCCTCCAGCTTGGAGTCCTCCAATCAGCCTTAACCTCCTCCCCTCAGCTCCAACCCCATTGGCCCACCCCACCCAAACCCCCACCCCTTTCCAGCCTCCTTCAGTCACCATTCACCTCCTTTTGAGCCCCAGCTTGGAGTCCTCCAATCAGCCTTCACCTCCTCCCCTGAGCTCCAACCCCATTGGCTCACCCCACCCCAAACCCCCACCCCCTTTCCAGTCTCCTTCAGTCACCATTCACCTCCTTTTGAACCCCAGCTTGGAGTCCTCCAATCAGTCTTCATCATCTCCTCTCAGCTCCAACCCCATTGGCTCACCCCACCCAAACCCCCACCCCCTTTCCAGTTTCCTCCAATCACCTTTGCTCTCTCTCTGAATCCTCCAGCCTTGACTCCTCCAATTAGCCTTCACCTCCAACTCCTTTGACCCTCCCTAAACCCCACCCCTTTCTACCCCCAACCTCCCCATTGGCTACCACCCCTCCATGTCCCTCCCCCCCCTTCCCCCCAGCCCCTCCTACCTTTCCCCATCCCCAAACGCCCTCCTGGATCCCTCTGTGTTAAACCCTCCCTCTTCCCCCCCCCCCGTGCCTTTCCACCAACGGGAAGGGCAGAACCTTAGGGCTGGGGGAGGGGCTTATGTGTGGGTGTGGCCCTAGCTGACCACGCCCCCTTTGCCCCCCCCCCCTCACCCCTCCAGTTCTGGGAAGTGATCAGCGACGAGCACGGCATCGACCCCACCGGCACCTACCACGGCGACAGCGACCTGCAGCTGGACCGCATCAGTGTCTACTACAACGAGGCCACCGGTGAGGAGCCCTCCCCAGGCCCACTGCCCCCTCCCCCTCCTCCTCAGGCCACCTGGGGGTCTTGGCCACCCCTGGGACCTCTGGAGTTGGGGGGTTTGAGGTGGCTTTGGAGGGGAGGAGGTGGCAGCATCACCACCTTCCTGGCGTCACCTTGTGGTCATGGTGATCTTCAATCATCATGGATCACCCAGGGGACCTCCGGGGTTGGGGCTGGGGGGTTGAGGTGGTTGGGGGGTTGGAGGGGAGGAGGTGGCAGCATCTCCACCTTCCTGGCGTCACCTCGTGGTCATGGTGATCTCCAACCATCATGGATCGCCCAGGGGACCTCCAGGGTTGGGGCTTGGGTGGGGATTGAGGTGGTTTGGGGGTGGGCTGAAGGGGAGGAGGTGGCATCACCACTAACTTCTTGGTGTCACCTCATCTCCTACTACTAAGTCCTGGTCTTGAGACTCCTAAATGTGTCCAACATGGAGGTTTTGGGGTGGGGTTGGAGGAGGAGGTGGCACCGTGGTGGCATCATCAGCACCACCTTGGTGCCACCTCCTTGGCTTGGTCGCTCCAACCATCGTGGACCCCACCGGGGATCTCCGGATCTGGGGCTTTGGGGTGGTTTGAGGTGGGCTTGGTTGGGGCTTGGAGGGGTTGGAGGTGAGGAGGTGGCCACCTGGTGGCATCGCCACCACCCCTTGGTGACCACCACGATGTCCCCCAGGGGGTAAGTATGTCCCAAGGGCCATTCTGGTGGACCTGGAGCCTGGCACCATGGACTCTGTGCGCTCAGGACCTTCGGGCAGATCTTCAGGCCGGACAACTTCGTCTTTGGTGAGCTCCTGGAGCAGCAGGAGGTCCCCAAGCGGGGTGGGGTGGTCCCCAAGGAGGGTGGGGTGGTCCCCAAGGAGGGTGGGGTGGTCCCCAAGGAGGGTGGGGAGGTCCCCATGGGTGAGCTTAAGGTTTAGGAGGTGGGCAGAGTTGATTTGAAGGTCTTCATGGGTGGGCTGAATCTTCTTGAGGGAGATGGAAGTTCCTCAAGGGCGGGCTCGAGTTTGTCAAACCCACCTTGAAGGTTCTCAAGTCTTCCTTGAAGGGTCCCCAAGGGTGTGCTGGAGGTCCTCAAAGCTACTTTGAAGGGTGCTGAGGGTGGGGCTGAAGGTTCCTGAGGGGGCTTGAAGGTCACCAGGGGGTGGGCTAGAGGTCCTCAAAGATACCTTGAGGGTCCTCAGGGCTACCTTGAAGGTCCCCCAGGTGTGTGCTGAAGGTCCTCAAGGGTGGGCTGGACATCCCCAAAATTAGCTAGAAGGTTGCCAAGAGTGGGCTGGAGGCTCTGAGTGGGCTTGAAGGGTCCCCAGGGGTGGGCTGGAGGCCTCAAAGCTACCTTGAAGGTCCCCAGGGGTGGGCTGGAGGGCCTCAAAGCTACCTTGAAGGTCCCCAGGGGTGGGCTGGAGGGCCTCAGGGCTATCTTGAAGATCCCGAAGTGTGTGCTGAGGGTCCTGGAAACCCACCTTGAAGGTTCTCAAGGGTATGCTGGAGGTCCCCAAAGCGACCTTGCAGGCTGCCAAGGGTGGGCTGAAGGTTCCTGAGGGGCCTTGAAGGTCCCCAGGGGTGGGGCTGCAGGTCCTCAGGGCTACTTGAAGGCCCCCAAGGGTGGGCTGGAGGTCCTCAGAGCTACCTTGAAGGTCCCCAAGGGTGGGCTGGACATCCTCAACCCTCCCACTTCACCCCGACCTCCTCCTCTCTCTCTCTCCCCTCCCCAGGCCAGAGCGGCGCCGGCAACAACTGGGCCAAGGGGCACTACACAGAGGGGGCCGAGCTGGTGGACTCGGTGCTGGACGTGGTGAGGAAGGAGGCTGAGAGCTGTGACTGCCTGCAGGGCTTCCAACTGACCCACTCCCTGGGGGTGGCACCGGCTCGGGGCATGGGCACCCTGCTCATCTCCAAGATCAGGAGGAGTACCCAGACCGCATCATGAACACCTTCAGCGCTGGTGCCTCGCCCAAGGTGAGGTGGTGGGGGGCAGGGGGGCTGGGGGAGGGAGGAGAGGAGGGGGCTGCTGGAGGGACCTGCAGGGTGGATTGGAGGAGCTTCAGGGTGGGTTGGAGGAGCTCTGGCCCACTCTGGAGGGCCTTGCCTTGAAGATGGGTTGGGGAGGGCCTCTGGCCCACCCCTGGGGGACCTTCAAGCCCCCTCAATAATCTTCAGCCTACTGTTTGGGGAGCCCTCAAGGTGGAGCCCTACAAGGCCACCCTCTCAGTCTAGCAGCTGCTGGAGATCCCAGGGAGAGGGACACAGCCCCAGGCTGAGCCAGGGGTGAAGTTTAGGCTGGAGGGGAAGAGAGAAAGTTCTTCCTTGGAAGAGGAATTTGCCACTGGAGGTGGTGGAGTCCCCACCCTGGGAGATGTTCAAGGAAGGCTTGGACCTGGCACTTGGAGCCAGGGTTTGGCTGTCAGGAGGTGTACTCAAGGTTGGACTTGATGACTTCCTGAGGTCTCTGCCAACCTGGCTGATTGGTTCCCAGGTGTCATACGTGGTAGTGGAGCCCCCCACAAGGCCACCCTCTCGGACAAGCAGCTGGTGGAGATCCCAGAGAGCAGGACACAGCCTCAGGCTGAGCAGGGGGAAGCTGAGGCTGGAGGGGAGGAGATAGGTGGTGGAGTCCCCATCCCTGGAGGTGTTCAAGGAAAGCTTGGACTTGGAGCCAGCGATTAGAGTCAGGAGGTGTTTGGTCTTAGGTTGTAGCTGGCTTCAGCAGGGGATTGGATGTGCACTGGGGGCAGGGGTTTGGCTGTCAGGCGGTGCTGGGTCTTAGGCCATGGGTTGGATTCAGCAGGGGATTGATGTGGCACTGGGGGCAGGGGTTTGGCTGTCAGGGGGCGCTGGGTCTTAGGCCGCAGTTTGGATTCAAAACAGGATTGGATGTGCGCTGGGGGCAGGGCTTTGGCTGTCAGGGGGTGCTGGGTCTTAGGGCCGCAGCTTGGATTCAAAACAGGATTGGATGTGGCGCTGGGGGCAGGGCTTCGGGCTGTCAGGGGGCGCTAGTCTTAGGGCCGCAGCTCGGACTCGATGGCCTCCGGGGTCTCCCCGGCTTGGCTGCTGACCGCCCGCTTTCTCCCCAGGTGTCGGACACGGTGGTGGAGCCCTACAACGCCACGCTGTCGGTGCACCAGCTGGTGGAGAACACCGACGAGACCTACTGCATCGACAACGAGGCCCTCACGACATCTGCTTTCCGCACCCTCAAGCTGACCACCCCCACCTACGGGACCTCAACCACCTGGTCTCGCCACCATGAGCGGCGTCACCACCTGCCTGCGCTTCCCCCGGCCAGCTCAACGCCGACCCTCCGCAAGCTGGCCGATCAACATGGTGCCCTTCCCCCGCCTCCACTTCTTCATGCCCGGCTTCGCCCCCTCACCTCCCGGGCAGCCAGCAGTACCGGGCCCTGACCGTCCCCGAGCTCACCCAGCAGGTCTTTGACGCCAAGAACATGATGGCTGCCTGCGACCCGCGCCACGGGCGCTACCTGACGGTGGCCGCCGTCTGGGGCCGCATGTCCATGAAGGAGGTGGATGAGCAGATGCTGAACGTGCAGAACAAGAACAGCTCCTACTTCGCGGAGTGGATCCCCAACAACGCCCAAGACGGCCGTCCGCGACATCCCGCCCCGGGGCCTGAAGATGGCGGTGACCCTTCATCGGCAACAGCACGGCCATCCAGGAGCTCTTCAAGAGGGGATCTCGGAGCAGTTCACCGCCATGTTCCGCCGCAAGGCCTTCCTCCACTGGTACACGGGGAGGGCATGGACGAGATGGAGTTCACCGAGGCCGAGAGCAACATGGAACGACCTGGTCTCGGAGTACCAGCAGTACCAGGACGCCACTGCCGAGGAGGAGGAGGACTGGGAGGAAGCCGAGGAGGAAGCTTAGGAGAGAAGCTCAAGAGAAGGAGAAGGAGGAGTTGGGTTGGTTGTCTCCCCCCTCCACTGCTGCCCCATCCACCCGTCAACACCACGGTGTTGAGTTCATAGGAGAAGTTGTTCGCGTCTCCTCGTCTGTCCTCAAAGAGCCTTTGGTCCTCATCAGCACCCATGGAGAGCCTTTGGTCTTCGCCATTGTCCTCAAAGAGCCTGGTCTTCATCATTGTCCTCAAAGAGCCTTTGGTCCTCATCAGCACCCATGGAGAGCCTTTGGTCTTCGTCATTGTCCTCAAGGAGCACTTGGTCCTCATCAGTACCCATGGAGAGCCTTTGGTCTTCGTCATTGTCCTCAAGGAGCACTTGGTCCTCATCAGTACCCATGGAGAGCCTTTGGTCTTCGTCATTGTCCTCAAAGAGCCTTTGGTCCTCATCGGCACCCATGGAGAGCCTTTGGTCTTCGCCATTGTCCTCAAGGAGCGCTTGGTCTTCATCCGTCCTCAGAGAACCTTGTCTTCAGCAGTCCTCAAGGAGCCCTTGATCCTCATCAGTGCCCATGGAGAACCTTTGAACTTCATTTGTTGTCTCCAGGGAGCCCTTGGTCCTCATCAAGGCCTCCAGGGAGCCCTTGGTCCTCATCAAGGCCTCCAGGGAGCCCTTGGTCCTCATCAAGGTCTTCAGGGAGCCCTTGGTCTTCATCAGAGTCCTTGGAGAACCTCTTTGGTCTTCATCAGCATCTCATGAGGCCCTTGGTTCTCACTAATACCCATGGAGAACCTTGGGCTTCCTCTTTAAGCCTCAGTGGATGTCCTCAAAAAGCCTCTTGGCCTTCATCAGGACCCATGGAGAACCTTTGGACTTCATCCCTTGTCTCCAAGGAGCCCTTGCTTCTTACCTTCAAGCCTCACTGATGTCCTCTCAAGGAGCCCTTGGCCTTCATCAAGGTCACCAGAAGGTCCTCATCCTTCATCATGGTCACTGAAGAACCTTGATCATCCTCAGCCTTTGATCATGGACGGTACTCCAAGCCCTGGAGGACCTCAACATCCTTCTTGTGCTCATCAGAGAAGACCTCATCCTTCAAGGTGGCCCCCAAGGTCACCAGGAAGGCTCATCGTGGTCAAGAGGCCTTCATCATCGTCACCACCACCACTGGAGAGTGCTCCTCCTTCATCATGGTCAATGGAGTCCCATCAAGGTCACCCTAAGTCCTTCTCCATCCTGGTCCCCAGGTTTCTCCACCATGGTCCCCAAGGTGTCCTCTAAGGTGCCACCGCTGACCTTCTTCCTCCCTCCTTTCATCCTCCCCAACCCCTCCTGACGTCACCTCCCCGTGTCCCTGCCTCCACCTCTCCATGGTGGTGGCCATGACCACTTCTTACCCAACCCCCCCTTGGTGACATCATCATCCCTCGATGACATCATCACCACTTAACTTATTCTCCCCCCCCTTTTAGGCCCCAACCCTCTCGAGGTCCACCTTGAGGCTCTCCTAAACCCCCCTCAGATGGTCCCAAATTGGCCATTTTTGGTCTTTGCTTTTGCTTTTGTCTTTTTTTTTTTTTGTGTGTGTGATTTTTTTTTCTCCATAGAGGCTGTGGTAGCCCTATTGAGGCCTTGAGAGCCTCCATATAGGCTGTGGTAGCCCCTATTGAGGCCTTGAGAGCCCTCCATAGAGGCTGCGGTAGCCCCTATTGAGGCCTTGAGGCCTCCATAGAGGCCGCGGTAGCCCCTATTGAGGCCTTGAGAGCCTCCATAGAGGCCGCGGTAGCCCCTATTGAGGCCTTGAGAGCCTCCCATAGAGGCCGCGGTAGCCCGTATAGGGCTTTGAGAGCCTCCATAGAGGCCACGGTAACCCGTATAGAGGCTTTGAGAGCCTCCATAGAGGCCACGGTAACCCGTATAGAGGCTTTGAGAGCCTCCACTAGGGCCACGGTAGCCCGTATAGAGGCTTTGAGAGCCTCCATAGAGGCCCACGGTAACCCGTATAGAGGCTTTGAGAGCCTCCATAGAGGAGCCCCAATAGAGGAGGCAGGGAGGGGGCGGGGCCTGGGGTCCCTTAGGCACTATGGGGGGGGCGGGGCCTAGGGTCCCTTAGGCACGATGGGGGGGCGGGGCCTAGGGGTAATTAGGGGCTATGGGGAGGGGTGGGGCCTATGGTCCCTTAGGGACTATGGGGGGGCGGGGCCTAGGGTCCATTAGGGTCTATGGGGAGGGGCGGGGCCTAGGGTCCATTAGGGGTATGGGGAGGGGCCGCGGCCTACTGTCCCTTAGGGGCTATGGGGAGGGGAAGGGCCTAGGGTGCATAAGGGGCTATGGCGAGAGGCGGGGCATAGGGTCCCTTAGGGGCTATGGGGAGGGGCGGGCCCTAAGGTCCATTAGGAACTAAGGGGGGCGGGGCGTAGCGTCCCTTATGGGCTATGGTGGGGCAGGGCCTAGAGTCCCTGAAAGGCTATGGGGAGGGGCGGGGTCTTGGTCCCCACCGGGGCTATGGTGAGGGGCGGGGCCTAGGGTCCCTCAGAGGCTATGGGGAGGGGCAGGGCCTAGGGTCCAATAGGGGCTATAGTGAGGGGCAGGGCCTAGGGTCCCATAGGGGTAATCGGGAGGGGCGGGGCCTAGGGCCCCTTATGGACTATGGTGGAGCGTGGCCTCGGGTCCCTTAGGGGCTATGGGGAGGGGCATGGCCTTGCTTCCCTTATGAAGTATGATGGGGCGGGGCCAGGGTCCCTTAGGGGCTATGGGGAGGGGTGGGGCCTAGTGTCCCTTAGGGGCTATGGGGAGGGGTGGGGCCTAGGGTCCTTTAGGGGCTATGGGGAGGGGCAGAGCCTAGTGTCCCTTAGGGGCTATGGGGAAGGGCAGGGCCTAGTGTCCCTTAGGGGCTAGGGGGAGTGACGGGTCCTAGGGACCTTTATGGGCTATGGGGAGGGGCGGGGCCTCGGATCCATTAGGAGATATGGGGAGGGGCGGGGCCTAGAGTCCCTTAGAGGCTATGGGGAGCGGCGGGGCCTAGGTTCCATTATGGGATATGGGGAGGGGCGGAGCCTAGGGTGCCATAGGGGCTATGGTGAGGGCTGGGGCATAGGGTCCCTTAGGGACTATGGGGGGGCGGGGCCTAAGGTCCAGAGGGACTGGGAGGGGCGGGGCCAAGGGTCGCTTAGGGCCTATGGCAAGGGGCGGGGACTAAGGTCCATTAGTGGCTATGGGGAGGGGCGGGGCCTGGGGTCCATTAGGGGCTATGGGGAGGGAGGGGCCTAGGGTCCCTTAGGGGCTATGGGGATGGTCGGGGCCTAGGGTCCCTCTGGGGCTATGAGGAGGGGCGGGGCCTAGGTTCCCTTAGGGGATATGGGGTGGGCCTGGGCCTATGGTTCCTTAGTGTCTATGGGGAGGGGCGGGGCTAAAGGCTATAGGGGAGGGGTGGGGCCTAGGGTCCCTTAGGGGCTATGGGGAGGGGCGGGGCCTAGGGTCCCTTAGGGGCTATGGGGGTGCAGGGCCTAGCGTCCCTTAGTGTCTATGGGGAGGGGCGGGGCCCGTGGTCCTTTAGGGGCTATGTAGAGGGGCGGGGCCTGTCTCGATCCGGAGAGGGAAAGAGATTCAGGTTTTTAATGCATATTCCCGTGTTGTGAAATTAGAGGCACAAACGAGGCCAACATATCAACAGCCAGACTATTGATTACATAACTGCAGTGGATGGACATAAATAACGTGGAGGGATCAGAAGGGGAGAGAGAGAGAATAGGAAGAGAGAGAAGAAAGGGAGAAGAGGGAAAGAATTATATTACCACACCCCTCACCCCCCAAGACAGTTTGAGTCTGTGGAGGAAAGGTGCTGCAGGAGATGTTGGGTCTGTAGAGAAACGGTGCTGCAGGAGTTGTTGGGTCTGTAGAGGAAGGGTGCTGAGGCTTTGGCTGTAGAAGGGATGAGGTCCTCCGAGCAGCTTCTTCAGCTCCATGAGTTGCAGCAGGTGGAACGTAGGGCACGGAGAGTCCAAGATCCATTGTGTTGGCCCCGTGGTGTTTCCAGCGTGTGGTGCCGTCTGCTTTCTTCTGCATCTTGCTTCTCCGATTTTCTCCTCCTAAAAGCCAGTAGCTGCTCCAGTCTTTGATACAGTTTTTTAGCCCTTAGGCAAGTGTCCAGGTGTTGTTCCCCAGGAAATCTTTCTGTGTGCTCAGGTGAGTTTGGGCAGCCACTGGATGGAGGGGGGGAAGGCCTCCGCCTCCTCCTGCTCCATCTACCTACCCACACACTCTTTACATATCAGGAACCATTGTCCTTTCCTGGGGTATCTGATGGCTGGAAATGCTCTTGTCCTGAAGGTGTGAATGCTGGGCCCTTGGGCCATTGCTGTAGGCCAGCTGCAGTCCCGTGAGCAATGTTATCTTTGCACCTTCCAAGAGTCCTTCCAGTGGCTCTGCCCAACGAACATCAGCTATTGTCTGGGCAAGCAGCAAGTGATTTTATCTTTGTTGAGTCACAGCAGGAGAGACAAGCTTTAGTCTCTCACAGGTCCCCTAGGGGCTATGGGGAGGGGCGGGGCCTAGGGTCCCTTAGGGGCTATTGGGAGGGACGGGACCTAGGGTCCCATAGGGGCTATGGAGAGGAGCGGGGCCTAGGGACCCTTAGGGACTATGGGGGGCGGGGCCTAGGGTCCTGTATGGACTATGGTGTGGCGGGGCCTAGGGTCCCTTAGGGCCTATGGGGAGGGGCGGTGCCTAGCGTCCCTTAGGGGCTATGGGGAGGGGCGGACTCTGGGGTCCCTTAGGGTCTATGGAGAGGGGCGGCGTTTAAGTGCCCATAGGGAATGGGGGTGCGGGGCCTAGGGTCCCTTTGCGTCTATGTGGAGGGACGGGGCCTAGGGTCCCTTAGGGGCTATGGGGAGAGGCGGGGCCTAGGTTCTCCAAGGGTCTATGGGGAGGGGCGTGGCATAGGGTCCAGTAGGGTGTATGGGGAGGGGCGGGGCCTAGAGTCCCTTAGGGGCTAATGGGAGGGGGCGGCGCGTAGGGTCCCTTAGGGGCTATGGAGAGGGGTGGGGCCTAGAGACCCTTAGGGGCTATGGGGAGGGCGGGGCCTAGGGTCCCTTAGTGGCTAAGGGGAGGGGCGGGGCCTAGGGACCCTTAGGGGCTATGGGGAGGGGCGGGGCCTACGGTCCCTTAGTGGCTAAGGGGAGGGGCGGGGCCTAGGGTCCCTTAGGGGCTATGAGGAGGGGCGGGGCCTGGGGTCCCTTAGGGACCATGGGGGGAGGGATCTAGGGTCCATGTGGTGAAGGCACATTCTGCCCAGATACTAGATCTGGCCCCAGCATGTGGATAGGTTTCCCCTCCTTCAGGAGGAAGACAATTACCAAGTATGGGCAGAATTCTAGCTTCACGCTTTCTATAGGCTGAAGCCAGTTGTCTATCAGAGTGCCCATTGGTCAAACCCTGCCTCGAGGAACCTGTAAATATTTCCCCTGTTGGTAAACAAGTTGCCTCCTCTTTACTTTGCCTCTGTACTGGCTCGAGAGCTGCTCTCTCGAGCCACCGCCTCTGCCATTGAGCTTGTTGTTAGCTTCTCTCATCCATGCACGCATACTGAAGCCTCTGCATCGTGAGAAGCACTTTGACCGTGAGGATCAGCCCAGAGGAGGACCTTCGCTGAGCCCGAGCAGCCAGCGTCGCTATAGCCGGTCATATCTGCAGGAGAGCCCATCATGCTATGGGAGGACTGGACCAGCCCCGAGGGTAAGATCTGCCCAGTTGTCGGGGAGAAGGGACTATCTCAAGCGTCGCGCTGTTCCTTTAAGCCCAGGAACGGAGAAGCTGCATTCTCTCTCTAAGGCCGTTTGCCACGGGGCCGACCCCATAGCTATCGTCCGACCAGGAACCTCCGAGCCCGCCTATCGGCAATCGTCGCCTCGCCCTGCTGTGCGAGCCGACTCCCAGGGCCGAACGCGACCAGGAACCAGTCCAGCGGCAGCAGCCAGCCGGACCCCCGCCTTGCCACAAACAACAGCTACAGAATATCTTCCACGTGCTTTCCACCCACTAGCACTCAGTTCAAAGTCTCCGCGCGTAGCAGAGTCATCGCTGACGCACAGAAAGATTGCCATAGCGCTGTATATTAGCCGGAAGCCGCCCGCGTTCCGCCGAGTCGCCATCTAGTGGGCAAGCGGCGGAACTGCACCCTCCGTTGCATGAAACACAGACACAGTCTGTAGATAGTTTAATTAAGTTCTAATCATAATCCCAAGCCGTTTATGGAATGTATTTCATGAACGTGCACTAGAACATGTATATAAGTTGTTGATTCATCGGTTATTAATAATTTAATAATTAATTAAAAACATAATATTTTCATAATTCATATTTCATAGTCATAAATTTAATAACCTCTTCACAACAGTCCCTTAGGGGCTATGGGGAGCGGCGGGGCCTAGGGTCCCTTAGGGGCTATGGGGACGGGCGGGGCCTAGGGTCCCTTAGGGGCTATAGGGAGGGGTGGGGCCTAGGGTCCCTTAGGGACTATGGGGAGGGGCATGGCCTAACATCCCTTTTGAAATATGATGGGGCGGGGCCAGGGTCCCTTAGGGGCTATGGGGAGGGGTGGGGCCCAGGGTCCATTAGCGGCCATAGGGAGGAGCAGGGCCTAGTGTCCCTTAGGGGCTATGGGAGGGGTGGGGCCCAGGGTCCATTAGCGGCTATGGGGGAGGAGCGGGGCCCAGTGTCCCTTAGGGGCTATGGGGAGGGGCGGGGCCTAGCATGCCTTAGAGGCTATGAGGTGGGGAGGGGCCGAGGGTGCCTTAGAGGCTATGGGGAGGGGCGGGGCCTAGGGTCCTTATGGGCTATGGTGGGGCGGGGCCTGGGTCCCATACGGGCTATGGGGAGGGGAGGGGCATACGTTCCCTTAGGGGCTATGGGGAGGGGAGGGTCCTAGGATCGCTTACGGGCTTTACTGGGGCAGGGCCTTGGGTCCCATAGTGGCTATAGGGAGGGGCGGGGGCCTACGGTCCCTTAGAGGCTAATGGGCGGGGGCGGGGGCTAGGGTCCATTAGGGGCTATGGGGAGGGGCGGGGCCTAGGGTCCTTATGGGCTATGGTGGGGTGGGGCCTAGGGTCCCATACGGGCTATGGGGAGGGGAGGGGCATACGTTCCTTAGGGGCTATGGGGAGGGGAGGGTCCTAGGATCGCTACGGGCTTTACTGGGGCAGGGCCTTGGGTCCCATAGTGGCTATAGGGAGGGGCGGGGCCTACGGTCCCTTAGAGGCTAATGGGCGGGGCGGGGGCTAGGGTCCATTAGGGGCTATGGGGAGGTGCGGGGCCTAGGGTCCCTGAGAGAATATGGGGAAGGGTGGGGCCTGTGGTACCTTAGGGACTATGGGGAGGGGCGGGGCCTACGGTCCCTTAGGGACTATGGGGGTCGGGGCCTAGGGGCCTGAGGGGCTGCGGGGAGGGGCGGGACCTGGGGTCCCTATGGGGTATGGGGAGGAGCGGGGCCTAGAGTCCCTTAGGGGCTATAGGGAGGGGTGGGGACTAGGATCCTTTAAGGGCTATGGTGAGGGGCGGGGCCTAGGGTCCCCTTAGGACTATGGGGGTCAGGGCCTAGGGGCCTGAGGGGCTGCGGGGGAGGGTGGACCTGGGGGTCCCTATGGGGTATGGGGAGGAGCGGGGCCTAGAGTCCCTTAGGGGCTATAGGGAGGGGTGGGGACTAGGGTCCCTTAGGGGCGATGTGGAGGGCGGGGCCTAGGGTCCCTTAGAGGCTAAGGGGAGGCTCGGGGGCCTAGGTTCCATTAGGGGCTATGGGGAGGGACAGGGCCTAGGGTCCATTAGGGACTATGGGGGGGGGGCCTAGCTTCCCTTTGAGGCTATGGTGAGGGGCGGGGACTATGGTCCCTTAGAGGCTATGGCGAGGGGCGGGGTCTTGGATCCCTTAGGGGCTATGGGGAGGGGTGGGGCCTAGGGTCTATTAGGGGCTATGTGGAGGGGCAGGCATAGGCTCCTTAGGGGCTAAGGGGAGGGGCGGGGCCTAGGGTCCCTTAGGGGCTATGAGGAGGGGCGGGGCCTGGGGTTTGCTCCCAAAGGGTTTGTAGCCAAAAGCTTTGTCGAGAGGAGGTTTCTCGGCTGTGGTCCTTTTGCAGCAGCGCCGCTGCTTGCTCCAATCAAACGGAACTGTCCTGGGGACTCGGCTCCTCTGGGGTTTCGCCTCTCGGCCCGGCAAGACAAGTGTCTGTCCTCTGGGCTTTACAACGCTGAGAATAGCGAGGGGGCTTTGCTGTCTTGCCTGGGTAAACTGGAACACAGTTCAGCTTCCAAGCGAGGCTTGTGGTTCCTTCCAGAGCGTGGACGATGGCAAGACAAAGCTCTGGCCCTTCCGGGCTGATATTTATAGGTTTCCCGAGACAATAATGGCCAGGAGCAACACAGGTCTAGGGGTAAACCCTGGTATTGCAACCTATAGAAAGCCTTCTTTCCAAACGTGGCCAAAGCACGCCCCCTGGCTCATCCTGGCTCTGAAACATGTCCAGGCAAGCCCAAAGAAGCAGATCTACTGGCTCCTGCCTCATTGTTTGGTTCAGAGCCATTTTGAGGCTTTTTTGTCCATCCAGGACAAGGGGCTATGTGGAGGGGCGGGGGCCTAGGGTCCCTTAGGGACTATGGGGGTCTGGGCATATGGTCCCATAGGGACTATGGGGAGGGAAGGGGCCTAGGGTGCCTTAGGGGCTATGGGGAGGGGCGGCGCCAAGGGAGAATTAGGGGCTATGGGGAGGGTGGGGCCTAGGGGCCATTAGGGGCTATTGGGAGGGGCTGGGTCTTGGGTCCCATCGGGGCTATGGGGAGGGCGGGGGCCTAGGGTGCCTTAGGGACTATGGGGAGGGGCGAGGCCTAAGGTCCCTTAGGTGCTATTGGGAGGGGGGGGCCGAGGGAATATTAGGGGCTATGGGAGGGTCGGGGCCTAGGGTCCCTTTGGTGCTATGGGGAGGGGCGGGGCCTAGGTTCCCTTAGCTATGGGGAGGGGTGGGGCCTAGGGTCCCTTAGGGGTTATGGGGAGGGGCGGGGCCTAGGGTCCTTGGGGCTATTGGGAGGGGCGGGGCCCAGGGTCCCTTATGGGCTATGGGGAGGGGCGGGGCATAGGGTCCCCTAGAGGCTATGTGGTGGGCGGGGCCTAGGTTCCTTTAGGGGCCATGGCATGGGCGGGGCCTGGGGTCCCTTAGGGGCTATTGGGAGGGTGGGGCCTAGGCTCCCTTAGGGGCTATGGGGAGGGGCGGGGCCTAGGGTCCCTTGGGGGATATGGGGACAGGCGGGGCCTAGGGTCCCATAGGGGCTATGGGGAGGGGCGGGTCCTTGGGTCCCTAAGGGAGTATGGGGAGGGGCGGGGCCTAGGGTCCCTTGGGGGATATGGGGACAGGCGGGGCCCTAGGGTCCCATAGGGGCTATGGGGAGGGGCGGGTCCTTGGGTCCCTAAGGGACTATGGGGAGGGGGGGGCCTAGGGTCCCTTATAGGCTTTGGGGAGGGGCGGGGCCAAGGGTCCGTTAGGGACTATGGGGAGGGGCGGGGCCAAGGGTCCGTTAGGGACTATGGGGAGGGGCGGGGCCAAGGGTCCGTTAGGGACTATGGGGAGGGGCGGGGCCTAGAGTCCCTTAGGGCTAATGGGAGGGGCGGGGCGTAGGGTGCCTTCGGGGCTATGGGGATGGGCGGGGCCTAGGGTCCCTTAGAGGGTGGCCAGTGCTTTACCTCTACACTGACTCCTGGGTGGTAGCCAATGCCTCGTGGGGGTGGCTGAAGGAGTGCAGGAGGGACGGTGGCAGAGAAAAGGGAAGCCTGCTCGGGCCGCTGAGCTGTGGCGAGACATCGCTGCCCGCCGGGACAGGCTGCCAGCACAGGCACGGCACATGGCTGCACACAGCCCCAAGAGCGGAGCCCCAGAGGAGCACCAGCACACCCACCAAGCAGATCTGGCTGCTCAGCTCTCCCCAGCAGCCTTGGACTGGGAACACAAGGGCGAGCTGCTCTCAGCTCCAGGGCCCAGGACACTTCTGGCCACCCGGGAGAGAGATGCCACATGCCGCTGGGCTGGGGACAGGTCCGTGGACACCTCTCTGGAGGCCACCTGACAGGTCACCCATGAGTGTGACATCTGTGCTGCCATCCAGCAGGCCAAGCCCATGAAGCCTCTGTGGCATGGGGAGATGGTCGGGACACAAGCACGGAGAGGCCTGGCAGATCGACTCCGTCACCCTGCCTCGGTCTCACAGCGGCACGCGGCACGTGCTGACCGCGGTGGAGGCAAGTACAGGCTGGCTGGAGACCTGCCCAGCCCCTCATGCCCTTGCCTGCAACACCATCCTGGGCCTGGAGAGACACGTCCTGCGGAGCCACGGCAGCCCCGGGAGGATTGGAGCAGACACTGGAAGCCACTTCAAGAGCCACCTCCTCAGGGACCGGGCAGAGGGACACGGCCTGGAGTGGGTTTCCCACGTCCCACACCCTGCAGCAGCTGCGGGGAAGGTCGAGCGCTACACTGCCTTGTAAAGACCACCCTGAGAGCCACGGGGGGAACCTTGTGATGGGTTAGCGCCCACCCTGGAAGCGGGGAGGGGGGAGGGCTTGTAAGAGCATTGCCCTCCTGCAGGGGCTTGCCCCCCTGGGAAACTGAATTAGTCTGTCCCACTCCCCCTCCTGCAGGGCTAGAAGAGGGGAGGACACTGCAGCCATGAGCTCCCTTGGGCCCTGCCTTGGCTCCGATGAGGGCAGCTGGTGGCTCCCTGCTTTCTGCCACGTGGTCGGGCCTGATCCTCCTCCCTCCTGCCTCCACGCCTCCTCAGAGAGACTGGTTTTGTATTCTTGGGCTTTTTCCCCCTCCCATCCATCCTTGTTCCTTGCCCTTGTGACCCTTACCTGCTATTGTTACCTATAGAGAGATATTGTTTGGAGAAAACTCTTTACCTCTCCCCTGCCAAGCCGACTCCAAATCATTTCTTGGTGGATTTGCTCCTTCCCTTTCCCCCCTCCACCTCTCTAGTGGGAAGCAGGAGAGGGTGTGGTAGGTTGAGAGACCACTTCTCCCACCAGGGGCAAAAGAAAGACTCAGACAAAGAGGATGGCAACAAAACGGTGGAAAGTTTCAATGGAAACAAAAGAACCCACCCCAAAACAATGGAAGTTGTTACAGAGAACCACAAGCAGCCTGACAAAAGAGAGAGAGCCCAAAAGCATGCCCAAGAACATCCCACCCCCACCCTGGGGGTACACCCAAACACCCCCCCCAGGGCTCCTGGCTTCCTGCGACCACCCACGGGGCTGGGGGCCCTCTTTGGGACATCCCAGGGGTGGCTTGTCGCTGCCATCAGGGGCCGGCCCCCAGCCTGAGCCGCCACAAGGGGGCAGCGAGCCTCAGCTTGCCCCACCTGAGTTCTTCAGTCCCAGTTAAAGGCTCAAACCACCACAAGCCTGCAGGAACCGGGAAAGACACCGAGCTCAGGCCACTCAGGCGAGGACCTGCAGAGGAGCTGCAAACCGAACCGGTCCTGCCCAGTCCCATCTGCTGCGAGCAGTGGATGGAGAGGCAGCTCCTGTGAGCTGCGGGAGAACCTGCTGGGGGAGTCGGTGTGGGTTCCCCCCTGCTGCTGGGGGGGGCCAACCAACCCGAGGGGTGGTCTCTGCTGAGGGGCCTGCTCACACCTACTGGCTGCCGTCAGAAACTGGGGACGCGCAGCGCACGCCACAGCGGAGGCTGACTCTGGCTGCGAGGGGAAGGGCTCAGAGGGGGCAGCACACATCAGTGCATTACAGTCACTGCCTAAGAGGTAAAGCTTGCTCTGAGTTTTCCTCTCCTAGTTCCATAGCAGCCTGGTGTCCAGGACTCAACATGAACACGCTGCACGCCGGGCGGAGGGCTCCTGCCTCGCCTCACCTGCGCCTGCTCCTGATGCCCCACGGCAAGCAAGGCACTGCTCCTCTCTCCCCACAGCAAGAGACTGGTCCTGATTTTTGTTCCCTTCCAAAGACAGTGTCCTGGGTCCTGATGCTTCTCCACATCCCTGCCCAGCTCAAGCAGCTGCACTTGGAAGACGCCGAAACTGGGGAACCGAGGCAGTGCAGAGGGAGGTGGAGGTGTGGTGGGAACCAGGAGGAGCTGCCAGAGGGAGGAGAGTCCTATCCAGGGCTGGCACAGGGTCCCTGTGCTCAGACAATGGCAGCTGCAGGGCCAAGAGAAAGAGGCAGAGTCAGGCAGGGTCCACTCCTGGAGGGGAGAGGCGTGGGGAGGGGAGGGAGGACCAGGAAGGGGGTGGGGAAGGGAAAGGAAAAAGGGGAAGGTAAAGTCCTACCCCTGGTACTCACCTGGTAGTACCAGGGTGAAGCCTTTGTTCTGCTGCTGCTGCTGCTGCTCCCCTGCACAGGGCAGAAGACTTAAGCCCCAATCCTGCTGCCCTGCAGGTTCCTGTCTGCAGCCCTTCCCTTCTCTCCTCTCCCATTCCCTTCCCTCCTCTTCCTCCAATCCAATCCCTTCCCCTCCCAACCTTTCTCCCACCACCCTCTGCCTCCCCTCCCCCTCAGCCGTTACCTGATCTCCACTTCCAGACAGCGATGCCCGAAATTTGATCATTTTGGGGTCCAAATGTCACACTAGAGGCAAAATTAGAATTGAGGTCAAACAACTTTGGCCTAAAACTTCCCAGGAGTCGAGGGCCAACATGGAAGTTTGGGGCTGAAATTTGGCAATTTTGGGTCAATTTCAAATTTGGGGCTGAAATTTGGGGCCAAAATTGAAACATGGGGCTGAAATTTGGCCATTTTGGGTCAAATTTGGGGATTTGGGGGCCAAAATTGAAATTTGGGGCTGAAATTTGGCAATTACAGGGGTCAGTTTCAAATTTGGGGCTGAAATCTGGCAATTTTGGGTCAAACTAGGGGATTTTGGGGCCAAAACTGAAGGTGGGGGCTGAAATTTGGCAATTTTGGGGTCAGTTTCAAATTTGGGGCTGAAATTTGGGGCTTTGGGGCCAAAATTGAAATGTAGGGGGCTAGAAATTGCATTATTTGGGTCAGTTCAAATTGAATGAGAAATTAGCAGTCCCAGGTCAAATTAGGGGGATTTTGAGGCCCAAGTTGGAAATGGGGGCTGAAATTTGGCCAGGCTGAGGTCAAGTTTCAAATTTGGGGCTGAAATTTGGGGCCAAAATTGAAATGTGGGGCTGAAATTTGGCCATTTTGGGGCCAAAACTGAAACCTGGGGGGCTGAAATTTGGCAATTTTTGGGTCAGTTTCAAATTTGGGGCTGAAATTTGGTAATTTTAGGTCAAATTGGGGAGTTTTGGGGCCAAAGTTGAAATGTGGGGCTGAAATTTGGCCATTTTGGGGTCAGCTTCAAGTTTGGGGGCTGAAGGTCGGAGGCCAAAATTGAAATGTGGGGCTGAAATTTGGCCATTTTGGGCCAAAACTGAAAGGTGGGGGCTGAAATTTGGCAATTTTGGGGTCAGTTTCAAATTTGGGGCTGAAATTTGGGGGCTTTGGGGCCAAAATTGAAATGTGGGGGCTGAAATTTGGCCGGCCCCAGGTCAGTTCAAATTTGGGGCTGAAATTTGGGGCCAAAACTGAAATGTGGGGCTGAAACTTGGGCATTTTGGGGCCAAAACTGAAACCTGGGGGCTGAAATTTGGCAATTTTGGGTCAGTTTCAAATTTGGGGCTGAAATTTGGCAATTTTGGGTCAAATTGGGGGGATTTTGGGGCCAAAGTTGAAATGTGGGGCTGAAATTTGCTGTTTGGGGGTCAACTTCAAGTTTGGGGCTGAAATTGGGGGCCAAAATTGAAATGTGGGGCTGAAATTTGGCCATTTTGGGGCCAAAACTGAAAAGTGGGGGCTGAAATTTGGCAATTTTGGGTCAGTTTCAAATTTGGGGCTGAAATTTGGCAATTTTGGGTCAAATTGGGGGGTTTGGGGCCAAAATTGAAATGTGGGGCTGAAATTTGGCAATTTTGGGTCAAATTTGGGGGATTTTTGGGGCCAAAATTGAAATGTGGGGCTGAATTTGGCAATTTTGGGTCAAATTTGGGGATTTTTGGGGCCAAATTGAAATGTGGGGCTGAAATTTGGCAATTTTGGGTCAAGTGGGGGATTTTGGGGCCAAAATTGAAATTTGGGGCTGAAATTTGGCGATTTTGGGGCCAAAATTGAAATGTGGGGCTGAAATTTGGGGCCTTGGGGGTCAAAGTTGAGACGTGGGGCCGAGATGTGGGGCTTCGGGGTCAGTTTCACATTTGGGGCCGAGGATGTGGGCCTTTGGGGGGCCCTGTTTTGGGGCCTGGCGGCGGCTGCGGGGCTTGCAGGTGGCGCAGGCGGTGGCGGAGCCGCTGCTGGAGGCCCGCAGGGTGACGCTGGTGGCAGGGGGCTCGGGGCCCCTGGGGGGTCTCGCGGCTGCCGGGAGATCATGGAGGTGGTCTGCAAGCTAGAGCCGCCGTCGGAGCCCCACCGGAGTCAGCGTCACCAAGGTGCTCCCCCTTGGACACACACCACACCACACACCCCCGGCGACACCCCAACACTTGGGGTCCCCTTCCCCAGAGCTCCTCCTGGGTGTCCCCCAACCTCAGGGTCCCCTCCTTGATATCCTCCACCTTGGGTTCCCCTCCCCCAGGGTCCCTTCCTGGGTGTGTCCCCCTCCAAGGTGTCCGTCCCCCCAGGGAGTCCTTCCCAGGTCCTCACTTCAGGGTCCCCTTCTGGGTGAGTCTCCCCACCCCACTCCAAGGTCCCCACCTTGCTGCCCTTCCCCTTGCTGTCCTCATCAGTCCCCTCCTGGGTGTATCTTCCCCAAGATCTCCCTCTCAGTGTCCCCACCTTGGTGTCCCCTCCCCTTCAGGGTCCCCCTCCTGGGTGTGTGGTCCCCCGAGGTCCCCACTTTGATCTCCCCTCCTGGGTCATGTGTCTCTCCCCCTCATGGTCCCCTCCTGGGTATGTATCCCCCAAGGTCCCCCTCTTAACGTCCCCTCCTCCCCTCAGTGTCATCTCACCAGGGCCCCCCCTGCAGGGTCTCCTCCTCTATGTCCTCCCCAAGGTGTTACCCCCCCCCCCGCCCCGGGTCCCCACTTAGTGTCCCTCTCGGTGTGTGCCTCCCACCAATGTCCCCTTCTCGGTGTCCCCCCCCTCACTATCCCCTTTATCCCCCCAGGCTGCCCAGAAGAACCCAGAAGAGTGCCAGGCCTGAGCCACTGCCACCAAGGTGCCACCAACCTCCTGGAGATGCCCCCATGGTGTCACCAAGCCCCTGCAGCTGCCCCTAAGGTGCCACCACCCCCTGGAGCTGCCCCACACCCGGGATCTCTGTCCTCAAGGTGTCACCAAGCCCCTGCAGCTGCCCCTAAGGTGCCACCACCCCCAGGAGCTTCCCCCATGCCATGGACAACTGTCCTCAAAGTGCCACCACCCCCTCTGGAGGAGCTGCCTCCAAGGTGCCCACCACCCCCTGGAGCTGCCCCCACACCCAGGGCCTCTGTCCTCAAGGTGTCCACCAAGCCCCTGGAGCTGCCCCCATGGTGCCACCACCCCTGGTCCTTCTGTCCCCCCAACCATTAAAGCTGCTGCCACCTGCACCTGGACTCCCTGGGGTGGGTGGCTGGGTTCCTCCCAAAGGGGACAACTGGTGGCCAGGGGGAGGTGAGGCAGTTGAAGAGACCTTGGGGACATGGGTGAGGACCTGGAAGGGACCTCAGGGACACGGTGGGGACCTGGAAGGGACCTCAGGGACACGGTGGGGACCTGGAAGGGACCTCAGGGACACAGCCAAAGACCTTAAGTACCTTGATGGGACCTTGGGGACACAGTGGGGACCTCAAGATGGACCTTGGGGACCAGGTGGGGACCTCAGGGACCTAGAAGGGACCTGGAAGCTGCTGGGGGCCAGTTAGGACCCAGAAGTGGACGTGGGGAGGCGAGATGGTGCCAAGGAGATGCCAAGCAAGGAGGCCCAGGACGCACTGGGGACTTGTTGAGGTCAGGATTTTATTTCCTCCCACCAGGGACAATTATTTGTTGTAAACACAAAACAAAACCCCAAAAAAGATGAGGGAAAAAAAAAAAATCACACACACAAAAAAAAAAAAAGACAAAAGCAAAAGCAAAGACCAAAAATGGCCAATTTGGGACCATCTGAGGGGGTTTAGGAGAGCCTCAAGGTGGACCTCGAGAGGGTTGGGGCCTAAAAAGGGGGGGGAGGGAATAAGTTAAGTGGTGATGATGTCATCGAGGGGATGATGATGTCACCAAGGGGGGGTTGGGTAAGAAGTGGTCATGGCCACCACCATGGAGAGGTGGAGGCAGGGGACACAGGGAGGTGACGTCAAGGAGGGGTTGGGGAGGATGAAGGAGGGAGGAGGAAAGAGGTCCAGCGGTGGCCACCTTAGAGGACACCTTGGGGACCATGGTGGAGAACTTTGGGGACCAGGATGGAGAAGGACTTAGGGTGACCTTGATGGGACTCCATTGACCATGATGAAGGAGGAGCACTCTCCAGTGGTGGTGGTGACGATGATGAAGGCCTCTTGACCGCGATGAGCCTTCCTGGTGACCTTGGGGGCCACCTTGAAGGATGAGGTCTTCTCTGATGAGCACAAGAAAGGATGTTGAGGGTCCTCAGGGCTTGGAGTACCGTCCATGATCAAAGGCTGAGGATGATCAAGGTTCTTCAGTGACCATGATGAAGGATGAGGACCTTCTGGTGACCTTGATGAAGGCCAAGGGCTCCTTGAGGACATCAGTGAGGCTTGAAGGTAAGAAGCAAGGGCTCCTTGGAGACAAGGGATGAAGTCCAAAGGTTCTCCATGGGTCCTGATGAAGGCCAAAGGCTTTTGAGGACATCACTGAGGCTTAAAGAGGAAGCCCAAGGTTCTCCATGGGTATTGATGAGAACCAAGGGCCTCCTTGAGGATGCTGATGAAGACCAAAGGGTTCTCCAAGGACTCTGATGAAGACCAAGGGCTCCCCTGAAGACCTTGATGAGGACCAAGGGCTCCCTGGAGGCCTTGATGAGGACCAAGGGCTCCCTGGAGGCCTTGATGAGGACAAGGGCTCTCTGGAGACAACAAATGAAGTTCAAAGGTTCTCCATGGGCACTGATGAGGATCAAGGGCTCCTTGAGGACGCTGCTGAAGACCAAGGTTCTCTGAGGACGAGGATGAAGACCAAGCGCTCCTTGAGGACAATGACGAAGACCAAAGAGCTCTCCATGGGTGCCGATGAGGACCAAAGGCTCTTTGAGGACAATGACGAAGACCAAAGGCTCTCCATGGGTACTGATGAGGACCAAGTGCTCTTGAGGACAATGACGAAGACCAAAGGCTCTCCATGGGTACTGATGAGGACCAAGTGCTCCTTGAGGACAATGACGAAGACCAAAGGCTCTCCATGGGTGCTGATGAGGACCAAAGGCTCTTTGAGGACAATGATGAAGACCAGGCTCTTTGAGGACAATGGCGAAGACCAAAGGCTCTCCATGGGTGCTGATGAGGACCAAAGGCTCTTTGAGGACGACGAGGGCAGCGAACAACTTCTCCTATGAACTCAACACCGTGGTGTTGACGGTGGATGGGGCAGCAGTGGAGGGGGGGGAGACAACCAACCCAACTCCTCCTTCTCCTTCTCTTGAGCTTCTCTCCTAAGCTTCCTCCTCGGCTTCCCTCCCGAAGTCCTCCTCCTCCTCGGCAGTGGCGTCCTGGTACTGCTGGTACTCCGAGACCAGGTCGTTCATGTTGCTCTCGGCCTCGGTGAACTCCATCTCGTCCATGCCCTCCCCCGTGTACCAGTGGAGGAAGGCCTTGCGGCGGAACATGGCGGTGAACTGCTCAGATCCTCTTGAAGAGCTCCTGGATGGCCGTGCTGTTGCCGATGAAGGTCACCGCCATCTTCAGGCCCCGGGCGGGATGTCGCAGACGGCCGTCTTGACGTTGTTGGGGATCCACTCCACGAAGTAGGAGCTGTTCTTGTTCTGCACGTTCAGCATCTGCTCATCCCACCTCCTTCATGGACATGCGGCCCCGGAAGACGGCGGCCACCGTCAGGTAGCGCCCGTGGCGCGCGGTCGCAGGCGGCCATCATGTTCTTGGCGTCAAAGACCTGCTGGGTGAGCTCGGGGACGGTCAGGGCCCGGTACTGCTGGCTGCCCCGGGAGGTGAGGGGGCGAAGCCGGGCATGAAGAAGTGGAGGCGGGGGAAGGGCACCATGTTGACGGCCAGCTTGCGGGAGGTCGGCGTTGAGCTGGCCGGGGAAGCGCAGGCAGGTGGTGACGCCGCTCATGGTGGCCGAGACCAGGTGGTTGAGGTCCCCGTAGGTGGGGGTGGTCAGCTTGAGGGTGCGGAAGCAGATGTCGTAGAGGCCTCGTTGTCGATGCAGTAGGTCTCGTCGGTGTTCTCCACCAGCTGGTGCACCGACAGCGTGGCGTTGTAGGGCTCCACCACCGTGTCCGACACCTGGGGGCCAAGCGGGCGGTCAGCAGCCAAGCCGGGGAGACCCCGGAGGCCATCGAGTCCGAGCTGCGGCCTAAGACCCAGCGCCCCCTGACAGCCGAAGCCCTGCCCCCAGCGCCACATCCAATCCTGTTTTGAATCCAAGCTGCGGCCTAAGACCCAGCACCCCTGACAGCCAAAGCCCTGCCCCCAGCGCCACATCCAATCCTGTTTTGAATCCAAACTGCGGCCTAAGACCCAGCGCCCCCTGACAGCCAAACCCCTGCCCCCAGTGCCACATCCAATCCCCTGCTGAATCCAACCCATGGCCTAAGACCCAGCACCGCCCTGACAGCCAAACCCCTGCCCCCAGTGCCACATCCAATCCCCTGCTGAAGCCAAGCTACAACCTAAGACCAAACACCTCCTGACTCTAATCGCTGGCTCCAAGTCCAAGCTTTCCTTGAACACCTCCAGGGATGGGGACTCCACCACCCTATCTCCTCCCCTCCAGCCTCAGCTTCCCCCTGCTCAGCCTGAGGCTGTGTCCTGCTCTCTGGGATCTCCACCAGCTGCTTGTCCGAGAGGGTGGCCTTGTGGGGCTCCACTACCACGTATGACACCTGGGAACCAATCAGCCAGGTTGGCAGAGACCTCAGGAAGTCATCAAGTCCAACCTTGAGTACACCTCCTGACAGCCAAACCCTGGCTCCAAGTGCCAGGTCCAAGCCTTCCTTGAACATCTCCAGGGGTGGGGACTCCACCACCTCCAGTGGCAAATTCCTCTTCAAGGGAAGAGCTTTCTCTTCCCCTCCAGCTAAACTTCCTCCCCCTGGCTCAGCCTGGGGCTGTGTCCTCTCCCTGGGATCTCCAGCAGCTGCTGGACTGAGAGGGTGGCCTTGTAGGGCTCCACCTTGAGGGCTCCCCAAACAGTAGGCTGAAGATTATTGAGGGGGCTTGAAGGTCCCCAGGGGTGGGCCAGAGGCCCTCCCAACCCATCTTCAAGGCAAGGCCCTCCAGAGTGGGCCAGAGCTCCTCCAACCCACCCTGAAGCTCCTCCAATCCACCCTGCAGGTCCCCTCCAGCAGCCCCCTCCTCTCCTCCCCTCCCCCAGCCCCCCTCGCCCCCCAGCCACCTCACCTTGGGCGAGGGCACCACGCTGAAGGTGTTCATGATGCGGTCTGGGTACTCCTCCTGATCTTGGAGATGAGCAGGGTGCCCATGCCCGAGCCGGTGCCACCCCCCAGGGAGTGAGTCAGTTGGAAGCCCTGCAGGCAGTCACAGCTCTCAGCCTCCTTCCTCACCACGTCCAGCACCGAGTCCACCAGCTCGGCCCCCTCTGTGTAGTGCCCCTTGGCCCAGTTGTTGCCGGCGCCGCTCTGGCCTGGGGAGGGGAAGAGAGGAGGAGGTCAGGGGGTGAAGTGGGAGGGTTGAGGATGTCCAGCCCACCCTTGGGGACCTTCAAGGTAGCTCTGAGGACCTCCAGCCCACCCTTGGGGGCCTTCAAAGTAGCCCTGAGGACCTGCAGCCCACCCCTGGGGACCTTCAAGGCCCCTCAGGAACCTTCAGCCCACCCTTGGCAGCCTGCAAGGTAGCTTTGGGGACCTCCAGCATACCCTTGAGAACCTTCAAGGTGGGTTTCAGGACCCTCAGCACACACTTCGGGATCTTCAAGATAGCCCTGAGGCCCTCCAGCCCACCCCTGGGGACCTTCAAGGTAGCTTTGAGGCCCTCAGCCCACCCCTGGGGACCTTCAAGGTAGCTTTGAGGCCCTCCAGCCCACCCCTGGGGACCTTCAAGCCCACTCAAGAGCCTCCAGCCCACTCTTGGCAACCTTCTAGCTAATTTTGGGGATGTCCAGCCCACCCTTGAGGACCTTCAGCACACACCTGGGGACCTTCAAGGTAGCCCTGAGGACCCTCAAGGTATCTTTGAGGACCTCTAGCCCACCCCTGGTGACCTTCAAGCCCCCTCAGGAACCTTCAGCCCACCCTCAGCACCCTTCAAAGTAGCTTTGGGGACCTCCAGCACACCCTTGGGGACCCTTCAAGGAAGACTTGAGAACCTTCAAGGTGGGTTTGACAAACTCGAGCCCGCCCTTGAGGAACTTCCATCTCCCTCAAGAAGATTCAGCCCACCCATGAAGACCTTCAAATCAACTCTGCCCACCTCCTAAACCTTAAGCTCACCCTTGGGGACCTCCCCACCCTCCTTGGGGACCACCCCACCCTCCTTGGGGACCACCCCACCCTCCTTGGGGACCACCCCACCCCGCTTGGGGACCTCCCTGCTGCTCCAGGAGCTCACCAAAGACGAAGTTGTCCGGCCTGAAGATCTGCCCGAAGGGTCCTGAGCGCACAGAGTCCATGGTGCCAGGCTCCAGGTCCACCAGAATGGCCCTTGGGACATACTTACCCCCTGGGGGACATCGTGGTGGTCACCAAGGGGGTGGTGGCGATGCCACCAGGTGGCCACCTCCTCACCTCCAACCCCTCCAAGCCCCAACCAAGCCCACCTCAAACCACCCCAAAGCCCCAGATCCGGAGATCCCACGGTGGGGTCCACGATGGTTGGAAGCGACCAAGCCAAGGAGGTGGCACCAAGGTGGTGCTGATGATGCCACCACGGTGCCACCTCCTCACCTCCAACCCCACCCCAAAACCTCCATGTTGGACACATTTAGGAGTCTCAAGACCAGGACTTAGTAGTAGGAGATGAGGTGACACC
Organism: Picus viridis; assembly: GCA_033816785.1. Classification (NCBI taxonomy): domain Eukaryota; kingdom Metazoa; phylum Chordata; class Aves; order Piciformes; family Picidae; genus Picus; species Picus viridis. The sequence continues at coordinate 40,878,580 of CM066576.1, forward strand.
AAGAAGTTAGTGGTGATGCCACCTCCTCCCCTTCAGCCCACCCCCCAAACCACCTCAATCCCCACCCAAGCCCCAACCCTGGAGGTCCCCTGGGCGATCCATGATGGTTGGAGATCACCATGACCACGAGGTGACGCCAGGAAGGTGGAGATGCTGCCACCTCCTCCTCCAACCCCCCCCAACCCACCTCAACCCCCCCCCCCAGCCCCAACCCCGGAGGTCCCCTGGGTGATCCATGATGATTGAAGATCACCATGACCACAAGGTGACGCCAGGAAGGTGGTGATGCTGCCACCTCCTCCCCTCCAAAGCCACCTCAAACCCCCAACTCCAGAGGTCCCAGGGGTGGCCAAGGACCCCAGGTGGCCTGAGGAGGAGGGGAGGGGGCAGTGGGCCTGGGGAGGCTCCTCACCGGTGGCCTCGTTGTAGTAGACACTGATGCGGTCCAGCTGCAGGTCGCTGTCGCCGTGGTAGGTGCCGGTGGGGTCGATGCCGTGCTCGTCGCTGATCACTTCCCCAGAACTGGAGGGTGAGGGGGCAAAGGGGGCGTGGTCAGCTAGGCCACACCCACACATAAGCCCCTCCCCCAGCCCTAAGGTTCTGCCCTTCCCGTTGGTGGAAAGGCACGGGGGGGGGGGGGAAGAGGAGGGTTTAACACAGAGGGATCAGGAGGGCGTTTGGGGATGGGGAAAGGTAGGAGGGGCTGGGGGGGAAGGGGGAGGGACATGGAGGGGTGGTAGCCAATGGGGAGGTTGGGGGTAGAAAGGGGTGGGGTTTAGGGAGGGTCAAAGGAGTTGGAGGTGAAGGCTAATTGGAGGAGTCAAGGCTGGAGGATTCAGAGAGAGAGCAAAGGTGATTGGAGGAAACTGGAAAGGGGTGGGGGTTTGGGTGGGGTGAGCCAATGGGGTTGGAGCTGAGAGGAGATGATGAAGACTGATTGGAGGACTCCAAGCTGGGGTTCAAAAGGAGGTGAATGGTGACTGAAGGAGACTGGAAAGGGGGTGGGGGTTTGGGGTGGGGTGAGCCAATGGGGTTGGAGCTCAGGGGAGGAGGTGAAGGCTGATTGGAGGACTCCAAGCTGGGGCTCAAAAGGAGGTGAATGGTGACTGAAGGAGGCTGGAAAGGGGGTGGGGGTTTGGGTGGGGTGGGCCAATGGGGTTGGAGCTGAGGGGGAGGAGGTTAAGGCTGATTGGAGGACTCCAAGCTGGAGGAGCAAGGCCTAAAAAAGATTCTGGAAGCCTATTGGTTAAGATGCAAAAAGGGACGGGGTCTGAAAGAGACAAATCCTCATTGGACAAATGAATCCAGGCCTTAAGAAAGAACTCAAATCCTATTGGAGGAAATGAAAAAGGGAATGTGACCACACGGGGGTGTGGCCCGCGGGACCAAGCCCCACCCCTGGGGTGGAGCCAATGCAAACAGCCAATCAGTGCTAGGCAGTAAATGGGGAGGAGCCAGGAGGGTTGTGGGTGTGATCAGGACTTAACTGACTGCAGGGGGTGGAGCTGGGGGGGGGCGTGGCCACGCCCCCTCCCGCCAAAAAAATAAACGGCGGGAAACTGGGACCAGTTTGAATCCTCAAAAGCACCTCCAGAAACGTTGAACCCCAGAAAAGCCCCAGATTGGCCTTTTCTAACCCCAAAAGCCAGCCCCCAGCCCCTTCAGGGCCAAACGGGTGAAAACAGCACAATTTTGGGGGTCGCTGGTGCCACAATGGGGGGGGGGGGGGGGGAGAAGGGCAATTTTGGAGGGGGAGAAAGAGGGTTTGGAGAGCAAGCTGCATTGGGAGGGTCTGGGGTAGGTGAAAAAGGCAACTCGGGGGCAAAAAGGAGGGTTTGGGATGGAAAAAGGGGGAGTTTAGAGGGGGCGTTGTAAAGATGGGCTGAAAAAAGGCAATTTTGGGGGCGAAAGGCTCACTCGGAAGGGAAAAGGGTCGATTTGGGGGGGGGGGAAGGTTGATTTGGGGGTGACAAAAAACATGGGGTGAAAAGGGCTCACTTCGGGGGGGTGTAAAAAAGGGGCTGGTTTTGGGGGGGGAAGAATCCATTTTAGGACCCCAAAAAAAAAATGTGATTTTGGGGGGTGGGGGGGAAGCCTAATTTGGGGCTAAAAAGCCTCATTTTAGAGGGGGAAAAAAAACAAACCACAATACTTGGGGTCAAAAAAAAAAAAAGATTGATGCCAGGACTGAAAATGTCGATTCTGACGTGGGGGAAAAAGCTTTTTGGGGGAAAAGATGCTGGTTTAGGGTCAAAACTCGATTCTGGGGCCGAAAAACGGATGGGGGGGGAGGATGGATGGGGGAGGCAGAAAAGGTGGAGGGAAAAGGTGGAGGTGGATGGGGGGAGGGGTAGAGGCCAGAAAAGGTGGATGGGGGGGGAGGCAGAAAAGGTGGATGGAGGCAGAAAAGGTGGATGGGGGGAGGCAGAAAAGGTGGATGGGGGGAGGCAGAAAAGGTGGATGGGGGGGGGGAGGCAGAAAAGGTGGATGGGGGGAGGCAGAAAAGGTGGATGGGGGGAGGCAGAAAAGGTGGATGGGGGGGAGGCAGAAAAGGTGGATGGGGGGGGAGGCAGAAAAGGTGGATGGGGGAGGCAGAAAAGGTGGATGGGGGGGAGGCAGAAAAGGTGGATGGGGGGGGAGGCAGAAAAGGTGGATGGGGGGAGGCAGAAAAAGGTGGATGGGGGGAGGCAGAAAGGTGGATGGGGGGAGAAAAAGGTGGATGGGGGGGGGAGGCAGAAAGGTGGATGGGGGGAGGCAGAAAAGGTGGGGGGGGGAGGCAGAAAGGTAGGGATGGGGGGAGGCAGAAAAGGTGGATGGGGAGGCAGAAAAAGTGGATGGGGGGAGGCAGAAAAGGTGGATGGGGGGAGGCAGAAAAGGTGGATGGGGGGAGGCAGAAAAGGTGGATGGGGGGAGGTGGATGGGGGGAGGCAGAAAAGGTGGAGGGGGGGGGAGGAAGGTGGATGGGGGGAGGCAGAAAAGGTGGATGGGGGGAAGAAAGGTGGAAAAGGTGGGGGGGGGAGGCAGAAAAGGTGGAGTGGGGGGGGAGGCAGAAAAGTGGATGGGGGGAGGCAGAAAAGTGGAGGGGGAGGCAGAAAAGTGGAAGTGGAGGGGGAGGCAGAAAAGTGGAGGGGGGAGGCAGGGGAGGGGGGGAGGCAGAAAAGAGGGGGTGGAGGCAGGGGGGGGGGGGGAGGCAGAAAAGTGGAAGGCAGAAAAGTGGAGGGGGGGGAGGCAGAAAAGTGGAGGGGGAGGCAGAAAAGGGGGAGGCAGAAAAGTGGAGGGGGGAGGCAGAAAAGTGGAGGGGAGAGAAAGGGAGGGGGGGCAGAAAAGTGGAGGGGGAGGCAGAAAAGTGGAGGGGGGGGAGGCAGAAAAGTGGGAGGGGGGGAGGCAGAAAAGTGGAGGGGGGGGAGGCAGAAAAGTGGAGGGGGGGAGGCAGAAAAGTGGAGAAAAGGGGGGGGGAGGCAGAAAGTGGAGGGGGGAGGCAGAAAAGTGGAGGGGGGGAGGCAGAAAAGTGGGAGGGGGAGGCAGAAAAGTGGAGGGGGGGAGGCAGAAAAGTGGAGGGGGGGAGGCAGAAAAGTGGAGGGGGGAGGCAGAAAAGTGGAAGCGGATTGGGGGGGGAGGCAGAAAAGTGGAGGGGGGAGGCAGAAAAGTGGAGGGGGGGGAGGCAGAAAAAATTGGAGGGGGGGGGGCAGGCAAAGTGGAGGGGGGGGGGGGAGGCAAGAAAAGAGTGGAGGGGGGGGAGGCAGAAGGAGTGGAGGGGGGAGGCAGAAAAGTGGAGGGGGGGGAGGCAGAGAAAGTGGAGGGGGGAGGCAGAAGAAGTGGAGGGGGAGGCAGAAAGTGGAGGGGGGGGAGGCAGAAAAAGTGGAGGGGGGAGGCAGAAGTGGAGGGAGGCAGAAAAGTGGAGGGGAGGCTGAAAAGTGGAGGGGGGGGAGGCAGAAAAGTGGAGGGGGAGGCAGGGAGGCAGAAAAGGTGGAGGGGGAGGCAGAAAAGTGGAGGGAGGCAGAAAAGTGGAGGGGGGGGAGGCAGAAAAGTGGAGGGGGGAGGCAGAAAAGTGGGATCTACAACGAGTCGCTGCGGGACCTGCTGGGGCCGGCCCCGGAGCGCGCTGCCGAGCCGCTGGAGATCCGCAGGGTCGGGGCCGACACCGAGGAGCTGCACGTCCCCGGCCTGCGCCGCGTCCCCGTCGGCTCCGAGGCGGAGGTGCGGCGCCCCCTGGTGGCCTCGCCCTGTGCTCCCGGCCCTGCCCCTCAGCGCCCCCTAGGCTCCTGCTGTGTACCCCCAGTTCCCAGCTGTGCCACTCAGCGCCCCCTGGTGGCCTCGCCCTGTGCTCTCAGGTCCCATCCCTGCCCTTCAGCACCCCCTAGGCTCCTGCTGTGTACCCCCAGTTCCCAGCTGTGCCACTCAGCGCCCCCTGGTGGCCTCGCCCTGTGCTCTCAGGTCCCATCCCTGCCCTTCAGCACCCCCTAGGCTCCTGCTGTGTACCCCCAGTTCCCAGCTGTGCCACTCAGCGCCCCCTGGTGGCCTCGCCCTGTGCTCTCAGGTCCCATCCCTGCCCTTCAGCACCCCCTAGGCTCCTGCTGTGTGCTCCCAGTTCCCAGCCCTGCAGCGCCCCCTGGCAGCCATGCCCTGTGCTCCCGGTTCCCAGCCCTGCCCCTCTGCACCCCCTGGGGTCCTGCTGTCTACTCCCAGTTCCCAGCCCTGCAGCGCCCCCTGGTGACCTCACTCTGTGCTCTCAGGTCCTATCTCTGCCCCTCAGCGCCCCCTAGGGTCCTGCTGTGTGCTCCCGGTTCCCAGCCCTGCAGCGCCCCCTGGTGGCTTCACTCTGCTCTCAGGTCCCAGCCCTGCCCCTCAGCACCCCCTAGGGTCCTGCTGTGTACCCCCAGTTCCCAGCTGTGCCACTCAGCACCCCCTGGTGGCCTCACTCTGATGCTCCCAGTTCCCAGCCCTGCAGCGCCCCCTGGTGGCCTCACTCTGTGCTCTCAGGTCCCATCTCTGCCCCTCAGCACCCCCTGGAGGCCTCTTTTGTCTTCACCCCTTTCCCTCCCTGCCCCTCAGCGCCCCCTAGGGTCCCACTTTGTCCCCTGTGCCCCCTCAGCTCCCAGATTTGGGGCATTTTGAGGGAGTTGAGAGACTTTGGAGGGATCTGGTGTGGGGGGGGAGGGGTTGGGGCCGGCGAGGAGCTGCATGGCCCTGGGAGCAGCCCCGAAGTCTCTCTCTGCCCACTCCCCCCACCACCCCCCCCCAAAGTCTCCCTTTGCACCCCGAGGTCCCACTCTGCACCCCCCCAGAGCCCAGCTTTGGGGCATTTCCAAGGGGGTTTTGGGGGGGTGGGGAGGGGGGGGAAGGATTTGAGGCCACTAAGGAGCTGCTCAGCCCCATCCCTGCGGGCTCCAAGCAGGAGGTGCAGGGTCCCCCCACCCCTTTGCACCCCCAATTCCTCAACTTTTGGGGCGATTTGAGGGACTTTAGGGACTCCTGAGGTCGCTCAGGACCCTGAGGGCTGGTTGGAGGCTTGGGGGGGGGGGGGCTCACTTTGGGCTTTCGGTCACCTTTGGGTGGCTTTGGAGTTGTTCCTCTCTTGCTTCCTTTTTGGGGGGGTTGGGGGAGTCCCTGGGAGGGATTTTGGGGGGGTGGGGGGGTTCACCAAGCATCTCTGTGACCTCTCCCCCAAGGTGCTGGCGCTGCTGGAGACTGCCTCTGCCCACAGGGTGAGGGCCAGGACGGTGCTCAACGACCGCTCCTCCCGCAGCCACTGCGTCTTCCAGCTCCACATCCAGGGCTCCCACCCCGGCAGGGACCTGCAGTGCTCCTGTGAGGCCGCCTGGGGGCCCCGGCAGCAGTTGAGGGGGAGGATTTGGGGGCCACAGGAGGGGGTTTAGAAGGGATTTGGGAGCTGGAGAAGGGGTTTGGAGGGGATTGGGGAGGGCACAGAAGGGGTTTGGAGGGGATTGGGGAGGGCACAGAAGGGGTTTGGAGGGGATTGGGGAGGGCACAGAAGGGAATTGGGGACAAGAAGGGCCCAGAAGGGGTTTGGAGGGGATTGGGGAGGGCACAGAAGGGGTTTGGAGGGGATTGGGGAGGGCACAGAAGGGAATTGGGGACAAGAAGGGCCCAGAAGGGGTTTGGAGGGGATTGGGGAGGGCACAGAAGGGGTTTGGAGGGGATTGGGGAGGGCACAGAAGGGAATTGGGGACAAGAAGGGCCCAGAAGGGGTTTGGAGGGCATTGGGGGGGGGGGGGGGGGCCAGAAGGGGTTTGGAGGGGATTGGGAGGGGGGCAGAAGAGGTTTGGAGGGGATTGGGGGGGCCATAGAATGGGTGTGGAGGGGATTGGGGGGGCCCAGAAGGGGTGTAGAGGGCATTGGGGGGGCAGAAGGGGTTTAGAGGGCATTTGGGGGGCCCAGGGTGAATTGGGGGGCACAGGAGGGATTTGGGCACAGAAGGCTTTTGGGGGAGGGGGGGAGGAGGGATTTGGGGAGGGAATTGGGTGGGCACAGGGGAGATTTGGGGGGGGGCACAGGGGGGAGTTGGGGGACAGAGGAGGGATTTAGAGGGGAGTTGGGGGCGCAGGAGGGATTTGGGGGGGCCAGAAGGCTTTTGGGGAGGGATTTGAGGGGCACGGGGGGAGTTGGGGGACAGAGGAGGGATCGGGGGGGGGCACAGAAGACTTTGGGGTGGGAGTTGGGGGGCCACAGAGGGGAGTTGGAGGGGCACGGGGGCGAGTTGGGGAGGGAGTTGGGGGGCCCGGGGGAAGTTGGGTTGGGGGGCACAGGGGGGAGTTGGGGAGGGAGATGGGGGGCACAGGGGAGAGTTGGGGAAGGAGTTGGGGGTCCCGGGGAGGGGGGGGGGGGCCGCCTCCTCCGAAGCCCTCTCTGCTTTCCGGGGCTGCTTCTGGGGGGGGGGTTTTTTTTTTTTTGGGGGGGGGGGGGGCTGGGGTCTGTCTCTAACCCTTTCTGGGGTCCCCCTCGCCCCCCCGCAGCGGTGCTGAGCCTGGTGGACCTGGCCGGCAGCGAGCGGCTGAAGAAGTCGTCGGCCACGGGGGAGCGGCTGCGGGAGACCCAGGCCATCAACGCCAGCCTCTCCAGCCTGGCCCTGGTCATCACTGCCCTCTGCAACAAGGTTGGGAGGGGGAGGGGAGGGGGAGACCCCCCCCCCTTTGAGCCTTCCAACGCGGGGGGGGGGGTCCTCAGTGTCGTGTCCCCCCCCTCCCAACCCCCTTTCATTGACCCTCCCCCGCAGGAGGCTCACATCCCCTACCGCAACTCCAAGCTCACCTACCTGCTGCAGAACTCCCTCAAGGGCTCGGCTAAGATGTGAGTAAGGGGGGGGGTGTGTGGGAATTTGAGGGGGGGGCTTTAACACTTCCTTTATCCTTCTTACACCCTCCCCCCCCCTCCCCAAAAAAGGTTGATGTTTGTGAACGTTTCCCCCCTGGAGGAGAACATCGCAGAGTCCCTCAACTCCCTGCGCTTCGCCAGCAAGGTCTGGGGAGGGGAGGGGGTGGGGGGCGAGGGGGAGGGGGTTTGGGAGGGGGTGGGGAGGGGGCAGGGGTGTGGGAAGAAGGGGGTGGGGAGGGGGCAGGGGTGTGGGAAGAAGGGGGAGGGAGGGGTTGGGAAGGGAGGGGAAGGATTGGGGGAGGGGTTGGGGGTTCGGGATGGGTAAAAGGGGTTTGGGGCGGGAGGGGGGCTGGGGGTGGGAGAGGGATGGGGTGGGGGGCAGGGGTGGGGGGGTCAGAGTAGATTGGGGGGCTCTAAGGGGGTCAGGGGTAGACTTGGGGGGTCGGGGTGGACTTGGGGGAATGGGGGAGCTCTTGGGGGAGTCAGTAGATTGGGGGGGCTCTTGGGGGCGTCAGGCGTAGACTGGGTGGGTGGGGAGAGCTCTTTGGGGGGGGGTTCAGGAGTAGGTTGGGGGCTGGGGGGGTCAGGGGTAGATGGGGGGGGCTGGGGAGGGCTAACAGCAGGGCATGGTTCGGGGGGCCCTAAGGTTCTTTGCGGGGGGGTTGGGTGGTCCTGGGCTAACTTTCAGTGCCTCTCCAACCCCTCCCCGCAGGTGAATGAATGCGTGGTGGGCACGGCCCGAGCCAACCGGAAGTAGCCGCCGGAAGTCCCGCCCCCTGCGTGACCCCCTCATAGTTTTCTAATAAAAGTCTTTCCTCGCAGGCGGAGCTGATTGGCTGCCACCGGCCACGTGTTCGGTGGGAGGGCGGGAAAATGGCGCCGCGCCGAGGAGGGGCGGGACGCTGATTGGCTGCGCCCTGTACGGCAATAGGGCGGAGCCCAGCGCCGCTAGGTTCCGTGCACGGCGGCCGCGGGGCGCAAGGCCGAGGACCTAAAGGCCGCAGCCCGCTCCTCGTAACCGCCGCGGGTCAGGCGCAGCCGCGCGGGCCCCACGGGACCGCCGGGCGGGGGGGGGGGGGGCTGGCTGCTTAAGCCTCGGTCTCCCCTCCCGCCCTTGCCCATAGCGGCCGCCTCCGCTTTCGCTTCGGGCCGCGTAATGGCGGCGCCTCTTCCAGTGCCAGGGCGCGCAGAGCCGCGGGCGGCTCCCTCTGCCGGCTTCCGTAACACCGCCCCCGCTCGCCTTCGCCCCCGCCCCACCCCTCCCCAAATCGCCGCTGTCTCCCTGCGCGCTGGCGCCAGCCCGGCCGGCGGCCGCTCGCCCTCCGCAACGCGGACGGAGCCGTACCGGGCCCGGCCTCCCCCTCCTCCCCTCCCTTCCCTTCCCTGGGCGGGGTGGGGCACGAGGGCGAGGCGTTTAACCTACACACCCCTCCCCGGCGGCAACATGGCGGCGCCCACGGCTCTCCTCTAGCTCCGCCGCTCCCGCGTTTTTTGCCCCCCCCCCCCCGGCACCCCCACACCCCCCCACCCCCCCGCAACACCCGCACCGCGCCGTGCGCGGCCAACATGGCGGCGGGGCGGCCGTCACCCGGATGAGAAGCCGCGCGTTGATTGGCCGGCGGCCCCCGAGCCCCGCCTCCCCTTGTACGGTGTCATGGCGGCGCCCGCTTCCCCCGGCTCTCCACCGGAGGCTACTTCCGGTCCTGCGCAGTTAACGGCGCCGCGGCCGCTCGGTGGTGGCGGCGCTCGGGCGCCGGAACGGGGCCGAGGGAGGAGGGTGAGCGGGGCGGGGCGGGGCGAACGGCGGGCGGGGCCCGAGCGGGGTAAAGAGGAGGGGGTGGGGGGGCGTGGGGGGGTCGCACCGGTAGGGGCGGGGGGGGGGGAGACCGGGGAGGGGGAGGGTGAGAGTGGGGGGAGGGGTGGGGAGAACCGGGAGGTGGTTAGGCGGAACCGGGGGCGCCGGGAATGAGGGTCAGGGATCAGGACCGGAGCCGGTGAGGGGCACCGGGAAGAGAGGGACGGGCGGGGAATTGGGGGGGGCGGGGTGGGGGGTGGGGGGGAGACGGAGACACCGGGATCGAGGGAGGAACCGGGAAGAGGGGGAGGGGAAAGGGGGAGGGGCAACAGAAAGAGACCGGGAGGGGGCACGGGGCACCGGGAACTGGGGGGACACCGGGAAGGGAGTTTGGGGGGGTGGGGGGGAAGGGATCGGAGTCGCGTGGGGGTGGGGACCGGGACCTGGGGGGACACCGGGAAGGGAGGGGGAGGGGGGGAGGGGGGACCGGAGTGGGTGAAGGGCACCGGGAAGTGGCGGGGGGGGGGGGGGGAACACTGGGAGAAGTTTCTGGGGGGCACCGCGGAAATGGGGAGCGGGGCGAGGGGGGCACCGAGAGCGAGGGGGAGCCCGGGAAAGGGAGGTGGGGGGAACGGGGCGGGGGGGAGATTTGGGGTCCAGGAGGGGGGTTGGGATGACCTGGAGTGGGGTCCAGGTGGGTTTGGGGGTCAGGAGGGCGTTTGGGGTGACCTGGAGTGGGGTCCAGGTGGGTTTTGGGGGTTCAGAAGAGGGTTTGGGGTGACTTTGGGGGTGGGGGTTCAGGGCGGGTTTTGGGGTCCAGGTGACCTTTGGGGGGGTCCCAAGCTCCTGACCCCTTCTTCCCCTTTTGTTTCCCCCTTCCCAGGAGCCCCTCTGAAGCCTCTCCCACCCCCTGAGGGGTCTCCCAAATCTTGGCCATGGAGACCCCTCCCCGCCCCCCACCGACGGCATCATTGTGCTGGATGACGAGGACGAGGGGACCCCCCGGGCCCCCCCGGGCCCCCTCCTGCCCCCTCCCTGCCGCCAGACCCCCCCAGCCCAACGGGGCACCCCTGGGAAGCCCCCCAGGACCCCCCCAGAGCGGGGTGGGGAGAGGGGAGGGAGGCTACAAGGCAGAGAATGAGAAACTCTTCGGGAGGTGAGACTGGGGGGACAAGGGGGGGACCCCTGGGGTCCCCTCCCTGGGCTCTCCTCCCTGGGGTCCCCTCCTTGGGGTCCCTTCCTTGAGGTCCCTTCCCTGGTGGCATCTCCTTGGGTGTCCCCTCTCTGGGGTCCCCTCCTTGGGGTCCCCTCCTTGGGGTTCCTTCCCTGGTGGCAGCTCCCTGGGGTCCCCTCCTTGGGGTCCCCTCCTTGGGGGCAGCTCCCTGGGGTCCCCTCCTTGGGGTCCCCTCCTTGGGGTCCCTTCCCTGGTGGCAGCTCCTGGGGTCCCCTCCCTGGGGTCCCCTCCTTGGGGTCCCCCCTCCTTGGGGTCCCTTCCCTGGTGGCAGCTCCCTGGGGTCCCCTTCTTGGGGTCCCCTCCTTGGGGGCAGCTCCCTGGGGTCCCCTCCCTGGGGTCCCCTCCTTGGGGTGCCCTCCTTGGGGTCCCTTCCCTGGTGGCAGCTCCCTGGGGTCCCCTCCTTGGGGTCCCCTCCTTGGGGTCCCTTCCCTGGTGGCAGCTCCCTGGGGTCCCCTCCTTGGGGTTCCTTCCCTGGTGGCAGCTCCCTGGGGTCCCCTCCTTGGGGTCCCCTCCTTGGGGTCTTCTCCCTGGGGTCCCCTCCCTGGGGTCCCCTCCTTGGGGTCCCCTCCTTGGGGTCCCTTCCCTGGTGGCAGCTCCCTGGGGTCCCCTCCTTGGGGTCCCTTCCCTGGTGGCAGCTCCCTGGGGTCCCCTTCTTGGGGTCCCCTCCTTGGGGGCAGCTCCCTGGGGTCCCCTCCCTGGGGTCCCCTCCTTGGGGTGCCCTCCTTGGGGTCCCTTCCCTGGTGGCAGCTCCCTGGGGTCCCCTCCTTGGGGTCCCCTCCTTGGGGTCCCTTCCCTGGTGGCAGCTCCCTGGGGTCCCCTCCTTGGGGTTCCTTCCCTGGTGGCAGCTCCCTGGGGTCCCCTCCTTGGGGTCCCCTCTTTGGGGTCTTCTCCCTGGGGTCCCCTCCCTGGCTGTCCTGGTGCCACCCCAAGGTCCCCATCCCGCCCCCAACCTGCTCTGTGCCCTCCTTGGGTGTCTCCCTCCACAGGCCCCCACCCCCTGCCCCTCCCCCTTCTAACCTCTCCTCCTCCTCCTGCTCCTCCTCTTTGCTGACCCCTCCCTCTCCTCCTGCTCCTCTCTGACCTCTCCCTTTCCTCTTTTTCAGTCTCTCCTTTCCTCCTCTGTCTAACTTCTTCTCCTTCCTGACCTTTCTCCTCCTCCTTTCTGAGCTTTTCCTCTCCTCTTTTCTAACCTCTCCTTCTCCTCATCCTTGTTTCTTCTCTCTCTTTTACCTCCTCATTTTCTGACTCCTCTCTCTGCTCCTCCTTTCTAACCTCTCCCTGTTCTCCTTTTTGCCTTCTCTTCCTCCTCCTCCTCTCTAACCTCTCCTAAACTCCTCTGCTCTCCCCCAGTTCCTGTTGCTGTGCTCCCACCTGACAGAGGAGCACCCTGAGCTCCTTCCTTCCTCTCCTCCTTCCTACCCTCTCCTTCTCCTTCCTAACTTCTTCTCTTCCTCTCCTCCTTCCTAACCTCTCCTCCTTCCTAACCTCTCCTTCCTGACCTCTCCTTCTCCTTCCTAATCTCTGCTTCCCCTTCCTAATCTCTGCTTCCCCTTCCTAACTTCTCTTCCTCTCCTCCTTCCTAACCTCCTCTTCTCTTCTCCTTCCTAACGTCTTCTCCTTCCTAACCTTTCCTCTTTCCTAATCTCTCCTTCTCCTTCTCCTTCTCCTTCTCCTTCTCCTTCTCCTTCTCCTTCTCCTTCTCCTTCTCCTTCTCCTTCTCCTTCTCCTTCTCCTTCTCCTTCTCCTTCTCCTTCTCCTTCTCCTTTCTCCTTCTCCTTCCTAACCTCTTCTTCTTCCTAACCTCTTCTTCTTCCTAACCTCTTCTTCTTCCTAACCTCTTCTCCTTCCTAACCTCTTCTTCTCCTCTTCTCTTCTCCTAACCTCCTCCTTCCTAACCTCTCCTCCTTCCTAACCTCTCCTCCTTCCTAACCTCTCCTTCTCCTTCCTAACTTCTTCCCTTCCTCTCCTCCTTCCTAACCTCCCCTCCCCTTCTTGGCCTCTCCTCCTCCTCTCTGAGCTCTCCCCCTCCTCTGCTCTGCCCGTAGTTCCTGTTGCTGTGCTCCCACCTGACAGAGGAGCACCCTGAGCTCCTTCCTTCCTCTCCTCCTTCCTACCCTCTCCTCCTTCCTAAACTCTTCTTCTCCTTCCTAACCTCTCCTTCTCCTTCCTAACTTCTTCTTTTCCCTTCCTCCTTCCTAACCTCACCTCTTCATCTTCTCCTTTCTAACCTCTTCTCCTCCTCTTCTCCTCCTTCCTAGTCTCTCCTCCTTCCTAACCTTTCCTCCTTTCTTACCTCACCTCCTCTTCTTCTCCTCTTCTCCTCCTTCCTTACTTCTCCTTCTTCCTTACCTCTCCTCCTTCCTTACCTCTTCTCCTCTTCTCCTCCTTCCTTACCTCTTCTCCTTTTCTCCTCCTTCCTTATCTCTCCTCCTCTTCTCCTCCTTCCTTACCTCTCCTCTTTCCTTACCTCTCCTCTTTCCTTACCTCTCCTCCTTCCTTACCTCTCCTCCTCTTCTCTTCCTTCCTTATCTCTTCTCCTTCCTTACCTCTCCTCCTCTTCTCTTCCTTCTTATCTCCTCCTTCCTTACCTCTCCTCTTCTCCTCCTTCCTTACCTCTCCTCCTCTTCTCCTCCTTTCTAACCTCTCCCCCTTCCTAACCTCTTCTCTTCTCCTCTTCTCCTCCTTCCTAATCTCTTCTCCTTCCTAACCTCTTGTCCTCTTCTGCTCTTCTTCTCCTTCCTAATCTCTCTTTCTCTTTCCTAACTTCTTCTCTTCCTCTTCTCCTTCCTAACCTCTCCTTCTCCTTCCTAACTTCTTCTCCTCCTTCCTAACCTCTTCTCCTTCCTAACCTCTTCTCCTTCCCAACCTCTCTTTCTCCTTCCTAACTTCTTCTCCTCTTCTCCTCCTTCCTAACCTCTCTTTCTCCTTCCTAACCTCTTCTCTTCCTCTCCTCCTTCCTAACCTCTCCTTCTCCCTCCTAACTTCTTCCCTTCCTCTTCTCCTTACCAGCCTCCCCTCCCTTCCCTGGCCTCTGCTCCCCCTCTCTGAGCTCTCCCCCTCCTCTGCTCCGCCCGCAGTTCCTGTCGCTGTGCTCCCACCTGACGGAGGAGCACCCCGAGGTGCTTCCCTTCCTCTCCTCGCGCCACCAGAAGGCCACCAGAGGCTTCCTGGGCTCGGCCGAGCTGGGCAACGTCCTGCGGCGCTGCCTGGGCCGGGTCCGGGCCAGGCCCACCAAGGTCTACGTCTACATCAACGAGCTCTGCACCGTGCTGAAGGCTCACAGCCAGCGCCGCAAGCTGCCCCTGGCGGCCCCGCCCCTCGCCCCGCCCCTGCCCCGCCCTTCCTCCTCCTCCCTCCCCTCCCCCCCCAGCCCCCTCCTCCTCCCTCCCTCCCGCCTCCGCCGCGCCCCCCCCCCCCGCCCCGGCCCCCCCCCCCTCCTCCTCCTCCCCCCCCCCGCCGCCCCCAAGCCCCCGGGGGGCTCCAAGCGCCAGATTCGCTACCTGGAGAACCTGCTGCGGGTCTACATGGGGAGATCCGCCGGCTGCAGGAGAAGGAGCTGGACCTGGCCGAGCTGGACAGCGAGGACTCCTCCTACCTGCAAGAGGCCAGGCTGAAGAGGAGGATGATGAGGATCTTCCAGAGGCTGTGTGAGCTGAAGCAGTGCAGCAGCCTGACGGGGAGGGTGGTGGAGCAGAGGATCTCCTACCGGGGCACCCGGTACCCCGAGGTGAACCGGCGGATCGAGCGCTTCATCAACCGGCCCCAGGCCTTCCCCGACTACAGAGACATCCTCCAGGTCATCCAGAAGGCCAGCGGCCGCCACGGCCTGGGGCTGGCCAAGAGGCAGATGGAGAGCATGGCCCAGGACGCCTTCAGGGAGGTGGGCAACCGGCTGCAGGAGAGGAGGCACCTCGACCTGGTCTACAACCGGCAGCCACCTGACGGACCAGTACCGGCCGGGTGAGGGCCCCCGGGGAGGCAGCGGATCAACGCCGGGGGGGGGGGGGGCCTGCTGGGGTCGGGGAGGCCGTGGGGAGGGAGCAGGGAACGTGGAGAGGACAATGGAGAGCATGGTGGGGTCGGTGGAGGTCATGGAGAGGGCGTGGGGAGGGAGCAGAGAACGTGGAGAGGTCCTGGAGAGGTCATAGAGATCATGTTGGGGTCGGTGGAGGTCATGGAGAGCTCGTGGGGAGGGAGTAGAGAACGTGGAGAGGGCCTGGAGAGCATGGTGGGGTCGGTGGAAGTCATGGAGAGCTCATGGGGAGGGAGTAGAGAACGTGGAGAGGGCCTGGAGAGCATGGTGGGGTCGGTGGAAGTCATGGAGAGCTCATGGGGAGGGAGTAGAGAACGTGGAGAGGTCCTGGAGATCATTCTTGGGTCGGTGGAGGTCATGGAGAGGTCGTGGGGAGGGAGCAGAGAATGTGGAGAGGTCCTGGAGAGGTCATAGAGATCATGTTGGGGTCGGTGGAGGTCATGGAGAGCTCGTGGGGAGGGAGTAGAGAACGTGGAGAGGTCCTGGAGATCATTCTTGGGTCGGTGGAGGTCATGGAGAGGTCATGGGGAGGGAGCAGAGAACGTGGAGAGGTCCTGGAGATCATTCTTGGGTCGGTCGAGGTCATGGAGAGCTCATGGGGAGGGAGTAGAGAACGTGGAGAGGTCCTAGAGATCATTCTTGGGTCGGTCGAGGTCATGGAGAGCTCATGGGGAGGGAGCAGAGAACGTGGAGAGGTCCTAGAGATCATTCTTGGGTCGGTGGAGGTCATGGAGAGGTCATGGGGAGGGAGCAGAGAACGTGGAGAGGTCCTGGAGATCATTCTTAGGTCAGTCATGGAGACCCATGGGAAGGTCATGGAGAGCTCATGGGGAGGGAGTAGAGAACGTGGAGAGGTCCTGGAGATCATTCTTGGGTCGGTGGAGGTCATGGAGAGCTCATGGGGAGGGAGTAGAGAATGTGGAGAGGTCCTGGACAGGTCATGTTGGGGTCAGTGGAGGTCATGGAGAGGGCGTGGGAGGGAACAGAGAACGTGGAGAGGGCCTGGAGAGGTCATAGAGATCATGTTGGGGTCGGTGGAGGTCATGGAGAGCTCATGGGGAGGGAGTAGAGAACGTGGAGAGGGCCTGGAGAGCATGGTGGGGTCGGTGGAAGTCATGGAGAGCTCATGGGGAGGGAGTAGAGAACGTGGAGAGGTCCTGGAGATCATTCTTAGGTCAGTCATGGAGACCCATGGGAAGGTCATGGAGAGCTCATGGGGAGGGAGTAGAGAACGTGGAGAGGGCCTGGAGAGCATGGTGGGGTCGGTGGAGATCATGGAGAGGTCGTGGGGAGGGAGTAGAGAACGTGGAGAGGTCCTGGAGATCATTCTTGGGTCGGTGGAGGTCATGGAGAGGTCGTGGGGAGGGAGCAGAGAATGTGGAGAGGTCCTGAGCAGCTCCTGGGGCAGCTCCTGGGCAGCTCCTGAGCAACTCCTGGGCAGGTTCTGGGGCAGCTCCTGGGCAGCTCCTGGGGAGGTTCTGGGCAGCTCCTGGGCAGCTCCTGGGGCAGCTCCTGGGCAGCTCCTGGGGCAGCTCCTGGGCAGCTCCTGGGGAGGTTCTGGGCAGCTCCTGGGGCAGCTCCTGGGCAGCTCCTGGGCAGCTCCTGGGGAGGTTCTGGGCAGCTCCTGGGCAGCTCCTGGGCAGCTCCTGGGCAGCTCCTGGGGAGGTTCTGGGCAGCTCCTGGGGCAGCTCCTGGGGAGGTTCTGGGCAGCTCCTGGGGCAGCTCCTGGGCAGCTCCTGGGCAGCTCCTGGGGAGGTTCTGGGCAGCTCCTGGGGCAGCTCCTGGGCAGCTCCTGGGGAGGTTCTGGGCAGCTCCTGGGGCAGCTCCTGGGCAGCTCCTGGGGAGGTTCTGGGCAGCTCCTGGGCAGTTCCTGGGCAGCTCCTGGGGAGGTTCTGGGCAGCTCCTGGGCAGCTCCTGGGGCTCCTGGGTCCCTCCTGATGCCCTCCCCTGTGCCCCCCCCGCCCCCAGGCACGGACCCGGCCCTGGTGGACCCCGAGCTGGCCAAGAGGCTGCGCAGGAACCGGGCCGTGGCGCTGAGCCGCCTGGACCAGGTCATCTCCCACTTCGCTCAGCTGCAGGAGGAAGGAGAGGAGGAGGAGCGGGGCCGGAAGCGCGCGGCCAGGGCCCACCGAGCGCCCCCTAGCGGCAGCCCCGGGGCGGCGCCGCAGCCCCCGGCAAGGTGAAAGGGGAAGGGGGGGGAGGAGGAGGAGGTGGAGGGAGAGGAGGAGGACGAGTAGGAAGAGAGGTGGAGGAGGAGAGGAGGAGAAAGAAGAGAGGAGGAGAAGGTGGAGGTGGAGGATGAGGGAGAGAGGTAGAGGAGAAGAGGAGGAAGAGGAGGAGGAGGAAGAAGAGAGGTGGAGGGAGAGGAGGAGGAAGAAAGGTAGAGGAGAAGAGGAGGAAGAGGAAGAGGAGGAAGAAGAGAGGTGGAGGGAGAGGAGGAAGAAGAGAGGTGGAGGGAGAGGAGGAGGAAGAAAAGTGGAGGAGGAGAGGAGGAGAAATAAGGAGAAGAAGGAGGAGGAGGACTAAAGGAGGTGGAGGAAGAGAAGGAAGAGAGGTGGAGGAGAAGAAAGAAGAGGGGAGGAGAAGGAGGAGAAGGAGGAGGAGGACTAAGGGAGGTGGAGGAAGAGAAGGAAGAGAGGTGGAGGAGAAGAAAGAAGAGGGGAGGAGAAGGAGGAGGTGGAGGATGAGGAAGAGAGGAAGAGAAGGAAGAGGAGGAGGAGGAGGAGGAAGAAGAGAGCTGGAGGGAGAGGAGGAGGAAGAGAAGAGAGGTGGTGGAGGAGAAAGAAGAGAGGAGGGAGAAGGATGAGGAGGAGGAAGAAGGGAGGTGGAGGGAGAGGAGGAGGAAAAGAAGGAAGAGAGGTGGAGGAGGAGAAAGAAGAGGGGAGGAGAAGGAGGAGGTGGAGGATGAGGAAGAGAGGTGAAGAGGAGGAAGGGGAGGAGAAGGAGGAAGAAGAGAGGTGGAGGGAGAGGAGGAGGAAGAGAAGGAAGAGAGGTGGAGGAGGAGAGGAAGAGAAAGAGGAGGAGGAGAAGAAGGAGGAGGAGGAGGAGGAAGAAGAGAGGTGGAGGAGAAGAGGAGGAAGAGCAGGAGGAGGAAGCTAAAGAGGGAAGAGGAAGAGGAGAAGAAAGTTGGAGGAGGTGGAGGGAGAGAAGGAGGAGGAGAAAGAGGAGGAGGAGGAGAAAGAGGAGGAGGAGGAGAAAGAGGAGGAGGAGGAGGCTGCTTTAGAGGGAAGAGAAAGGGAAAGAGGAAGAGGAGGAGGAAGAGGGGGAGGAAGTGAAAGAAGAGGAGGCTGAAGAGGAAGAGGCTGAAGGGAAGAAGAAGAAGGTAGAGGAAGAAGGGGTGGAAGGGACGGGAACCCACTCTGAGATCTTCATCCCCATAGAGGCCAGAGGAGGAGGAAGAGGAGGAGGAGGCAGCAGGGAAGAGCCTGGAGGAGGAAGAAGAGGAAGAGGAAGAGGAGGAAGAATCAGAGGAAGAAGAGTCAGAGGAAGAGGAGGAGGAAGAAGAAGAGGAGGAGGAGGAGGAGGAGGAAGAAGAAGACTCCTCAGAGGCTGAGGTCAAGCAGGGGAAAGCTGAGGAGGAAGAGGAAGAGGAAGGGGGAAGAGGAAGGCAGCCAAGAGGCTTCTGTGCAGGGTGGGTGATGGGGGGGGAGAAAGGGGCAACAGGGAGGGGGAAGGGGGCAATGGGGAGGGGGGAAGGGGCAGGGGGGAAGGAGGAGGGGGAAAAGGGGAAGGGAAAGGGGCAGGGGGCAAGGGGGAGGGGAGAAGGAGCAGGGGGCGGGGGGGGAGGGGAATGGGGAGGAGGGGAAGGGGCAGGGGGAAAGGAAAAGGGGGCAAGGGGCAGGAGGGAGGGGGCAAGGGGCAGGAGGGAAGGGGCAGGGGGCAGGAGGGAAGGAAAAGGGGGCGGGGGGGTACAGTGCCAAGGCCACTCCCCCTCAACGCCCCTCCCGTGCCCCCCCAAGGTGCCACCAGCTCAGGACAGCAGAGCCCAAGGAGCTGCCAGCCCCAGGTGCCAGCTGGGGACAGCAAAGTGGCACTGAGGGAGGAAGAGGAGGAGGAGGAGGAGGAGGAGGAGGAGGAGGAGGAGGAGGAGGAGGAGGAGGAGGAGGAGGAGGAGGGCACAAGGCAGGGGACAGCCAAGGTGGCACCGGAGGTCACCCAGGAGGTGGCCCTGGAGGTGGCGGAGGTGGCCCAGGGGGCGCAGGGGGTGGCCCGGGGGGTGGCAGAGGTGCCCCCAGCTGTGCCCAGCTGCAGGCCTCTGCCTGACCTCTTGGTGCTGCAGGTGGAGCCTCTGCCCCTGGCCTCCTCGGGGACCCCCTCCCCCAGGCTCTCCCCGCCACCCCCCGGGGGCTCTGAGGCCACCCCCAAGCCCACCCCCTTCCCCGCCCCCTCCCACCCCCTCCCTGCTCCCCACCCCCCCCAGGCCTGCCCCCTCCCCCCGGAGCCTGTTTCCTCCAGGACTGAGCCAGACTTGGGGGGGGGGGCTTCGGACTCAGCCTCCCCTCCCCCCGGCCTCCAGGGGCAAACGACCCTCCCCCAGCCCCCTGGAGAATGGGGGGGAGGGAATTAGGGGAGGGGGGAGGGGGCACTGCCATCAGCTCCACCAGCTTCAATGGAGGCCTGGAGACCCCCCCCGAAAAAGGAGCAGGCTGGAGCTGGCCATGGGGGGCAGGTAATGGGGGGGGGGGGAGGGGCGGGCTTAAAGGGGGTCTGGTGGGAGGGTCTGGAGGGGGTTCAATGGAGTCGAGGCGGGGGGGGTGTTAAAGTGGGTCTTGGGGCACCTGAAGGGGGTTAAAGGGGGGGCTGGAGGGGTTGGGGGGGCTGGGGAGGGGGTTAAAGGGGATCGGGTGGGGGTCTAGAGGGGCTCTGGGGAGTGTTAAAGGGAGTCTGGGGGGGCTGAAGTGGGTTAAAGGGGGTCTGGGGGGGTCGGGGAGGGGTTAAGGGGGTCTGGGGGGCCCTGAAGGGGGTTAAAGGGGGTCTGGGGGGGTCTGAAGGGGGTTAAAGGGGGTCTGGGGGGGGGGGCTGGAAGGGGTCATGGGGGGTTAGAGTGGGTCTGGGGTCCTGGGAGGTTCCTAAGGGGAAGCTTGAGGGGGGGCCTCGTGAGGGGGTCTTAGGAGGAGTTTGAGCATATTGGGGGGGGGCAGATCTGGAGGGGGGTGTCCCAGGTCAAATGGGGTCTGGGGGGGGGTATTGGGTAACTCCCCCCCCCCCCCCCAGCCCCTGCATCGAGGTTCACAGCCTGGGCTCAGAGGAGGAAGATGATCTGGGGGGGGTCCCGGGGGTCCTGCTGCCCCCCCCCCCAAGGCCGCAGCCCCCTCCCCGATTCCACCCGGGGGGATTCTCCTGGCAGGGACCTGGTCAGCAGCTCCCAGGGCAGCCCCCACCTGCCCCCCCGTGCCTGCAAGGTGGATGGGGGAGGGGGGTGTGGGGGGGGGGAGGGGTCCTGGAGGAGTCCTGAAGTGGGGGGGGGGGGAGGGGTCCTGGGGGCAGGGAGTCTCTGTGCTGGACTTGGGAGTCTGGGGGTGTCTGGGAGTGGTTAGAGGAGGGCTTGGAGGGGGGCTTGGGGAGGGGGGGGGGTGGGGGTCTTGAGGACCACTTGGGAGGGGGCTTGAGGGTCCTGGGGGGGGGGGGTCTATGTGATTTTTGGAGGGGGCCCTTCAGAATGGAGGAGAGTGGTCTGTAGAGGGGAGGGGGCTTCAGAGGGGGCGGTCTGTAGAGGGGAGGGGGCTTCAGAGGGGGGCGGTCTGTAGAGGGGAGGGGGCTTCAGAAGGGGGTCTGTAGAGGGGAGGGGGTTCAGAGGGGGAGTCTTCGGGAGGGCAATATTCAGGGGGGAGGGTCCTCAGAAGGGGAAGGTCTGGGGAGAGGGTTGTGGTCGGGGGGAGGGGGTGTCTTGAGTGTCGGGGGGGGGGGGGGTCCCCTCACTTTGAAGACCCCTCCCCAACTCCCCTCTCCCCCCCTTCCCCAGACCAGTGTGGCCACCCAGTGTGACCCCGAGGAGATCATCGTCCTGTCGGACTCGGACTGACCCCGGCCCCGCACCCTTCATTTGCATATCCCCACACCTCACCCCCCTCTCATCTGCATAACCCCGCCCCCTTTTGGGGCTAACTCTCTGGGCCCCCCTCCTTCCCGGCCTAGCCACGCCCCCCTTTGGGTCTGACCCCGCCCCTCGATCCTCAACCCCGCCCCCTGCCCCCAGCCAATAAAGCTCTGTTTTGGTACTGGGTGTCTGCTGCTGTCCCTTTAAGGGTTGAGGTCCCTTTAAGAGCCTCAGATCCCCTGAGGTCCTTTAAGAGCCTCAGGGGCTGAGGTCCCTTTAAGAGCCTCAGGTCCCTTTAAGGGCTGAGGTCCCTTTAAGAGGCTGAGGTCCCTTTAAGAGCCTCAGGTCCCTTTAAGGGCTGAGGTCCCTTTAAGGGTTGAGGTCCCTTTAAGAGCCTCAGGTCCCTTTAAGGGCTGAGGTCCCTTTAAGGGCTGAGGTCCCTTTAAGAGCCTCAGGTCCCTTTAAGGGTTGAGGTCCCTTTAAGAGAGCCTCAGGTCCCTTTAAGGGCTGAGGTCCTTTAAGAGCCTCAGGTCCCTTTAAGGGCTGGCCTCAGGTCCCTTTAAGGGCTGAGGACCCTTTAAGAGCCTCAGGTCCCTTTAAGGGCTGAGGTCCCTTTAAGAGCTGAGGTCCCTTTAAGAGCCTCAGGTCCCTTTAAGGGCCTCCCCTGGCTCGTGCTGCAGCGCGACTGGCCGGCCGCGCGCCCTGCGCGTTGCGTCACTCCGTCAGCGGCCGCCTTAAAGGGGCCGCCTCGCGAAGCGCTGGGGCCGAGGCGGGGGTCCCGCTCGGTGGCCGCTTTAAGGAGGAGGTGGGGCCCACCCCAACCCGGCCCGGCCCGGCCCGCGGCCGCAGGCTGTGGGAGCGGCAAGATGGCGGCGGCGGCGGCGGCCTGAGCCGGGAGCGGGGTGAGCGGGGAGGGGCGGGGCGGGGGCGGGGCCGGCACCGGGCGGGGGTGATGGGGAGGGGGCTGGGGGATAGGGGGATAGGGGCTGGGGGTGTAGGGGCCGGGGGTGTAGGCGAGGTGGATATAGGGGCTGGGGGTGTAGGGGCTGGGGGTGTAGGGGGGGATATAGGGGCTGGGGGTGTAGGGGCTAGGGGCTGGGGGTGTAGGGGGGGGATATAGGGGCTGGGGGTGTAGGGGGGATATAGGGGCTGGGGGTGTAGGGGGATATAGGGGCTGGGGGTGTAGGGGGGATATAGGGGCTGGGGGTGTAGGGGGGATATAGGGGCTGGGGGCTAGGGGGGGGTGTAGGGGGGGGATATAGGGGCTGGGGGTGTAGGGGCTGGGGGTGTAGGGGGGATATAGGGGCTGGGGGTGTAGGGGGGGGATATAGGGGCTGGGGGTGTAGGGGGGATAGGGGCTGGGGGTGTAGGGGCTGGGGGTAGGGGGGATATAGGGGCTGGGGGTGTAGGGGGGGGATATAGGGGCTGGGGGTGTAGGGGGGGATATAGGGGCTGGGGGTGTAGGGGGGGGATATAGGGGCTGGGGGTGTAGGGGGGGATATAGGGGCTGGGGGTGTAGGGGCTGGGGGTGTAGGGGGGATATAGGGGCTGGGGGTGTAGGGGGGATATAGGGGCTGTAGGGGTGGGGGTAGGGGGGATATAGGGGCTGGGGGTGTAGGGGCTGGGGGTGTAGGGGGGATATAGGGGCTGGGGGTGTAGGGGGCTGGGGGTGTAGGGGGATATAGGGGCTGGGGGTGTAGGGGCTGGGGGTGTAGGGGGATATAGGGGCTGGGGGTGTAGGGGCTGGGGGTGTAGGGGGATATAGGGGCTGGGGCTGGGGGATACAGGGGCTGGGGGTGTAGGGGCTGGGGGTGTAGGGGGGATATAGGGGCTGGGGGTGTAGGGGGGATATAGGGGCTGGGGGTGTAGGGGCTGGGGGTGTAGGGGGGGATACAGGGGCTGGGGGTGTAGGGGCTGGGGGTGTAGGGGGATACAGGGGCTGGGGGTGTAGGGGTGGGGGGAATACAGGGGCTGGGGGTGTAGGGGCTGGGGATGTAGGGGGGGATACAGGGGCTGGGGGTGTAGGGGGAATACAGGGGCTGGGGGTGTAGGGGCTGGGGGTGTAGGGGCTGGGGGTGTAGGGGCTGGGGGCTGGGGGATATAGGGGCTGGGGGTGTAGGGGCTGGGGGTGTAGGGGGATATAGGGGCTGGGGGTGTAGGGGCTGGGGGTGTAGGGGCTGGGGATGTAGGTGGGATATAGGGGCTGGGGGTGTAGGGGCTGGGGGTGTAGGGGGGGATATAGGGGCTGGGGGTGTAGGGGCTGGGGGTGTAGGGGGGGATATAGGGGCTGGGGGTGTAGGGGGATACAGGGGCTGGGGGTGTAGGGGCTGGGGGTGTAGGGGGGGATATAGGGGCTGGGGGTGTAGGGGCGATGGGGGGGGGTGGGGGGGCTAGGGGCTGGGGGGATACAGGGGCTGGGGGTGTAGGGGCTGGGGGTGTAGGGGGATACAGGGGCTGGGGGTGTAGGGGGAATACAGGGGCTGGGGGTGTAGGGGCTGGGGATGTAGGGGGGGGATACAGGGGCTGGGGGTGTAGGGGGAATACAGGGGCTGGGGGGTAGGGGTAGGGGCTGGGGGTGTAGGGGCTGGGGATGTAGGGGGATGTAGGGGGGATATAGGGGGTGTAGGGGCTGGGGGTGTAGGGGGATATAGGGGCTGGGGGTGTAGGTGCTGGGGGTGTAGGGGCTGGGGATGTAGGTGGGATATAGGGGCTGGGGGTGTAGGGGCTGGGGGTGTAGGGGGGATATAGGGGCTGGGGGTGTAGGGGCTGGGGGTGTAGGGGGGATACAGGGGCTGGGGGTGTAGGGGGGATATAGGGGCTGGGGGTGTAGGGGGGGGATACAGGGGCTGGGGGTGTAGGGGGGATATAGGGGCTGGGGGTGTAGGGGCTGGGGATGTAGGGGGGATATAGGGGCTGGGGGTGTAGGGGGATACAGGGGCTGGGGATGTAGGGGGGATATAGGGGCTGGGGGTGTAGGGGCTGGGGGTGTAGGGGGGGATATAGGGGCTGGGGGTGTAGGGGCTGGGGGTGTAGGGGGGATACAGGGGCTGGGGGTGTAGGGGGGGATATAGGGGCTGGGGGCTAGGGGGGGATACAGGGGCTGGGGGTGTAGGGGGGGGATATAGGGGCTGGGGGTGTAGGGGCTGGGGGTGTAGGGGCTGGGGATGTAGGGGGGATACAGGGGCTGGGGGTGTAGGGGCTGGGGGTAGGGGGGGGATACAGGGGCTGGGGATATAGGGGCTGGGGGTGTAGGGGCCGGGGGTGTAGGGGAGGTGGATATAGGGGCTGGGGGTGTAGGGGGGGGGATACAGGGGCTGGGGGTGTAGGGGCTGGGGGTGTAGGGGGGGATATAGGGGCTGGGGGTGTAGGGGCTGGGGGTGTAGGGGGGATATAGGGGCTGGGGGTGTAGGGGCTGGGGGTGTAGGGGGGATATAGGGGCTGGGGGTGTAGGGGCTGGGGGTGTAGGGGGGGATACAGGGGCTGGGGATATAGGGGCTGGGGGTGTAGGGGCCGGGGGTGTAGGGGAGGTGGATATAGGGGCTGGGGGTGTAGGGGCTGGGGGTGTAGGGGCTGGGGATGTAGGGGGGGGATATAGGGGCTGGGGGTGTAGGGGCTGGGGGTGTAGGGGGGATACAGGGGCTGGGGATATAGGGGCTGGGGGTGTAGGGGCCGGGGGTGTAAGGTGGGATATATGGGCTGGGGGTGTAGGGGCTCTAGGGGCTGGGGTATAGGAGTGGGATATAGGGGCTGGGGGTAGAGGGGCTGGGGGGATGGGGGTAGAAGGGGGGCTACAGAGGGCGTATAGGAGGATATAGGGGGGCTATGAGGGGGCTGGGAGGGTATAGGGGGTTATAGGATGGCTGTGGGGGATGTAGGAGAGCTATTAGGGATAGAGGGGGCGGTAGAGGGGGGCGGTAGGGGGGGCTATAGGTGCTAGAGGGGTAGGGGTTATAGGGGGGTAGAAAGGGGGCTAATGGGGGGGCTAAAGAGGGGGTACAGGGGCTGTAGGGGGGCTATAGGTGTTGGGGGTATAGAGGTTGATAGCGGGTGTGCGGGGGGGTCTCTAGGGGCTGGGGGTGTAGGGGGATCGGGGGGCCACAGGGGATCTATAGGGCGATCTGGGGGCCATAGGGGGATCTATAGGGGCTGTATAGGGGGATCTGGGGGCCACAGGGGATCTATAGGGCAATCTGGGGGCCATAGGGGGATCTATAGGGGCTGTATAGGGGGATCTGGGGGGCACAGGGGATCTATAGGGCGATCCGGGGGCCATAGGGGGATCTATAGGGGCTGTATAGGGGGATCTGGGGGGCACAGGGGATCTCTAGGGGCTCTATAAGGGGATCTGGGGGGCACAGGGGATCTCTAGGGGCTCTATAAGGGGATCTGGGGGGCACAGGGGATCTCTAGGGGCTCTATAAGGGGATCTGGGGGCCAGGGGATCTCTAGGGGGATCTGGGGGCCATAGAGGGATCATAGGGGACATGTGGGAGACCTGTAGAGGATCTCTGGGGGATCTCTAGGGGATCTGGGGCCCATAGGGGATCTTTAGGGGCCGACAGTGCCGAAGATGAAGATCCTCAACCCATTTCCCCTTCCCCTCCCCCTCCCCCTCTCTGCCCCTTCCCCTTCTCCCCCTCCCTGCTCCAGGAGCGTCGCCGCCGGGGGCGGTGCCATGGAAGCCTCCTGCGGCGGCGGCGGCGACGGAGGAGGAGGAGGAGGAGGAGGAAGAGGAGGGCCAGGAGGAGGAGCCCTGCTCCACGTGGACTTCCCGGAGGTGGCCAGCTCGCTGCTGGCCAACCTGAACCAGCAGCGGGTGGAAGGGAAGCTCTGCGACATCTCCATCCACGTCCAGGGGAGGGTCTTCCGCGCCCACCGGGCGGTGCTGGCCGCCTCCTCCCCCTACTTCCACGACCAGGTGCTGCTGAAGGGCATGAGCTCCATCGTCCTGCCCAGCGTGATGGACCCGGGGGCCTTCGAGACGGTGCTGGGGGCAGCCTACACCGGGCACCTCTGCATGGCCCCCCAGGACATCGTCAACTTCCTGACGGTGGGCAGCGTCCTGCAGATGTGGCACATCGTGGACAAGTGCACCGAGCTCCTGAAGGAGGGCAGGGTGGCGCCCTCTGTGCCTTCCTCTTCCTCCTCCTCCTCCTCCTCCGCCGCCTCCTCCTCCTCCTCCCTGAGGGCTGCCTCCAGCCGTGCCAGCGAGAACCAATCCCCCAGCAGCAGTAACTACTTCAGCCCCAGGGAGGTGGCTGAAGGGATGGAGACCACCACCACCACCAGCAGCACCAGCACCACCACCCCCAGGTGCCCCCAGCCCAGGGGTAAAGGAGGGAGGGAGCTGCTGGAGGAAGAGGAAGAGGAGGAGGAGGAGGAGGAGGAGGAGGAAGGCAGCGAGGAAGGGGAGGGGGCTGGCAGGCCTCTCTACGTGCCCCCCAGCATCGTGCCCCACAAGCAGTGGGTCTATGTCAAGCAGGAGTGGCTGCAGGAGGAGGACCTGGTCCTGACCTGCGAGGAGGATGAGGACCCTGTGGAGAGCCCTGCCCGGGCTGGGCACCAAGGAGCCGCCCGGGCTGGGCACGAAGGACTCCTTCCCCCTCCCCCTCCTCCTCCTCCCCCCCCCCTCCTCCTCCTCCTCTTCCTCTTCCTCGTGGTGGTGGTGCCAGCACCAAGCTGGAGGAGCAGGTGAACTTCTGCGAGTCCTCCGAGGACTTCTCGTCCCCTTACGAAGGCCTGGAGGAGCCTGGGGGCAGGGCGCGGGGCGGGGGCGGCCACGGCGCCGCCGCCGCCTCCCCCCCCCGCTCCCTGCTGCCCATGGACATGCAGGGCAACCCCCTGCTGGTGTTGCCCCCTCAAGGCGGCGCAGGAGCGGGGCTGGGGGTGGTCGGGGCAGCACCATCCTCCTCCTCCTCCTCCTCCTCGGCAGCGGAGCACCACGGCGCCGTCCAGCTGAGCCCTGGGGGAGGGGGGGAGGGGGCGGCGGCGGCGGCGGCGCCCCCGCCCCGGACGGCACCACCAAGATCTTCCTGTGCCACTGCGGGAAAGCCTTCTCGCACCGCTCCATGCGGGACCGGCACGTCAACATGCACCTGAACCTGCGGCCCTTCGGCTGCCCGCTCTGCGCCAAGCGCTTCAAGATGAAGCACCACCTCACCGAGCACATGAAGACCCACACCGGCCTCAAGCCCTACCAGTGCCAGCTCTGCGCCAAGAAGTTCATGTGGCGGGACAGCTTCGTGCGCCACAAGGGCCACTGCGAGCGCCGGCACCGCCTGGCGCCGCCCCCCCGCCCCCCCCCGCCGCCCTCCCGCCGCCGCTCGGCGAGGCCAAGAGGAAAGGCTTGGAGTGGGGAGCAGCGCCCCGGCGGCCACGGAAGGGAAGCGGCAGGCAGCGGAGTGGAGCGCGGCGGCCGCGGAAGGGAAGGGGGGGGAGGGCGGCAGGGGGGAATGGAGCGCGGCGCCCCCGGCGGTCAGCGAGGGGAAGGGAGGGGACTGGGGGGGGGGCGGCGGCGGCGGGGGGAAGGGAGGGGGGTGGGGGGACGGGAGTGAGGGGGTTGGGGGAGGGTCGCCGGGGGGAGGGGTTGGGGGTGGGGGGGGAAGATGTGAGGGGGTGGGGGTGGGGGTGGGACTGGCGCGGGAGGACGACGGAGAGGGCTCTGGGGCCCGCCACAGCTGGAGGCTCGGGTCCCGCCACAGCTGGAGGCTCGGGTCCTGCCACAGCTGGATGCTTGGGTCCTGCCACAGCTGGAGGACTGGGTCCCGCCACAGCTGGAAGCTCGGGTCCCACCACAGCTGGAGGCTCGGGTCCCGCCCCAGCTGGGCACCCAGCGCCCTCCACAGCTGGATGCTCAGGTCCCACCACAGCTGGATGCTCGGGTCCTGCCCCAGCTGGAGGACTGGGTCCCACCACATCTGGATGCTTGGGTCCAGCGCCACAGCTGGGCACCCAGCGACCCTCCACAGGACTGGGGTGCTCGGGTCCCTGCAACATCTGGATGCTCGGGTCCCACATCTGCAGGACTGTGTCCTGGGTCCCACCACAGCAGCTGGAGGACTGTGTCCTGTCACAGCTGGAGGACTGGGTCCCTGGATGTTCGGGTCCTGCCACAGCTGGAGGCTTGGGTCCCACCACAGCTGGGCTACCAGGGCCCATCCCATCTGGAGGCTCAGGTCCTGCAACATCTGGATGCTCGGGTCCCACATCTGCAGGACTGTGTCTTGCCACATCTGGAGGACTGGGTCCCACCACAGCTGGAGGCTTGGGACCTGCTACATCTGGGCACCCAGGGCCCATCAGACCCAAAGAGCTGAGGCCTGCCACATCTGGAGGACTGGGGCCCGCTACGTCTGGGCACCTAGGGCCCACCACATCTGGAGGACGGGGGCCCTCGGGCCCCTCCACAGCTGGGGGCTGAGCTCCTGCCCTCCTCTGCGCACCCAGGGCCCTTCCCACGTCACGCCCAGATGTTGGGAGGGAGGGGGCAGTGTCCCCCCCCGCCCCTCCACCACCCCCTTGGACATTCGGGGTCCCCCCAGGGTCCCCTCCCTTCCCCCCATGTCGCTGTTGTCGTCTCTGTGTTGTCACCACCCCACCCCCCACCTCGGTACGACCACCCCGGGGCCAGCTGCACCCCCGGGGCCACCCCCCACCCAGACCCCTCGGGACACCCCAGCCCCACCCTTTGGGTGCCCCCCCAATTGGGTGCCCCCCCCAGGCGCCTTGGTACCCCTTGGGTGCTCCCCAGCCCTTCTTTGGTATCCCCCCAGACCCCTTGCTGCCCCCCCAAGCTGCCCTTGGGTGCTCCCCAGCCCCCTTGGTGCCCCCCCTACAGCCCTCTTTGGGTGCCCCCCCCCCAGGCCCCTTGACCCCCCCCAGACCCCCTTTGGTGCCCCCCCCCGACCCCTCCCCAGTTTTGTATTTTGGGTCCAGTTTGTGGCTTTTTTATCGTCCATAAAAAACAACCGGAACCAGCAGGAGCGAGCCGGGGGCGGGGCCGGGAGCCTCCGGGGGGCGGGGTCTGGGACCCGGGGGTGTGGTTTCGCTGAGGGGCGTGTCCCCGTGGGCGTGGCCTTCCAGGAAGGTTCCAGACCTAGTCCAGGCTTCAGGCCCAGTACAGGGTCTAAACACAGTTCAAGGCTCCAGTCCCAGTCCAGGCTCCAACCCCAGTCCAGGCTCCAGGCCCAGTCCAGGCACCAACCCCAGTCCAGGCTCCAACCCCAGTCCAGGCTCCAACCCCAGTCCAGGCTCCAACCCCAGTCCAGGCTCCAACCCCAGTCCAGGCTCCAGGCCCAGTCCAGGCTCCAACCCCAGTCCAGGCTCCAACCCCAGTCCAGGCTCCAGTCCCAGTCCAGGCTCCAACCCCAGTCCAGGCTCCAGTCCCAGTCCAGGCTCCAACCCCAGTCCAGACACCAACCCCAGTCCAGGCTCCAACCCCAGTCCAGGCTCCAGTCCCAGTCCAGGCTCCAACCCCAGTCCAGACACCAATCCCAGTCCAGGCTCCAACCCCAGTCCAGGCTCCAGTCCCAGTCCAGGCTCCAACCCCAGTCCAGACACCAACCCCAGTCCAGGCTCCAACCCCAGTCCAGGCTCCAGTCCCAGTCCAGGCTCCAACCCCAGTCCAGGCTCCAGTCCAGGCACCAACCCCAGTCCAGGCTCCAACCCCAGTCCAGCTCCAACAGTCCAAACCCCAGTCCAGGCTCCAACCCCAGTCCAGGCTCAGTCCAGGCTCCAGGCTCCAACCCCAGTCCAGGCTCCAGTCCCAGTCCAGGCTCCAACCCCAGTCCAGACTCCAACCCCAGTCCAGGCTCCAACCCCAGTCCAGGCTCCAACCCCAGTCCAGGCTCCAGACACCAATCCCAGTCCCACCAACCCCAGTCCAGGCTCCAACCCCAGTCCAGGCTCCAGTCCCAGTCCAGTCCAACCCCAGTCCAGCTCCAACCCCAGTCCAGGCTCCAACCCCAGTCCAGGCTCCAGTCCCAGTCCAGGCTCCAAGGCTCCAGTCCCAGTCCAGGCTCCAACCCCTCCAACCCCAGTCCAGGCTCCAACCCCAGTCCAGGCCAGGCTCCAGTCCCAGTCCAGGCTCCAGTCCCAGTCCAGGCTCCAACCCCAGTCCAGGCTCCAGGCCCAGTCCAGGCTCCAACCCCAGTCCAGACACCAACCCCAGTCCAGGCTCCAACCCCAGTCCAGGCTCCAACCCCAGTCCAGGCTCCAGGCCCAGTCCAGGCTCCGGTCCCGCCTCAAGGCTTCACCCCTAGTCCAGGCTCCAACCCCAGTCCAGACACCAATCCCAGTCCAGGCTCCAACCCCAGTCCAGGCTCCAACCCCAGTCCAGACACCAATCCCAGTCCAGGCTCCAACCCCAGTCCAGGCTCCAGTCCCAGTCCAGGCTCCAACCCCAGTCCAGGCTCCAACCCCAGTCCAGGCTCCAGTCCCAGTCCAGGCTCCAACCCCAGTCCAGGCTCCAACCCCAGTCCAGGCTCCAGTCCCAGTCCAGGCTCCAGTCCCAGTCCAGGCTCCGGTCCCGCCTCAAGGCTTCACCCCTAGTCCAGGCTCCAATCCCAGTCCAGGCTCCAGGCCCAGTCCAGGCTTCAGGCCTAGTTCAGGCTCCAGGCCCAGTCCAGGCTCCAGGCCCAGTCCAGGCTTCAGGCCTAGTTCAGGCTCCAGGCCCGGACCAAGCTCCAGGCCCAGTTCAGGCTGGACCCAGTTCAGGCTTCAGGCCTTAGCTCAGGTCCTGTCCCAGTTCAAAACTCGAGGCCCAGCTCAGGCTTTGGCACCACTTTAATGCTCTGAGCCCAGTTCAGGCTGGGCCCAGTG
Source organism: Picus viridis (assembly GCA_033816785.1). Lineage (NCBI taxonomy): Eukaryota > Metazoa > Chordata > Aves > Piciformes > Picidae > Picus > Picus viridis. Next base: position 40,908,830 of record CM066576.1, read on the forward strand.
CAGGGTCTAGGCCCAGTTCAAGGCTCCAGGCTTAATCCAGGTTCTGGTTTCAGACCTAGTCCAGGCTTCAGGCCCAGTTCAGGCTCTAAGCCCAGTTCAGGCTCTAAGCCCAGTTCAAGGCTCCAGTCCCAGCCCAGCTCAATCTCTGGTCCCAGTTCAGGCTCTAAGCCCAGTTCAGGCTCTGGGCCTGGTCCCAGTCCCAGCACAGGTCAGGCTCAGGCTCTAGGCCAGGCCTAAGGCTGTCACCTTCGGTGTCCTCCAGGATGGAGGCCCCCAGGGCCTGCAGCTGGGTCAGGAGGGAGCCCAGGGCTGCTGTGGGGATACTGGGAGGTACTGGGAGGTACTGGGAGGGAACTGGGTGGGGACTGGGAGGGAACTGGGTGGGGACTGGGAGGGACTGGGGGGGACTGGGGGGGATTGGGAGGGACTGGGAGGGGATTGGGAGGGAACTGGGAGGGGACTGGGAGGGATTGGGAGGGGACTGGGAGGGGACTGGGAGGGATTGGGAGGGGACTGGGAGGGGACTGGGAGGGACTGAGAGGGATTGGGAGGGACTGGGGGGACTGGGAGGGATTGGGAGGGACTAGGAGAGGGAACTGGGAGTGGACTAGGAGGGAACTGGGAGTGGACTAGGAGGGAACTGGGAGTGGACTAGGAGGGAACTGGGAGTGGACTAGGAGGGAACTGGGAGGTACTGGGAGGGAACTGGGAGGTACTGGGAGGGAACTGGGAGAGACTGGGAGGGAACTGGGAGGGAACTGGGAGCCTCCTACCTCTCCTGGGGCTGTCCCTTGGTCTGTCCCCGTGGTTGGTGGCCTGGAGGGGACATCAAGGAGAGGTCCCCAAGGGGTCCCCAAGGGGTCCCCAAGGTCCCCCCAGGGCCATCTCACCTTCAGTGTCACCTCCTTCAGTGCCAGCCCTGCAGGGGACAAGGCCAAAGTCACCTTGGGGCCACAGTGGCCACCATCAGGGGTGGCACTGGTGGTCCCCAAGGTGTCCCCAAGATCCCCTCAGTGTCCCCCTGGTGTCCCCCAAGGTCGCCTCAGGCGACCTTGGGGGACACCAGGGGACACTGAGGGGACCTTGGGGACAACTGGGGGACACTGAGGGCACCTGGGGGACAACTGGGGGACTCAGTGTCCCCAAGGTCCCCTCAGTGTCCCCCAAGGTGTCCCCAAGGTCCCCTCAGTGTCCCCCAAGGTGTCCCCCAAGGTGTCCCCAAGGTCCCCTCAGTGTCCCCTCAGTGTCCCCAAGGTCCCCTCAGTGTCCCCCAAGGTGTCCCCCAAGGTGTCCCCAAGGTCCCCTCAGTGTCCCCTCAGTGTCCCCAAGGTCCCCTCAGTGTCCCCTCAGTGTCCCCAAGGTCCCCTCAGTGTCCCCAAGGTGTCCCCAAGGTCCCCTCAGTGTCCCCAAGGTGTCCCCAAGGTGTCCCCTCAGTGTCCCCTCAGTGTCCCCTCAGTGTCCCCAAGGTCCCCTCAGTGTCCCCCAGATGTCCCCAAGGTCCCCTCAGTGTCCCCTCAGTGTCCCCCAGGTCCCCTCAGTGTCCCCTCAGTGTCCCCCAGGTCCCCCAGTGTCCCCCAGGTGTCCCCCAGGTCCCCCAGTGTCCCCCAGGTCCCCTCAGTGTCCCCCAGTTGTCCCCAAGGTCCCCTCAGTGTCCCCTCAGTGTCCCCCAGGTGTCCCCCAGGTCCCCTCAGTGTCCCCTCAGTGTCCCCCAAGGTCCCCAGCCCTGGCTCCTACCCCTCAGGCTCTCTGCTGCCCCCTGCAGGCGGCCACAGCACGTCCCCAGCCTGCTGCCAGCCTGCCTCAGCTGCGCCTCTGCCTGCGCCTGCGCCGCGGCCAGCCTGGGGCAGCGCCGCCCAGTTCAGCCCAGCTCATCCCAGTACATCCCAGTGCCCTCCCAGTTCATCCCAGCTCATCCCAGTACATCCCAGTGCCCCCCAGTTCAGCCCAGTGCCCTCCCAGTTCATCCCAGCTCATCCCAGTACATCCCAGTGCCCCCCAGTTCAGCCCAGTGCCCCCCAGTTCAGCCCAGTTCATCCCAGCACATCCCAGTACCCTCCCAGTTCATCCCAGTGCCCAGTACATCCCAGTGCCCCCCAGTTCAGCCCAGTGCCCTCCCAGTTCAGCCCAGCTCATCCCAGTACATCCCAGTGCCCCCCAGTTCAGCCCAGTGCCCTCCCAGTTCAGCGCAGTTCATCCCAGCACATCCCAGTACCCTCCCAGTTCATCCCAGTGCCCTCCCAGTACATCCCAGCGCCCTCCCAGTTCAGCCCAGTGCCCTCCCAGTTCAGCCCAGTACATCCCAGTGCCCTCCCAGTTCAGCCCAGCTCATCCCAGTACATCCCAGCACCCTCCCAGTACATCCCCGTGCCCTCCCAGTTCAGCCCAGTGCCCTCCCAGTTCAGCCCAGTGCCCTCCCAGTTCAGCCCAGTACATCCCAGTGCCCTCCCAGTTCATCCCAGCTCATCCCAGTACATCCCAGCACCCTCCCAGTTCAGCCCAGTACATCCCAGTGCCCTCCCAGTTCAATCCAGTGCCCTCCCAGTACATCCCAGTACCCCCCAGCACATCCCAGTACATCCCAGTGCCCTCCCAGTTCAGCCCAGTGCCCTCCCATTACATCCCAGTTCATCCCAGTACATCCCAGTGCCCTCCCAGTTCATCCCAGTGCCCTCCCAGTACATTCCAGTGCCCTCCCAGCTCATCCCAGTGCCCTCCCAGTACATCCCAGTTCAGCCCAGTGCCCCCCAGTTAATCCCAGTACATCCCAGTGCCCTCCCAGTACATCCCAGTGCCCCCTCAGTTCATCCCAGTGCCCTCCCAGTACATCCCAGTGCCCTCCCAGTTCAGCCCAGTGCCCTCCCAGTTCAGCCCAGTGCCCTCCCAGTACATCCCAGTGCCCTCCCAGTTCAGCCCAGTGCCCTCCCAGTACATCCCAGTGCCCTCCCAGCACATCCCAGTGCCCTCCAGTACCCCCCCCATCCCAGTACATCCCAGTGCCCTCCCAGTTCAGCCCAGTTCAGCCCAGTGCCCTCCCAGTACATCCCAGTGCCCTCCCAGCACATCCCAGTGCCCCCCACCACATCCCAGTACATCCCAGTGCCCCCCAGTACATCCCAGTTCAGCCCAGTGCCCTCCAGTACATCCCAGTGCCCCCCAGTACATCGCAGTTCATCCCAGTGCCCTCCCAGTACATCCCAGCTCATCCCAGTACATCCCAGTGCCCTCCCAGCTCATCCCAGTGCCTCCCAGTGCCCTCCCAGTACCTTGCAAGGCCCTGCAGCAGAGCCCTGAGGGCCTCCTGGGCCTGCCGGGCGCTGCCCTGCTGCCTCCTCACCTCCCGCACCAGGGCCTGGGCCAGGAGCCCACACAGCGTCCCCAGTGCCCCCCAGTGCCCCCCAGTGCCTCCCAGTCCCCTCCCAACCCCTTCCCAGTCCCTCCCAGTTCCCTCCCAGTCCCCTCCCAGTTCCCTCCCCAGTCCCCTCCCAGTCCCCTTCCCAGTCCCCTCCCAGTCCCCTCCCAGCCCCCTCCCAGTCCCTGCCCCTCCCTCCCAATCCCTTCCCAGTCCCTCCCAGTCCCCTCCTAGCCCCCTCCCAGTACCCTTCCAGTCCCTTCCATTCCCCTTCCCAGTCCCCTCCCAATCCCTTCCCAGTCCCCTCCCAGTCCCTCCCAATCCCTTCCCAGTCCCCTCCCAGTCCCTCCCAATCCCTTCCCAGTCCCCTCCCAAGTCCCCTCCCAGTCCCCTTCCCAGTCCCCTCCCCAGTCCCCTCCCAGCCCCCTCCCAGTCCCTGCCCCTCCCTCCCAATCCCTTCCCAGTCCCTCCCAGTCCCCTCCCAGTCCCTCCCAGTCCCCTCCTAGCCCCCTCCCAGTCCCCTCCTAGTACCCTTCCAGTCCCTTCCATTCCCCTTCCCAGTCCCCTCCCAATCCCTTCCCAGTCCCCTCCCAGTCCCTCCCAATCCCTTCCCAGTCCCCTCCCAGTCCCTCCCAATCCCTTCCCAGTCCCCTCCCAGTACCCTTCCAGTCCCCTCCCAGTCCCCTCCCAGTCCCTCCCAGTCCCTGCCCCAAGCCCTGACCTGGTTGTCCCTTCCCAGCCGCTCCTTGGTGCCTTCCTCCCTCCTCAGCCTCCCCTCCAGCTCCATCACCTTCCTCCTGCCCTCTGCCGCTGCTGCCCCCAAGGCCTCCACCTGAGGGACCCCCAGGGGGCAGCTGCAGACCCCCAGGGGGCACCCCAAGGCCCCTGGCTGCCCCCCAAGCTCCCCCCCACCCCCCCACCCAGAGGCCACCCAAGGGACACCCCCAGGAGGGTGTCAGGGCTCTGGGTGCTCCCCCCAGAGGCCACCCAAGGGACACCCACCCAGGAGGGTGCCAGGGGGGGATTTTGGGGGGGTCTCTCCCCTACCTGTGCCCTGAGCCCCCTCTGCAGCTCCTCCTGCAGCCTGAGCCGCACCAGCAGCTCAAAGACCTTCTGCCTCCAGCAGCCCAGCAGCCCCTGGCAGCGGGAAGGGGCAACTGGGCAAACTGGGAGCAACTGGGAGGGGGAGGAAAAGGGGGTGCTCAGGAGCCCAGCCCCCCCCCAAAGGCCGTCCCAGGGGCTCCCAGGACCCCAAACCCCCTCCCAGCGGCTCCCAGTGCCCCCCAAAGCCCCTCCCAGTAGCTCCCAGTAGCTCCCAGTAGCTCCCAGTAGCCCAGAAGCCCCTCCCAGTAGCTCCCAGTAGCCCAGAATCCCCTCCCAGTAGCTCCCAGTAGCTCCCAGTAGCCCAGAATCCCCTCCCAGTAGCTCCCAGTAGCCCAGAATCCCCTCCCAGTAGCTCCCAGTAGCTCCCAGTAGCCCCGAAGCCCCTCCCAGTAGCTCCCAGTACCTCAGAATCCCCTCCCAGTCCCTCCCAGTCCCCTCCCAGCCCCCCTCCCAGTCCCTCCCAGTCCCCGCCCAGTCCCCTCCCAGTCCCTCCCCATCCCCTCCCAGTCCCCTCCCAGTCCCTACCTGGGGCCCCAGGTGCTGCTCCTGCAGGGTCAGGATCCGGCCCAGGGCGCTGAGCCGAGCCCGGAACAGCAACTGGGAGCACTGGGAAGGCACTGGGAGGGTTACTGGGAGCACTGGGAGGATACTGGGAGCACACAGGGAGCACTGGAAGGGTACTGGGAGCACTGGGAAGGTAACTGGGAGCATACTGGGAGCACTGGGATGATACTGGGAGCATACTGGGAGCACTGGGAGGGCACTGGGAGGGTTACTGGGAGGGTTACTGGGAGCACTGGAAGGGAACTGGGAGCACTGGAAGGGCACTGGGAGGGTTACTGGGAGCACTGGGAGGATACTGGGAGCACTGGGAGGGTAACTGGGAGCACTGGGAGGGTAACTGGGAGCACTGGGAGGGTAACTGGGATCATACTGGGAGCACTGGGTGGGCACTGGGAGCATACAGAGAGCACTGGAAGGGTACTGGGAGCACTGGGAGGGTAACTGGGAGCATACTGGGAGCACTGGAAGGGTACTGGCAGCACTGGGAGGATACTGGGAGCACTGGGAAGGTAACTGGGAGCATACTGGGAACACTGGGAGGGTACTGGGAGCACTGGGAGGGTAACTGGGAGGGTTACTGGGAGCATACTGGCAGCACTGGGAGGGTACTGGGAGCATACAGGGAGCACTGGAAGGGTACTGGGAGCACTGGGCAGGTAACTGGGAGCACTGGGGGAGCACTGGGGGAGCACTGGGAGGGCACTGGGAGGGTTACAGGGAGGATACTGGGAGCACTGGGAAGGTAACTGGGAGCACTGGGAGGGTAACTGGGAGCATACTGGGAAGACTGGGAGGGTACTGGGAGCACTGGGAAGGTAACTGGGAACACTGGGAGGGTAACTGGGAAGGTACTGGGAGCACTGGGAGGGTAACTGGGAGGGTAACGCTACTGGGAGCACTGGGAGGGAGTCACTTACCCCCTCCAGGACCTGGCCCTCAGACTCCGCCCCCTGTGCTTGGCCCCGCCCCTCCCGCTCCGCCAGCAGCACCCAGGGGGCTTGGCCAAGGCACTTCCGGTCATCAGGCTCCGCCCCCTGGTTCTGGCCACGCCCCCTCCGGTCATCAGGCTCCTCCCGCAAGGGCCTGTCAAAGCCGGGGGGGGGGAGTGGGTGGAGGGTAACTGGGAGGCTAATGGGAGCACTGGGAGGGTTACTGGGAGGCCCTTACCTGGTACTGGGAGGCCGGAGCTGGAAGTGGGAGGGGGGCAGGAGGAGGTGCCTGGGACCTGGGGGGCAGGGCCAGGCGTCAGGGGGTGGAGCCAAGGCCCGGGGGTGGAGCCAAGCCCTCCAGGGGCGGGGCTTACCGGTCCCACGGGGCTCCTGCTGGCTCTCAGCCATCGCTGGCTCCGGAGGGGGGCCTGGGGAGAGCTCCCAGTAAGTCCCAGTGTGGGACCAGCAACAACCAGTAGCGCTCTGTGCCCAGTCCCAGCACCTCCCAGGACGCCTCTACCCCCTCCCAGCACCTCCCAGGACGCCTCTACCCCCTCCCAGTACCTCCCAGTATGCCTCTACCCCTTCCCAGCACCTCCCAGTAGCCACCCAGCACCTCCCAGTATGCCTCTACCCCCTCCCAGTACCTCCCAGTACGCCTCTACCCTCTCCCAGTACCTCCCAGTACGCCTCTACCCCCTCCCAGTACCTCCCAGTAGCCACCCAGCACCTCCCAGTATACCTCTACCCACTCCCAGTACCTCCCAGTAGCCACCCAGCACCTCCCAGTATACCTCTACCCACTCCCAGTACCTCCCAGTAGCCACCCAGCACCTCCCAGTACGCCTCTACCCCCTCCCAGTACCTCCCAGTAGCCACCCAGCACCTCCCAGTATACCTCTACCCACTGCCAGTACCTCCCAGTAGCCACCCAGCACCTCCCAGTACGCCTCTACCCCCTCCCAGTGCCTCCCAGTAGCCACCCAGCACCTCCCAGTATGCCTCTACCCCCTCCCAGTGCCTCCCAGTAGCCACCCAGCACCTCCCAGTATGCCTCTACCCACTCCCAGTACCTCCCAGTAGCCACCCAGCACCTCCCAGTACGCCTCTACCCCCTCCCAGTGCCTCCCAGTAGCCACCCAGCACCTCCCAGTATGCCTCTACCCCCTCCCAGTGCCTCCCAGTAGCCACTCAGCACCTCCCAGTATGCCTCTACCCCCTCCCAGTGCCTCCCAGTAGCCACCCAGCACCTCCCAGTATGCCTCTACCCCCTCCCAGTGCCTCCCAGTAGCCACCCAACATACCCCCTAACTCCCAGCAACCATTCCCACTGCCTCCCAGTTCACCTTCCACTGCTCCCAGTACCTCCCAGTTCATCTCCCAGTGCCTCCCAGTACCTCCCAGTTCACCTCCCACTGCCTCCCAGTTCAGCTCCCAGTGCCTCCCAGTTCACCTCCCAGTTCAGCTCCCAGTGCCTCCCAGTTCACCTCCCAGTTCAGCTCCCAGTGCCTCCCAGTTCACCTCCCAGTTCAGCTCCCAGTGCCTCCCAGTTCACCTCCCAGTTCAGCTCCCAGTACCTCCCAGTTCACCTCCCACTGCCTCCCAGTTCAGCTCCCAGTGCCTCCCAGTTCAGCTCCCAGTGCCTCCCAGTTCAGCTCCCAGTTCACCTCCCAGTTCAGCTCCCAGTGCCTCCCAGTTCACCTCCCAGTTCACCTCCCAGTGCCTCCCAGTTCACCTCCCAGTTCATCTCCCAGTGCCTCCCAGTACCTCCCAGTTCACCTCCCACTGCCTCCCAGTTCAGCTCCCAGTGCCTCCCAGTTCACCTCCCAGTTCAGCTCCCAGTGCCTCCCAGTTCACCTCCCAGTGCCTCCCAGTTCACCTCCCAGTTCAGCTCCCAGTGCCTCCCAGTTCACCTCCCAGTGCCTCCCAGTTCACCTCCCAGTTCAGCTCCCAGTGCCTCCCAGTTCATCTCCCAGTTCACCTCCCAGTTCAGCTCCCAGTGCCTCCCAGTTCACCTCCCAGTTCAGCTCCCAGTGCCTCCCAGTTCACCTCCCAGTTCACCTCCCAGTTCAGCTCCCAGTGCCTCCCAGTTCACCTCCCAGTTCACCTCCCAGTGCCTCCCAGTTCACCTCCCAGTTCATCTCCCAGTGCCTCCCAGTACCTCCCAGTTCACCTCCCACTGCCTCCCAGTTCAGCTCCCAGTGCCTCCCAGTTCACCTCCCAGTTCAGCTCCCAGTGCCTCCCAGTTCACCTCCCAGTGCCTCCCAGTTCACCTCCCAGTTCAGCTCCCAGTGCCTCCCAGTTCACCTCCCAGTTCAGCTCCCAGTGCCTCCCAGTTCACCTCCCAGTTCAGCTCCCAGTGCCTCCCAGTTCACCTCCCAGTTCACCTCCCAGTTCAGCTCCCAGTGCCTCCCAGTTCACCTCCCAGTTCAGCTCCCAGTGCCTCCCAGTTCACCTCCCAGTTCACCTCCCAGTTCAGCTCCCAGTGCCTTCCAGTTCACCTCCCAGTTCACCTCCCAGTACCTCCCAGTTCACCTCCCACTGCTCCCAGTACCTCCCAGTTCAGCTCCCAGTACCTCCCAGTTCAGCTCCCAGTACCTCCCAGTTCAGCTCCCAGTTCAGCTCCCAGTACCTCCCAGTGCGTCCCAGTCCCCCCCCAGTACCTCCCAGCTCCCCGGACCCCCTCCCAGCCGCGCGGTGCACGCCGGGAAGCCGCCGCCGCCGCCTCTCTCCCGCTCCGCGCGTCGCAGCCAATCAGCGCCCGCAGCTGAGGGCAGAGCCCGCCCCCTTCCCCCAGAGGCGGGAAAACGCGCCCAATCCAACCAATAAGACACGGCCGCCGGCTTCCCTCTCTCTCCGCTGACCAATGAAAGGCCGCGTCTGCCAGGTTTGTCCCGCCCCCCAGGGGAGCTCCGCCAGTCAGAGAGTCTGGCGGGGGGGAACGGGGCTTGGGGGGCAGCTGAATTTGGGTCCTGGGGGGGGGGGGGCAAAGGGGACCCCGAAAGAGGCAAATCCGGGCCTGAGGGGAGGGGGAATGAGGCTCTGTGGGGGCAAATGGGGCAGCTGGGGGAAATCTCTTGGGTCCCATTCCCAGCCTCCTGCTCCCATTCCAGTCTCTTGGCTCCCATTCCCAGACTCCTGCTCCCATTCCAGTCTCTTGGGTCCCATTCTCAGCTTCCTGGGTCCCATTCCAGTCTCTTGGATCCCATTCCAGTCTCTTGGGTCCCATTCCCAGACCGCTGGGACCCATTCCCAGCCTCCTGGGTCCCATTCCAGTCTCTTGGCTCCCATTCCCAGACCCCTGGGTCCCATTCCAGCCTCTTGGGTCCATTCCCAGACTCCTGCTCCCATTCTAGTCTCTTGGGTCCCATTCTCAGCTTCCTGGGTCCCATTCAGTCTCTTGGATCCCATTCCAGTCTCTCGGGTCCCATTCTCAGCTTCCTGGGTCCCATTCCAGTCTCTTGGATCCCATTCCAGTCTCTTGGGTCCCATTCCCAGACCCCTGGGACCCATTCCCAGCCTCCTGCTCCCATTCCAGTCTCTTGGGTCCCATTCCCAGACCCCTGGGACCCATTCCCAGCCTCCTGCTCCCATTCCAGTCTCTTGGGTCCCATTCCCAGACCCCTGGGACCCATTCCCAGCCTCCTGCTCCCATTTCAGTCTCTTGGGTCCCATTCCCAGGCTCCTGGGTCCCATTCCAGCCTCTTAGCTCCCATTCCCAGGCTCCTGCTCCCATTCCCAGACTCCTGGGTCCCATTTCCAGCCTCCTGGGTCTCATTCCCAGACTCCTACTCCATTCCAGTCTCTTGCATCCCATTCCAGCCTCTTGGTTCCCATTCTCAGCTTCCTGGCTCCCATTCCAGGCTCTTGGCTCCCACTCCCAGACTCCTGCTCCCATTCCAGCCTCTTGGCTCCCACTCCCAGGCTCCTGCTCCCATTCCAGCCTCTTGGCTCCCATTCCCAGACTCCTGCTCCCATTCCAGCCTCTTGGCTCCCATTCCCAGGCTCCTGCTCCCATTCCAGCCTCTTGGCTCCCATTCCAGTCTCTTGGATCCCATTCTCAGCTTCCTGGGTCCCATTCCAGTCTCTTGGATCCCATTCCCAGACTCCTGCTCCCATTCCAGCCTCTTGGCTCCCATTCCTAGACTCCTGCTCCCATTCCAGCCTTTTGGGTCCCATTTCCAGTCTCCTGGGTCACATTTTCAGCCTCTTGGGTCCCACTCCCAGCCTCCTGCTCCCATTTCCAGCGTCCTGGGTCCCATTCCAGTCTCTTGGGTCCCATTCCCAGCCTCCTGCTCCCACTCCCAGCCTCCTGGGTCCCACTCCCAGCCTCCTGCTCCCATTTCCAGCCTCCTGGGTCCCACTCCCAGCCTCTTGGGTCCCATTCCAGCCTCCTGCTCCCATTCCAGTCTCTTGGGTCCCATTCCCAGACCCCTGGGACCCATTCCTAGACTCCTGGGTCCCATTCCAGCCTCTTGGGTCCCATTCCCAGCCTCCTGCTCCCATTCCAGTCTCTTGGGTCCCATTTCCAGCCTCCTGGGTCCCATTCCCAGCCTCCTGCTCCCATTCCAGTCTCTTGGGTCCCATTCCCAGCTCCTGGGTCCCATTCCAGTCTCTTGGGTCCCATTCCAGCCTCTTGGATCCCATTCCAGCCTCTTGGCTCCCATTCCCAGATTCCTGCTCCCATTCCAGCCTCTTGGGTCCCATTCCCAGACTCCTGCTCCCATTCCAGTCTCTTGGATCCCATTCCCAGACTCCTGCTCCCATTCCAGTCTCTTGGGTCCCATTCCCAGGCTCCTGGGTCCTGTTCCAGCCTCTTGGCTCCCACTCCCAGACTTCTGCTCCCATTCCAGTCTCTTGAATCCCATTTCCAGCCTCCTGGGTCCCATTCCCAGCTTCCTGCTCCCATTCCAGTCTCCTGGGTCCCATTCCAGCCTCTTGGGTCCCATTCCCAGACTCCTGCTCCCATTGCAGTCTCTTGGGTCCCATTCCCAGGCTCCTGGGTCCCATTCCAGTCTCTTGGGTCCCATTCCAGCCTCTTGGATCCCATTCCAGCCTCTTGGCTCCCATTCCCAGATTCCTGCTCCCATTCCAGCCTCTTGGGTCCCATTCCCAGACTCCTGCTCCCATTCCAGTCTCTTGGATCCCATTCCCAGACTCCTGCTCCCATTCCAGTCTCTTGGGTCCCATTCCCAGGCTCCTGGGTCCTGTTCCAGCCTCTTGGCTCCCACTCCCAGACTTCTGCTCCCATTCCAGTCTCTTGAATCCCATTTCCAGCCTCCTGGGTCCCATTCCCAGCTTCCTGCTCCCATTCCAGTCTCCTGGGTCCCATTCCAGCCTCCTGGGTCTCATTCCCAGACTCCTACTCCATTCCAGTCTCTTGCATCCCATTCCAGTCTCTTGGGTCCCATTCTCAGCTTCCTGGGTCCCATTCCAGGCTCTTGGCTCCCACTCCCAGACTCCTGCTCCCATTCCAGCCTCTTGGCTCCCACTCCCAGGCTCCTGCTCCCATTCCAGCCTCTTGGCTCCCATTCCCAGACTCCTGCTCCCATTCCAGCCTCTTGGCTCCCATTCCCAGGCTCCTGCTCCCATTCCAGCCTCTTGGCTCCCATTCCAGTCTCTTGGATCCCATTCTCAGCTTCCTGGGTCCCATTCCAGTCTCTTGGATCCCATTCCCAGACTCCTGCTCCCATTCCAGCCTCTTGGCTCCCATTCCTAGACTCCTGCTCCCATTCCAGCCTTTTGGGTCCCATTTCCAGTCTCCTGGGTCACATTTTCAGCCTCTTGGCTCCCATTCCCAGACTCCTGCTCCCATTCCAGCCTCTTGGGTCCCACTCCCAGCCTCCTGCTCCCATTTCCAGCGTCCTGGGTCCCATTCCAGTCTCTTGGGTCCCATTCCCAGCCTCCTGCTCCCACTCCCAGCCTCCTGGGTCCCACTCCCAGCCTCCTGCTCCCATTTCCAGCCTCCTGGGTCCCACTCCCAGCCTCTTGGGTCCCATTCCAGCCTCCTGCTCCCATTCCAGTCTCTTGGGTCCCATTCCCAGACCCCTGGGACCCATTCCTAGACTCCTGGGTCCCATTCCAGCCTCTTGGGTCCCATTCCCAGCCTCCTGCTCCCATTCCAGTCTCTTGGATCCCATTTCCAGCCTCCTGGGTCCCATTCCCAGCCTCCTGCTCCCATTCCAGTCTCTTGGGTCCCATTCCCAGGCTCCTGGGTCCCATTCCAGTCTCTTGGGTCCCATTCCAGCCTCTTGGATCCCATTCCCAGCTCCCATTCCCAGATTCCTGCTCCCATTCCAGCCTCTTGGGTCCCATTCCCAGACTCCTGCTCCCATTCCAGTCTCTTGGATCCCATTCCCAGACTCCTGCTCCCATTCCAGTCTCTTGGGTCCCATTCCCAGGCTCCTGGGTCCTGTTCCAGCCTCTTGGCTCCCACTCCCAGACTTCTGCTCCCATTCCAGTCTCTTGAATCCCATTTCCAGCCTCCTGGGTCCCATTCCCAGCTTCCTGCTCCCATTCCAGTCTCCTGGGTCCCATTCCAGCCTCCTGGGTCCCATCCCAGACTCCTGCTCCCACTTGCAGTCTCTTGGGTCCCATTCCCAGCCTCCTGCTCCCATCCCAGCCTCTCGTCTCCCACTCCCAGCCTCTGGGCTCCCATTGCCCGGACCCCCGGCTCCCCTTCGCAGTCTCCCGGCCCCCGCTGCCGGAGGCTCACAGCTGGGGAGAGCCGAGCCCCGCGCCCTGCCGGGCCGGGGAGCGGAGCGGGCGCGAAGCCCTGCCGGCTGGCGGAGCAGGGGACCGCAGCGCCGCGGAGCAGCAGCAGCAGCAGCAGCAGCAGCAGGAGGAGCGCAGGTACCCGATGGGGAAGGGTCGTCGCCACCCGAGGCCGTAAGGCTTCACACACACCTCGCAGGCTGTCGGAACGCAGCCCCCGGCCTCTTAATTTGCCTTTGCTGCTCGCTCACACCCCCCGCCCCGGGGTAAGCTCCAGGTACCCCTGCGGCGCGCTCTGCGCGGCCAAGCGCAAGCTGCCGCTTTGCCGCCTCGGCTCGGATGGACAACAGGTTGTGCCCGACAGAAGGGGGGACCCCTGGCCCGGAGCAGGCTCTTAAGCGCGGCAAATGGTGCCCCCCACGCACGCCCCCCCACCCCCGCCGCCGGCAGAGGGCTGATGAAACGCTCGGGATGTTGCCTCGGGAAGGAAGCGGCGGGGAGGGGGAAAGGCGGCCGGCCGGGGCGACCCCTCCCGCCGCGGGGAGCCTGGGGGAAGGCAGGAGAGCTCCTCGGAAAGAGAGGCTCGGGGGGATGATTGGTGCCAGGACTCCTCAGGAAGCGCGGCAGAGCTATCCCAGGATCGATCAGTCAGGGTTGGAAGGGACCAGGAGGATCAGCCAGTTCCAACCCCCCCGCGGTGGGCAGGGACACCCCGCGCTAGGTCAGGCTGGCCAGAGCCTCGTCCAGCCTGGGCTTAAACACCTCCAGGGACGGGGCCTCGACCACCTCCCTGGATAACCCATTCCAGGGCTTCACCACTCTCACGGGGAAGAACTTCCTCCTCCCCTCCAGCCTGAATCTCCCCACCTCCAGCTTCATTCCGTTCCCCCTAGTCCTATCACTACCTGAGATCCTGAGAAGTCCCTCCCCAGCCCTCCTGGAGCCCCCTTCAGATGCTGGAAGGCCACAATGAGGTCACCTCAGAGCCTTCTCTTCTCCAGGCTGAACAGCCCCAACTCCTTCAGTCTGTCCTCACAGCAGAGCAGCTCCAGCCCTCTGCTCATCCTCCTGGCCCTGCTCTGGACACCTTCCAGCCCCTCCAGGTCCCTCTTGGAATAGGGGCTCCAGACCTGGAGGCAGTACTCCAGGTGGGGTCTCCCCAGAGCTGAGCAGAGGGGGAGAAGCACCTCCCTTGCCCTGCTGGCCACACTTCCCCTGCTGCAGCCCAGGCTCTGATTGGCTTTCCAGGCTGCAAGTGCACACTGAGAGCTCCTGTTGAGCTTCTCCTCCCCCAGCACCCCCAAGTCCCTCTCCTCAGGGCTGCTCTCCAGCCGGTCCCTGCCCAGCCTGGATTTGTGCCTGGGGCTGCCTGGGTTACCGCCCCAGGCCACCGCTTGGCCATTGCCCACCCAAGCCACCGCCCGGGTCACCGCCCCGTGCCGCCAGCAGGTGGCAGCAGCCCGGGCGCGGAAGCCCTCTCCCTGCAGCAGCCGCTGGGGTTGGCCTCTTGGGCTCCCCTGGCCCGGGGCCGCCCGGAGGAGGCTGAGGCACCGGCAGAGGCGCTGGCAGCTCACTGCGCAGCCCCGAACCAGGCCAGCAAACAGCTCCCTGCAGGCCACCAGGAAGGCCATCGAGGCCAGGGAGGACTCCTTGGTGGCCAAGGAGGAAGAGCAGCGGGGAGGTGGTCCTGAGCCTGCTGGGACCTCCCGGTGGCTTTGTGCCACCGGGTCACCGCCTTCTGTCGGCACCTGGGCACGGGGCACGATGCTGGAGGCCATCCAGGGCACCTGGAGGGACTAGGGGCACCGGGGGGGACACTGCGGGGGCCCAAGGTGGCTTTGGTGGCACCATGCGGGCTCAAGGTCTTGGTGGCACTGTGGGGGCTCAGAGTAGCTTTGGTGGCACCGTGGGGCCCTAAGGCTGTGGCACCCCTGGGGCCCAAGGAGGTCTTGGTGACCCCAAGGGGGCCCCAGGGTGGCCCCAAGGTGGCCCAAGCGGGTCCTGCTGTCCCCAAGAGTGTCCCCAAGGGGATCTCCAAGGCCACCTCCATGTCTCCCCCCCCCACCGGAAGCCATGCCACCCCCTCCCCCACTCCCCCTTTGTCACCTCCTTGTCCCCAAACTGTCCCCGAGGCCTCCACTTTGCTGCACCAAAGCCCTTTATTGGGGGGGGAGGGGACTGGTGGGGGTCCCCAGCCCTGTTCCCTCCTTTGGGGGTCTCCAGTAAGCTCCTGAGAGCTCCCAGTATAGGATTGAGACCTTCCAGTACGGCTACTGAGAGCTGCTGGGAGGGTTGGGATTAACGGGGCAGGGTCCTGAGGGAATCTGGGGAGGGGGCTCTGGGCAAGGGAGAGGACCCAGGTGGGGTGATCCCTGGTCCTGTGACCCCCTTGGGGGTCCCCAGCAAGCTCCTGAGAGCTCCCAGTTTGGCTACTGGGAGCCACTGGAAGGATTGGGATTAAGGGGGAAGGATCCTGAAGGAATTTGGGGAGGGGTCTCTGGGCTGGGGGGAGGGGACACCCAGAGGGGTGGTCCCCAGCCCTGACCCCCTTGGGGGTCTGCAGTAAACTCCTAAGAGCTTCCACTATGGGGTGGGGACCTCCCAGTATGGCTACTGGAAGCTGCTGGGAGGGTATGGATTAAGAGGGGTGAAGCTCCTGAAGGAATTTGGGGAGGGGTCTCCAGGCAGGGGAGGGGACCCAGGGTAGTGGTCCCTGGCCCTATCCCCTCCTTAGGGGTCCCCAGGAAGCTCCTGAGCCACTCCCAGTACATCTAACTGGGAAGCGTTGGGGGGGGGTTGGGGAGGTGTCCGGGGGTTAATTGTGGGGGTCCGGGGGGGTCTTCGTTTTGGGGAGGGGTCGCAGGAGGTAGGGCTGGAAGCGGAGCTGCTGCCGCAGGAGCCCTGTGAGGAGCAGCTCGGCCGAGACCAGAGGCAGCTCCGCCCCCAGCGCAGCCTCCCACAGCTCCCAGTCCGCCGCGCAGGAGATCACGAAGCGCCGGGGCTGGGGGGAGGGGCCAGCCGTCAGGCCCCGCCCCTTCCCCTCGGACCCCGCCCCCGGGTGATGGCCTTCCCCAGCGCCAAGCCTGGTTCCCTCGCGGTCCCTTCCCCTCCCACCCGCCCCAGACCCCGCCCCTTCCCCGCAGGCCCCGCCCACACCCCCGCTCCCCCAGACCCCGCCCACCCCCGCCGCCAGCTGAAGCCCTTCCCCGGCCCCGGCCCCGGCCCCGAGCCCCCGGCCCCCAGCCCCCTCCCGCTGGCTCACCGCGTAGCTGCGGGGCATGGTGGCCAGGAAGGTGCCACCAGAGCAGGTGACAATCACCTTCATCTGCTCGGGCTCGGGCAGCACGCTGGGGGTGACGTGCACCTCGTAGCCCTGGGGACAGACAGCAGGGGACACTTGGGGACACCCTGGGGCAGGTTGGGGACACCCAGGGGACACTTTGGGGTGGGTTGGGGGCACCCTGGGGACACTTAGGGACACCTTGGGGACAGTTTGGGGTGGGTTAGGAACACTCTGGGGCGGTTTGGGGCAGCTTGGGGACACCCTGGGGACACTTGGGGACACTTTGGGGCAGGTTCAGGACAGTTTGGGGTAGCTTGGGGACACCCTAGGGACACTTGGAGACAGTTTGGGGCAGGTTTGGGACACCCTGGGGACACTTGGGGACACCTTGGGGCAGGTTTGGGACAGTTTGGGGCAGGTTTGGGACACCCTGGGGCAGGTTGGGGACACCCTGGGCACACTTGGGGACACTTTGGGGCAGGTTCAGGACAGTTTGGAGTAGCTTGGGGACACCCTAGGGACACTTGGGGACAGTTTGGGGCAGGTTTGGGACACCCTGGGGACACCTTGGGGCAGGTTTGGGACAGTTTGGGGCAGGTTTGGGACACCCTGGGGCAGGTTGGGGACACCCTGGGCACACTTGGGGACACTTTGGGGCAGGTTTGGGACACCCTGGGACACCCTGGGGCAGGTTGGGGACACCCTGGGCACACTTGGGGACACTTTGGGGCAGGTTTGGGACACCCTGGGGACACTTGCAGACACCTTGGGGCAGGTTTGGGACAGTTTGGGGCAGGTTGGGGACACCCTAGGGCCACCTTGGGGATCCTTGGGGCAGCTTGGGGCCGCCTGAGGGGACAAGGCCACCCGAGGGTGGGTGAGGAGCTGCTGGGGACAGGCTGGGGCCAGTGACCTGCAGCAGGGGCTGGCAGTGTGCTCTGCGCAGGGCCTGGGCCAGGCTGAAGCCAAAGAGCTCTTCCTGCTGGGGGTCCTGGACCAGGAAGGGACCAGGGGACAGCAGCCGGCCGCTGGCAGCGCTCTGGGGACACAGAGGGGACAGCAGAGGGCACCTCAGGGCCGCCTCTGGGCCCAGGACCCCACCCCCAGGTCCTCAAGGGCCACCAGGCCCCCAAGAACCTCTCTTGGCCCCAAGGGTCTTCTGGGTTCCTCCAGGTTCCACCTTGGCCCCAACCTCCTCCCTTGTCCCCGAGGGCCACCAGATTCCCAGGACCCCACCCCAGGGCCCCAAGATCCCACCCCAGGTCCTCAGGGCCCCAAGATCCCACCCCAGGTTCTCAGGGCCCCAAGATCCCACCCCAGGTCCTCAGGACCCCACCCCAGGTCCCCAAGGGCCACCAGGTCCCCACCCCAGGTCTCCAAGACCCCTCCCCATGTCCCCGAGGCCACCTTGGCCCCAAGGTTCCTCTTGGTTCCTCCAGGATCCACCTTGCCCCCAACGTCCTCCCTTGTCCCCGAGGGCCACCAAGTCCCCAAGAGCCCTCCCCAGGCCCCCAAGACCCCCACCCCAGGTCCTCGGGGCCACCTCCCCTGTCACCTGGAGCAGCCACTGGGGGGTGACAATGGGGATCCCCTGGCCAGGGCGCAGAGGAACTTGAAGGTCCTGCGGACTCTGTCGGTCACCAGGTGGCTGCAGGCCAGGACAGAGGTGGCCACGGTGCCACCGAGGCTCCTCAGGGCCTTCTGCAGGGCTGGGGAGGCCACCACCCCGTGAAGAGCACCTGGGGGGGGACAGAGGGGACACCTGGACGGCACCTGGGGCCGCGAGGAGCTCCTGGGGACACTTTGTGTCCACCTTGAAGGCCAGTGAGGGCCTAAGGAAGCATTTGGTGCCACCTTGGGGCCACTTCAAGGCCACTCAGGGCCTTGAGGACTCCTTGGTGCCACCTTGTGGCCACTTCAAGGCTACTTAGGGCCTTGACAACTCCTTGGTGCCACCTTGTGGCCACTCGAAGGCCACTTAGGGCATTGAGGACTCCTTGGTGCCACCTTGGGGCCACTTCAAGGCCACTTAGGGCATTGAGGACTCCTTGGTGCCACCTTGGGGCCACTTCAAGGCCACTTAGGGCCTTGAGGACTCCTTGGTGCCACCTTGGGGCCACTTCAAGGCCACTTAGAGCCTTGAGGACTCCTTGGTGCCACCTTGGGGCCACTTCAAGGCCACTTAGAGCCTTGAGGACTCCTTGGTGCCACCTTGTGGCCACTCGAAGGCTACTTAAGGCCTTGAGGACTCCTTGGTGCCACCTTGTGGCCACTCGAAGGCTACTTAAGGCCTTGAGGACTCCTTGGTGCCACCTTGTGGCCACTTGAAGGCCACTTCGGGCCTTGGGGACCACCTTGAGGCCACCCCGGGGGATGCCGCAGGGGGTGGGAAGGGAGGAGCTACCTGAGGGGGGGCGGAGCCAGGGCCCATCCGTGGGCGGAGCTTGGGTCCCTCGCCCGCTGCAGGCTCCTCGGTGACTGGCTGCTGGGCTGGGTCAGGCTGGGGAGCCCTGGAGCGTCTGATTGGTCGATGAGGGGAGGGCTGGGGCGTGGCTTGAGGAGGGTCTGCTGGGATTGGTGGAGCTGGGAGGGGCTGTGGCTGAGGAGGGGCTGTGGCCATTGGTCGCTCCCGAGTGCAGCGCCTCGTGATTGGTTGAGGCTGTGGGGGACGGAGCTCGCTGCTCTCGGCCATTGGTGAAGCTGCCTGGCTGCGCCCTCTCCTGATTGGCTGCTTCCGGGGGGGCTGGGCCTCGCCTGACTGCGCTGCCTCCTGATTGGTCGCTTTGACGAGGCTCGGGGCTGCGCCTGGGGAGGTTCTCTCCTGATTGGCTGCTCCCCTGCACGGCCTCCTCTTCTGGTTGGCCGCTTGGCTGGGGGCGAAGCTCCTCCTGCTCAGGCTCCCCCTGATTGGTGCCTCCCCTTGGCCACGCCCCCTCCTCAGGGAGTATGGAGGGGGTGGGACGTGGCTGGGGCACGCTGGCTTCTCGTTGGCCGCTTCTGGGATGGGTGTGGCTCCTGCCCGCTCCCCTCCCCTGCCATTGGCGGTTCTGCTTCCTCAGCTTGTCTTCCGATTGGCTGCCCTGGGGAGGCGGGGTGGAGGTCCCTCTGGCCACGCTGCCTCCTGATTGGCTCCTCTGCAGGGGGGAGGAGCTCCACCTGACCACTCTCTGCTGCGATTGACTGCTGCGGGGCCTGGAGGCGGGCCTGGAGGCGGGCACTGCGCCGGATGCCCGCTCTGGCTCCGCCCCCGGGCCAGGGCTCTGTGGGGAGAGGGGAGGGAGGGGTCAGTGCCCAGGGCCCCCCCCAGACCCCTTTTGAGGGGGTGGGGACTCCCCCTGACCCCTGGGACCCCTCAGACCCCCCCCAGACCCATTTGAGGGCCTTGGGGAGGGGATTCTGGGGACCCCCCCCCCCAATCCCTGGGACCCCTCAGACCCCCCCAGACCCATTTGAGGGCCTTGGGGAGGGGATTCTGGGGACCCCCCCTCCCTGATCCCTGGGACCCCCTTGGGGAGGGGATTCAGACCCCCCCAGACCCATTTGAGGGCCTTGGGGAGGGGATTCTGGGGACCCCCCTTCCTGATCCCTGGGACCCCCAGACCCCCCCAGACCCATTTGAGGGCCTTGGGGAGGGGATTCTGATCCCTGGGACCCCCAGACCCCCCCCAGACCCATTTGAGGGGCCCCCCCCAAAGACCACTGGGACCTCTCAGACTCATTTGAGGGTCTTGGGGAGGGGATTCTGGGGACCCCCATGACCCCTGGGACCCATTTTGGGGATGTGGGGACCCCTTCCCACCCCCACCAATTCGTTTACCTCCTCCTGAGGAGCTGTCTCGCTCCCCTCCCCTCTTGGTGTCACCAAGGGGACCTCCAAAATTTGGGGAGGGGGCTCTGGGGGCGCTGCTTTGCTGCCTCCTCCTTTTTTCCTTCCTCCTCTTCTTCCTCTTTCCCCTTCTCTTCCTCCCAGGGGGGGCAGAAGATCTGGGTGGGCTCCTCGGGGTCCCAACCTTGGAGACATCAACAGGTTGGGGACCCCCTGGGAGGGGTGGGACACGCTCTGGGGGGAGGGGTGGGGACACCCCAGCTGTCACCAACCTTCCTCCTCTGCTCCCAGGAAATCCTGGGTGGCCTCCAGGTCGAGGTTGGGGTCCTCTGGAGGGGGAGAAAGAGAGAAGGGATCCAGTTGGGGAGGGTGTGGGGACATCCAGATGTCGGGGGTGGGCATGGGGCAGCCCCTGGCTTACCCTCGGAGTCACTTTGGGTCCCTTCCACGTCCCCAGCTCCAGAGGTGGCTTTGGGGCTGCTGAGGTCATGGCCTGGAGGCTCCTGGAAGGGGGGGGGGAAGGGGTGCAACAGCTGGATTTAGGACCCCCACAGCTGGATTTGGGGTCCCAGCCAGATGTTTCGGGGGTCGGGGTCCAAAGGTGGCTTCCTGGGGACAGTTTGGTGCCTTGGAGGTCCACAGCTGGGGGCTGGGGGGAGGGGGCGTTCAACATCTGGATTTGGGGGCCTCCACAGCTGGATTTTGGGGTCCCAGCCGCATGTTTGGGGGCTGCAGCTGTTGCACATCTGGCCCCAGCCCTCCCCTCACCTCCTGGGGGGCAACACCTGAAGCCAGCTCACATCTGCTCACATCTGGCTGCCGGGAAGTCCCAGGAGGCCTCCGGGGGCCTCCGACATCGGGCTCTGGGGGGTGCAGGAGCTGGGGGGCAGGCTCTGCACATCTGGCTCCACATCTGTCTCCTCTGGATCACTGAGGGGGGGGGGGTAAAGAATGGGGGTTCCCCTCTGCCCCCTTCCCCCCAAGCCTCACCCCTTGCCCACCTCCCCCTCCCCTTCCCCCTTCCTCTTGCCCTCCTTCCCCTTCCCCTTCCCCGTCTCCCTCCCCCCACTTTTACCTCTCAGGCACCACTGGACTGGAGGCAACATCTGGAAGGGGGAGGGGGAGGAGAGGGAAGATGAAAGTTATTGTAGGACCTACAAAATCCCCTTCCCCCAGTTTCCAGATGGTTCTGCTCTACCCCCCCCTCTCCCCCAACTCCAGCTCTCTCTCCAGGGCCTACCCTAACCCCTCCCTATTCCAGATGTTTCCCTTTCCTCCCCCCCCATTCAAGATGTTCCTCAACCTCACCTGGGGGCAGTTCCTCCTCCTCCTCCTCCTCAGAATCCCTGGCCAGGGGGACCCCAAAACTGGGAGGGGGAGCTCCCAAACTGGATCCCACTGGGGAGACCCCCAGGGCTGAACCCTCTCCAGGGCCTTTGCTTCATGGCCTACAAGAAGGGGGGCGGGGGGAGAGAAATTGTTCCCCCAGGGCCCTTCCATTTAGCTCCATTTGCCCCTTCCCCCCCCCCCCAAAACTGCCCCCAGGACCCCCCAGGCTACTTCAGAACCCCCCAAGGCTTCAAACTGCCCCAGGACCCCTGCAGGCTACCCCAGGAACCCCCCAACCACCCTAGGACCCTCCCACACCGCCCCCAAGGCCTCAAACTGCCCCAGGACCCTCCCACACTGCCCTAGGACTCCCCCAGACCACCCCCCAAGGCCTCAAACTGCCCCAGGACCCTCCTAGACTGTCTCCCAAGGCCTAAAGCTGCCCCAGCAACCCCCCCAGCAGCCCTGAACTACCCCACGACCCTCCCAGACAGCCCCAGGGCTCCCCCAAGCTACCCCCTAAGGCCTCCAACTGCCCCAGGACAGCCCCGGGCTACCTCAGGACCTTCCCCCGCTACCCCCGGACCTCCCAAAGCTACTACAGGACCCCCTCAGACTGCCCCAGAACCCTCCCGAACTACCCCCCAAGGCCTCAGACTACCCCAGAGACCTCCCCCAACAGCCCTAAACTACCCCAGGACGCTCCCAGACTGCCCCCCAAGACCTCAGACTGCCCCAGGACCCCCCCCCAAGGCCCCAGGCCTCCCCCCGGACACACCGGAACGCCTCCGCCACTCAGCCTCCCGCGGAGCCCGCCCAGGCCCTTCCCTCGCAACCCCCATTGGCCGCCGCCTCCCAACGTCACGGACCAGCGCCCCTCCCATTGGTCCGCGCTCGCGTCCATCCCACCCAGGCGGGAACGGCTCTAGGGCCGGAGGGGTTTGACCATCGAGAGGAGCCCGCCGAGCGGCTAGAGAGGCACTCGAGCGGCGCCTAGCGGGCACCACGCCGAGCGCCGGGGCGGGCGTCGCCGGCGGCCTCAGCCAATCGGAGGGCAGCAAGCGGGGCGGTGCCGGCCAATGGGAGGCGGCGGCGCTTTATCTATATGAAGGGGCGGCGGGGCCGCGGCTGCCGCCATTTTCTCCTCCTCGCCGCCGCAGCCTGCTCTTCGCTTCAGCCTCTCCCACCTTAAAGGGGCAGCGCCGCCGCCGCCGCCAAAAGCGAAGCTGCTGGGCTCCCCTGCCCCCCCCACCCCCAAGCCTCGATAAAAAGTCTCCGGGATCTATTCTAGCCTCAAGTCGGCCGCCGCCATGAGGGAGATCGTGCACATCCAGGCGGGACAATGCGGCAACCAGATCGGGGCCAAGGTGAGCGAGGAACGGAGAGGGGGGAGGGGAAAGGAGGAAGGTGAGGGGGGGCGGGGGCGAGGTAGTGAAGGGGATGGGGAGGTCTTAAAGGGGGGGTGGGGGGTGGCTTTACGGCTTTATGGCTTCCTCCCCTCCCACCGCGCCGCTGCCCCGCTCGGAGAAGCTCCTCCCTGGGAGGCCAAACAAAGGACTGGAGGCCGTTCGGGCCCCGCCCGGGGACAAAGCTGGGGCCTAAGAGCCGATGGTTTGCCCCCCCCCCCCCCCCCCAGACCCCCAAATGGTCGCTTCTGGCCTCAAAATGAGGAGGATTAGGGGTGGGGTGGGGTGTAGTAGCGCCGCAGCCTCATCCCCATCCCTATTCCCCCCCTCCCCCCTCTCCATCCTCCTCCCTTTCCCCCTCACGCGCCCCAAAGATGGCGGTTTCCCGCCACGCCTCGCGGGGGGGGGGGGGGGACGGGGACGGCGCCGAGCTGCCCCCTTTTTAACCCCTGAAACAGCGATTTTTACCCCCAAATAAGGTGGGGTTTTTTTTTTCATCTCTTATAACCCTTCCCTATCGACTCTTTGCCTTTGAATGGTTTCTTTTCGTTCCCTTCTGATGGCTTTCCCCCCCCCCCCCCGCCCCCAAATACGGGGTGTGGGGTGTGTGGGGGTGTTGACCCCTTGGGGACGGTTTTAACCTCCAAATGAAGCTTTTTGTCCCCCGGAATGGGGGTTTAAAAGCACGGATTGTGGTGTTCGTCCCCCTGAAGTGAAACCCGGGACCCCCGATCCCCGCCCCCTTGCGGCTTGCTCAGCTTGGGGACAATGGGGATTGACCATTTCCCCCCCCGAATGGTGGCTTAAATGGGGGTGGGGGGTGGGGGGGTGAAATCAGCGGTTTTCTGCCCAAAATAGCGATTTTTGTTTGTTAAAGCCCCGAAATAGAGGTTTTTAGCCTGGGATTAGGGCGTGACCTCCCCCCTCTCCTCCCCCCCCCCCCCGTTTAGGTGTTTTCTAGCCTAAAATGAGCCTTTTTCAACCCCAAAACAGCCTGAATCCAACGGTTTGGACCCACACTTCGGGTTTTAAAATGAGCATTTTACCTCCCGAGTTGCCTCAATCAAAGGATTTGGACCTAAAATGAGCCTTCTTGAGCACCCAAAGGAACCTAAATTCAAGGGTTTAGGCTTAAAACGAACCCTTTTAGCTCCAAAATGGCCTAAATCTAAGGAACTCAACCCAAAATGAGCCTTTTTTTTTTTAACCTCAATATTACCCGAATAAAAGAATTTGGACCCAAAACGAGGGAGTTAAAACGAACGCTTTCTTTTACCTCCGAAATAGCCTAAATTGAAGGATTTGGACCGAAAAACGAGCCTTTTTTTAACCCCAGAGTTGTCTAAATCCGAGGATTTGGACCCAAAAAATGAGGAGCCTAAAATGAGCCTTTTCTTTTTTCTACCCCCAGAATTGCCTAAACTCAAGGTTTTTTGACCTAAAATGAGCCTTTTCTTTTTCCCTACCCCCAGAATTGCCTAAACTCAAGGTTTTTTGACCTAAAATGAGCCTTCTTTTTTTCCCTACCCCCAGAATTGCCTAAACTCAAGGTTTTTTGACCTAAAATGAGCCTTTTCTTTTTCCTACCCCCAGAATTGCCTAAACTCAAGGTTTTTTTTGACCTAAAATGAGTTTTTTTTTTTTTTCCCTACCCCCAGAATTGCCTAAACTCAAGGTTTTTTGACCTAAAATGAGCCTTTTCTTTTTCCCTACCCCAGAATTGCCTAAACTCAAGGTTTTTTGACCTAAAATGAGCCTTTTTTTTTCCCTACTCCCAGAATTGCCTAAACTCAAGGTTTTTTGACCTAAAATGAGCCTTTTTTTTTCCCTACCCCCAGAATTGCCTAAACTCAAGGTTTTTTGACCTAAAATGAGCCTTTTTTTTTCCCTACCCCAGAATTGCCTAAACTCAAGGTTTTTTGACCTAAAATGAGCCTTCTTTTTTCCCTACCCCAGAATTGCCTAAACTCAAGGTTTTTTGACCTAAAATGAGCCTTTTCTTTTTCCTACCCCCAGAATTGCCTAAACTCAAGGTTTTTTGACCTAAAATGAGCTTTTTTTTTTTCCCTACCCCCAGAATTGCCTAAACTCAAGGTTTTTTGACCTAAAATGAGCCTTTTCTTTTTCCCTACCCCCCAGAATTGCCTAAACTCAAGGTTTTTTGACCTAAAATGAGCCTTTTCTTTTTCCTACCCCCAGAATTGCCTAAACTCAAGGTTTTTGACCTAAAATGAGCCTTTTTTTAACCCCAAACCAGCCTCAATTCGAGGGGTTTTGAACCAAAACGAGGGCGTGCAGCCTTGGGAAGATCGTTTTCTTCGGGGCTCTGAAATGCGACTCCTTTTGCTGGTAAAATGACGTTTTTCTCCCAAAATGAAGTACTCCGTCTTCCAGCCCTGAAATTGAGGCTTTTTTGGTCCCTAGGATGGAGCTTTCTGGTCCCTAAAATGGAGCTCTTTGCTCCCAGACTCGAGGATTCCTAGCGCAAAACCCGCGTTTCCGCCCTTAAAATGGAGGAGTTTGGTACCTCCTCCTGAGCTTTGTGCTCTCACAGGAAAGAGCTTTTAGCCCTAAATTGTGCCTTTTTACCCTCGAAAAAAGGTGCGATCAGCTTTTTCCACCCTTGAGTGAGGCTTTTTCTCCTCCTTTTTTTTGCCCGAAAGCGCCTTTTTTCTTGGCATCCAAAGGAGGATTTCCAAGCCCCTAAGATGGAGGGATCCAGCCCCAAAATGGAGGTCCTGGGAGGGGGGGGGGGAAGAATGGAAGCTTTGTGCTCTCCAAAATGCCTTTTTTTGCTGCCCGATGTGAAGCGGTTTTGGCCCCAGATAGGCGGCTTTTTTTTTTTTTTAAGCCCGACATTGAAGGGTTTGGACGTAAAATGCCCTTTTTAACCCCAAAAAGCTTCGGTCAAGCCGTCAAACTCCTTCTTTTCCCTGCTTAGATTTGTGCTTTCCGAGAGGCTTTTTCCCATCCCCTACGTGTTTTCTTTCCACACCTCCCCCCTCCCAAATCCACTTTTCTGCCTCCCCCTCCCAAATCCACTTTTCTGCCTCCCCCTCCCAAATCCACTTTTCTGCCTCCCCCTCCCAAATCCACTTTTCTGCCTCCCCCAAATCCACTTTTCTGCCTCCCCCAAATCCACTTTTCTGCCTCCCCCAAATCCACTTTTCTGCCTCCCCCCCTCCACTTTTCTGCCTCCCCCCCCCTCCACTTTTCTGCCTCCCCCCTCCACTTTCTGCCTCCCCCTCCACTTTTCTGCCTCCCCCCTCCACTTTTCTGCCTCCCCCCTCCACTTTTCTGCCTCCCCCCCTCCACTTTTCTGCCTCCCCCCCCTCCACTTTTCTGCCTCCCCCCCCCCCCCTCCACTTTTCTGCCTCCCCCTCCCCCCTCCCCCCCTCCACTTTTCTGCCTCCCCCCCCACTTTTCTGCCTCCTCCACTTTTCTGCCTCCCCCCCTCCACTTTTCTGCCTCCCCCCTCCACTTTTCTGCCTCCCCCCCCTCCACTTTTCTGCCTCCCCCTTTTCCACTTTTCTGCCTCCCCCCCTCCACTTTTCTGCCTCCCCCCCCACTTTTCTGCCTCCCCCCCCCCACTTTTCTGCCTCCCCCCCCCACTTTTCTGCCTCCCCCCCCTCCACTTTTTCTGCCTCCCCCCTCCACTTTTCTGCCTCCCCCCTCCACTTTTCTGCCTCCCCCCTCCACTTTTCTGCCTCCCCCCTCCACTTTTCTGCCTCCCCCCCTCCACTTTTCTGCCTCCCCCCTCCACTTTTCTGCCTCCCCCCCTCACTTTTCTGCCTCCCCCCCTCCACTTTTCTGCCTCCCCCCCTCCACTTTTCTGCCTCCCCCCCTCCACTTTTCTGCCTGCCTCCCCCTCCACTTTTCTGCCTCCCTTTTCCCCCCCCTCCACTTTTCTGCCTCCCCCCCCCCTCCACTTTTCTGCCTCCCCCTCCACTTTCTGCCTCCCCCCCTCCACTTTTCTGCCTCCCCCTCCACTTTTCTGCCTCTGCCCCCCCTCCACTTTTCTGCCTCCCCCCCCCTCCCTTTTCTGCCTCCCCCCCCCCACTTTTTCCCTCCACTTTTCTGCCTCCCCCTCCACTTTTCTGCCTCCCCCCCCTCCACTTTTCTGCCTCCCCCCCCCCCTCCCACTTTTCTGCCTCCCCCCTCCCTTTCTTTCCTCCACTTTTCTCCCCCTCCACTTTTCTGCCCCCCCCTCCACTTTTCTGCCTGCCCCCCCCTCCACTTTTCTGCCTCCCCCCTCCCCCTCCACTTTTCTGCCTCCCCCCTCCACTTTTCTGCCTCCCCCCCCTCCACTTTTCTGCCTCCCCCCCCTCTCCACTTTTCTGCCTCCCCCCTCCACTTTTCTGCCTCCCCCCCTCCACTTTTCTGCCTCCCCCCTCCACTTTTCTGCCTCCCCCCCTCCACTTTTCTGCCTCCCCCCCCTCCACTTTTCTGCCTCCCCTCCCCCTCCACTTTTCTGCCTCCCCCCCTCCACTTTTCTGCCTCCCCCCCCTCCACTTTTCTCCACTCCCTCCCCCCTCCACTTTTCTGCCTCCCCCCCCTCCACTTTTCTGCCTCCCCCCCACTTTTCTGCCTCCTCCACTTTTCTGCCTCCCCCCCCTCCACTTTTCTGCCTCCCCCCATCCTCCCTTTTCTGCCTCCCCCCCCATCCACTTTTCTGCCTCCCCCCCATCCACTTTTTCTGCCTCCCCCTCCCTTTTCTGCCTCCCCCCCTCCACCTTTTCTGCCTCCCCCCATCCACCTTTTTCTGCCTCCCCCCCCCCATCCACCTTTTCTGCCTCCCCCCATCCACCTTTTCTGCCTCCCCCCATCCACCTTTTCTGCCTCCCCCCATCCACCTTTTCTGCCTCCCCCCATCCACCTTTTCTGCCTCCCCCATCCACCTTTTCTGCCTCCCCCCATCCACTTTTCTGCCTCCCCCCCATCCACCTTTTCTGCCTCCCCCCATCCACCTTTTCTGCCTCCCCCCCATCCACCTTTTCTGCCTCCCCCCATCCACCTTTTCTGCCTCCCCCCATCCACCTTTTCTGCCTCCCCCCCCATCCACCTTTTCTGCCTCCCCCCATCCACCTTTTCTGCCTCCCCATCCACCTTTTCTGCCTCCCCCCCCCATCCACCTTTTCTGCCTCCCCCCCCCATCCACCTTTTCTGCCTCCCCCCCCCATCCACCTTTTCTGCCTCCCCCCCCATCCACCTTTTCTGCCTCCCCCCATCCACCTTTTCTGCCTCCCCCCCCCCCCCATCCACCTTTTCTGCCTCCCCCCCCCATCCACCTTTTCTGCCTCCCCCCCCCCCCATCCACCTTTTCTGCCTCCCCCCATCCACCCCCCCCATCCACCTTTTCTGCCTCCCCCCCATCCACCTTTTCTGCCTGCCTCCCCCCCCATCCACCTTTTCTGCCTCCCCCATCCACCTTTTCCTCCCCCCATCCACCTTTTCTGCCTCCCCCCCCTCCACCTTTTCTGCCTCCCCCCATCCATCCTCCCCCCCATCCGTTTTTCGGCCCCAGAATCGAGTTTTGACCCTAAACCAGCATCTTTTCCCCCCCAAAAAAGCTTTCCCCCCACGTCAGAATCGACATTTTCAGTCCTGGCATCAATCCTTTTTTTTTTTTTTTGACCCCAAGTATTGTGGTTTGTTTTTTTTTCCCCCTCTAAAATGAGGCTTTTTAGCCCCAAATTAGGCTTCCCCCCACCCCCCCCCAAAATCACATTTTTTGGGGTCCTAAAATGGATTCTTCCCCCCCCCAAAACCAGCCCCTTTTTTACACCCCCCCCCGAAGTGAGCCCTTTTCACCCCATGTTTTTTGTCACCCCCAAATCAACCTTCCCCCCCCAAATCGACCCTTTTCCCTTCCGAGTGAGCCTTTCGCCCCCAAAATTGCCTTTTTTCAGCCCATCTTTACAACGCCCCCAAACTCCCCTTTTTCCATCCCAAACCCTCCTTTTTGCCCCCGAGTTGCCTTTTTCACCTACCCCAGACCCTCCCAATGCAGCTTGCTCTCCAAACCCTCTTTCTCCCCCTCCAAAATTGCCCTTCTCCCCCCCCCCCATTGTGGCACCAGCGACCCCCAAAATTGTGCTGTTTTCACCCGTTTGGCCCTGAAGGGGCTGGGGGCTGGCTTTTGGGGTTAGAAAAGGCCAATCTGGGGCTTTTCTGGGGTTCAACGTTTCTGGAGGTGCTTTGAGGATTCAAACTGGTCCCAGTTTCC